>JACEVL010000154.1:647500-1205000 GCA_020284085.1 Aporrectodea caliginosa | reverse complement strand
AATGTCCCACCGGATAAAATGCAATTTCTCCGCAACCAATTGAGAGTTTTCTACCAAAGTTTTAGCATTTACAGAGGAATGATTTGTCAACAATCTCAGAAAATTTCACTAAACAATTTGCATAGCTTCAAAAGTTACAGCTGTTTAAACTTTTATTTCCATTTTTTCAAATTTCCGCAGATGAGCGGTCCAATAATTGTTATTTCTTTAAGATTTTTTCACATAGAAATTGTTTTGTAACACCCAAATAATGAAGCCGTCATATGACCTCATTACAAGTTGTAAAGAAAGTGTTAATGAAGCAAGCTATATAATTGCAGATATTTTAAAATATATTAAGTGCGTTTGCGTTTGGTCTGCCGGAAAAAAGCGCGATTTTCACGAAAAGTCGCCTGGTGGTCGAAAGATCCAAGTTCGCGAAGCACATCATGGTTTCTGCTGGCGTGTGTTACGGCGATAAGGGAAGACTGCACTTCATCCCAGACAAGGCTAAAGTAAACGCTCAACTTTACGTTGAAACTCTGTTACCAAGACTGATTGAAAACTGCAAGTCTGGTTTCATTTTCCAGCAGCATGGTGCGCCTGCTCACACGGCACGGTTGGCTGAAGGCTTTATTGCCACCAACTGCAGTGAATTCATTGGCAATTATGAATGGCCACCAAGCTCTCCAGACCTTAACCCTCATAATTATCACGTCTGGGTAGCTATGCTTGAACGCTACAAGAAATTAAATTCCATGCGGAAGAACATTGACGAGCTGGTCTTGCAGCGACCAGCTGCCGCAGGACTCAATCAACAAGGGCATACTGAGCTTCACAAAGACTTCGAGCTTGCGTGAGAGCTAGGGGTGGACACTTCGAACATGTCTTGAGAAAAAATGCTCAACAGATTTCTGATTTCGCAATGAAAGATGATTTTATTTGACATTGAAAATTGCAAATGACTGTCCATTTTTCTTTGGAAATTTGAAAAAATGGAATTAAAACTTTTAACAGCTGTATCTTTTTAAGCTATGCAAATTGTTTAGTGAAATTTTCTGGGATTGTTGCAAAATCATTCCTCTGTAAATGCTGAAATTTTGGTAGAAAACTCTCAATTGGTTGCCGAGAAATTGCATTTTATCCGGTGGGACATTTTATATTGGGCCACCCTGTACACATATATACCTACACATGTATATTCATGCATATACATGCATACGTAAAACAATGCAACGTTTTTGGCTCGTTTTTCTGGGAGAAAATGAAATGCTAAGGAGGTTAAAGGTTTATGGGTAGCACCTAATTCAGTTTAAGTAATGTTTGAGAGTGCAGTTTGGGTTACAATAGAGCAGTGATGTCAAAGAGCAGGCCCGCGGGCCATTTCTGGCCCGCCGATGATTTTTTTCTGGCCCGCGGCCCTCTGCCTAAAGACTACAAAATTTGAGAATAAAATTTCGAATTTTTTAAATTTTTCAGTCAATACCAAATTCACTTTAATCGTATAAGCTGCAGGGCAAAGATAGTACAAGTAGGGCCTTCTGAAGCATGTGATTTGGTACGAGCATTCGAAATTAACCTTCAGCGGTGGGATTAGTGACTTGCGCGAGGGCATTACGAGCACTTTTAACATCTGAATTAGACTAAGAATCATGCCGAAGCATGGAACATCATTTTCGACTCTGCTAAATATGCAACGAAGGTGGCAAACATATATACTTGATGCGTTTACAAAACGCTTCTCAGCATTCAGCCAGAGGACCAATTTCAGCAGTTCAGCAATAAATTTGGAATCAATCCTGCGACTGTTCCAAGTTTGTTACAAATGGATTTGCAGTGTACCTCAGCATTATGAACCAAATTACAGGTACAGAAGTGCAGGTGTTTAATCAGCAACTGCCCAGAGAAACCTTTCCTCATTTACGAACACATGCTGCTCGAATGCAGTGTTTTTTTGCAAGCTCATACCTATTCGAGCAAGGATTTTCAAAGATGGCGTTTGTTAAGACAAGATAGATCATGGCTGATTGACTCAAATCTACATGCAAATCTCAGAGTAGCGCTAGCTGTAGATATGCAGGCTAACCTCCTTCTCTCGTCAACAGCAAACAGTGTCAAGTTTCCAGTGCAACTATTACTAATCAATAAATTTTTTCTTGATGTACACTGCAGAATGTGGAGATATATTTTATTCAAATTTATCTCAGTTTTTTTTATTGCTAGCTATGCGTTTGACATTGACTTGTTTTAATTTTTAAATATCAGAATAAAATAAATTTAAGTTAGGCCTATTGATGAACAGTAGACCTGCCTCTCAACTAGAATACCTAGACTTAATGAGTTTTATGTGATGTTCGTGACTGATAATTATGAAGATCAAAAGTAAGTTTTTATAAGCCTACACAATTTGACGGTTGATATGCTAAACATATGCACCATTTAAGATTTTAGTTTCGCAAAAATATCTCACCGAGCCCTTTCCAGATCACTGCCCAATTTTGCTCAGGAGCCTTTGACACTCTGGCCCGTCACTTGCTGGAAAGTACTGCCACTGGCCCGCCACTAAAAAAGGTTTGACACCACTGCAATAGAGCAAAGACAACAGTTACTGTGTGCATTGCAAAATGAAATGCCAAGAGCTCTGAGCCGACTTTCAAAATGAAATGCCAAGAGCTGTGTGTCGTCTTTCAAAATTGCAAGTTGAATCACGCACCTCATGGCTAGAGTAAACCTAAGACGCTAATTTTAATGCTCAATAATCAATGAGAAAAGCTCAGTTTTCCAATTGACTGACAACTTAGCCAAGTTTTAAGTAAGCGAATAGTTGCTACGCCTTCAAGAGTCCATAGCAACTATTATATATTCAATGTGCAGGCGAGAGCTGTAATGGCATGCAAGCGCAAACGCTGCATGCCTTGGTTTCCACACTAAGTGTAAAAGGAGGTAGGCCAAATGAATATTCAATGAGCTTTGGTCAGCCTTGTAAAAACAAGTCAAACCCAAAGACGGGCTTGCCACCTAAGCGTAAAATGATGTAGCCCAAATTCAAAAACATTGCAATTTGTGCCTAATGAATAATAAATTAGCCTTAGTGCGCATTGTAAAAGAATGCAAGCCCAACGCTGCGTGCCTACGTGTAAAAGCGCAAATACAATGGTTATAGCAGCTTGCCTATAGTGTAAAAGAATGCAGTTTGTATTTAATGAATAATAAATTGGCCTTAGTCAGCCTTGTAAGAATAATGTCTAGAATAATGTCTTGGCTAGAATAATGTATGCTGCTCCTTCCTGGTGGGGTTTCACTTCTGCAGAAGATCGAGCTAGCGTTGAAAGATTTCTAAGAAGATTACGAAGAACGGGGTATCTCAAGGATGATTCTCCCACGGCAGAGGATATGGCCAAACATGCTGACGAACGTCTCTTGGCTGCCGTCATCAGATGTGACCACCATGTTCTTCGAGGGCTATTTCCTCTTGTTGTTACCATCAAATATCATCTACGACCCCGTCCACATAACTACACATTGCCTCCGAAAGACGATAGACAGTTTATCCCCAGAGTCCTATATAGAAGCTCTCTTGGTGATATAGGCTAACTTTCATTGTATGACTAAAAACACTACACTCATTCTAAACTTTTCTATTAGGCTACTATCATGTATCAGATAGCGGTGTGTCTACCTGTTTCATACCAATAAACGAATATATTATATTGTAAAACAATGCGAGCCCAAAATTGAGCTTTGCTCAGCGTTGGGCGCCTTGCAGTGCTATGCCAAAGAAGGGGGAGGGGCTAAACGACCTTTGAACCTTCTTATCTGTCTGATAATGGTGGTCTGTTCTATGAGATGATGTCATTTGACCTTTGACCTCCAAAACTAATATTAGTAGCGCATTTCAGTTTCAGTTTTCCGAGAAACTGATATTAATAGCGCATTTCAGTTTCAGTTTTCAGAAACTGATACTCAAACGAACAGTACATAACCTACTAGCCTCTCTTTGTTACATTAGCTGGTTTGCACTTCATATCACATTAATACACAAGGTGCAAGAGAGGTCCAAAATTTAGGTCCATTAATCCAAAAAGCTATTGACCAAGATCAGTTGTACTTGCACAACCAGAGCAAGGTAATCGGATGACCTGGTTGAATAAGTCTGTGAAGTGAGGATTGATAAGTCCCAGTTTAAAAACAGATCCTTTGCTGAATAGGAAAACAATGCAGAGATTGAAAAGTAGAGTAGTGCTCATCTTTTGATATGTAAGTTACTAAGTTCGACGTAACAGTTATGGCTATTGCAAAATTTTCTGAACTTCTTGGAGTTTCTGCATCTTCAAGTTTGTGATACTTTGTGATCAGTGCATTTGTACTTTTAAAAGGTGCTAAAGTCTTGGTACATGTTTAATAGGTCTGTCACTGAGGGTAACCTCCCAGCACAAAAGAGGGCTATTGTCGTACCTGCTTTAAAAAAGAAAATCTTGACCCAAATGTCTGCCCAATGTCTGTCAAAATACTGTCCTATCTCTAACCTCTCCTTTCTTTTCAAAACCCTTGAGACCCTGTCTCTATCCAGTTCCTACCATATCTAGAACAATCCGGCCTCCTGACTCCTGACCAGTTTGGCTTTAGAGGCCATCATTCCATGGAAACTGCCGTCCTATTTCTTCTGTCTGAAATCTATATGGCTATTGATACGGCACATCTGAAGCTTTTGGCACTTTTTGATGTCTCCTCTCCTTTCAATATGGTCAACCACAATATCCTGCTACAGCATCTGCAGCTATAGTGTGGCCTTACTGGACCTCCTCTTCCTTGGTTCAATCTTATCTCTTGGGCCGTACTCAGATGGTTGTCCTTGGAGACTTTAGAACGCCTTGGGTCGGGGTTGAGTTTGGTGTCCCATAACGATCGGTGCCCAATCATATACATTTTCTAAACTGCCAATATTCCTTCCCTTTTCACAAACATCTGGCCATGGATCATCTGTTTGATGTCCGTCTTGTTTGAAAACAGAGGAGATGATAGATATCTTTTGTTAGTCAGGAAGAACGCCATCCTGGAGCAACCGATTGCAGAGGAGGATGAGAAAAGATCTACATAATCCTGGAACAGGGTGGCAGATAGAGAGTCCAGCTCACATGACTTTGGAGACGATGACATGGTTATGGAGCAGAGCTCAACAGTGCACGGTCGGCGGGAACTCTGGATGTAGATTTGATAGAAAATAAACAAGTATTAGCGTGAGCATAGTCACGACCATAGGAATTCGAACCTCTCGTGTTGTAAGAATGGATGCTGGAAGTACGACAAAAGAAGCCTTTGAACACCAGTGGTAACAAGTCATAATCATTGCGATACATAAATTCCCCGATTTTATGATACAGGACATGGGAAGCATAAGTCATGGCATATGGCATAACTAATACTGTTGGTCTATTCCTTTACCTGCTGCTGGCTGGCAGTTAAATAATTATAACCAACATACATACATTTTATCTGAACTAGCATCATCAAATCTATACCGCTAAATTCACATAAAATGGAGATCGTTACAGTTTCACTTCAGTTCAATTTGTATGCAAAGAGAAACTCATTTGAACAAAGAACTAAAGAAGGAATAACAATGATGATGAACAACGACTGAAAGCCATGTCATATAAATTTGTTTGGAAAAATTGGTTGTGCAATATACAAAACGGCTAAGATGTTCTAAGCAGTTCGATAAAGTAATATCAGTAGCTTACCGCAACTACAGGTAATCTTTGATAGAGTGGATCAAGTGGAAGTCCATGCAAACGAATCCAAAAATTCATAGTGTAATCACAACGAGTGTCAGATGAAGGAATAAAGCTAAACGGATACATATTCCTTACTTAAACTATCTTAATATACAATCTTAGCTAAAATAGTAGTACAGACAAATTCAGCTAAGTTAAGTCAATTAATTCTGGTAACTAAGAAGCAGCGTAGCTTTTTTAAAATCAAGAGATTAGGTGAAGAACAAATAGCTAGAGGGATATTATTCCACACCAAGGTACCAGAAGATTTTATAGAAAATAAATGAGTATTAGTGTGAGCATAGTCACGACGATAGGAATTCGAACCTCTCGTGTTGTAAGAATGGATGCTGGAAGTACGACAAAAGAAGCCTTTGAACACCAGTGGTAACAAGTCATGATCATAGCGATACATAAATTCCCCGATTTTATGATACAGGACATGGGAAGCATAAGTCATGGCATATGGCATAACTAATACTGTTGGTCTATTCCTTTACCTGATGCTGGCTGGCAATTAAATAATTATAACCAACATACATACATTTTATCTTAACTAGCATCATCAAATCTATACCGCTAAATTCACATAAAATGGAGATCGTTACAGTTTCACTTCAGTTCAATTTGTATGTAAAGAGAAACTCATTTGAATAAAGAACTAAAGAAGGAATAACAATGATAATGAACAACGACTGAAAGCCATGTCATATAAATTAGTTTGGAAAAATTGGTTGTCATATAAATTTGATATTTAATCTTTGATAGAGTGGATCAAGTGGAAGTCCATGCAAACGAATCCAAAAATTCATAGTGTAATCACACCGAGTGTTAGATGAAGGAATAAAGCTAAACGGATACATATTCCCTACTTAAACTATCAGCACGATTAAAGTCATTTTGTGTAAAGTTGAACAGAACCTTACAATCTGCTTTAAAATGATCAACATGTCAAAATGTTTTTCTTAAAGTGAACTAATTCAAAACACTTATGCAATGTTATGCATTTGGGGAAAATTCATTGTCATCAATTGATGTAATGAGGATGAGATTTTACATCATGACCAGTTACAGTATTTACATTTAATATTAACTTGAGATGTTTATCACTCAGCCAAGCAGTCAATTCTCAGCAGTTCTACTTACTACCTGTGAGAAGAGACATTTTGGGAAGTGAGTTTTTGTGGTTAAGGGCTGAGTTTTTGAACTGTGCCTCATCATATAATCTATAATCAGACTTTCCGTGTGCCTGTTTCAGTCTGCTCATAATCAGGGAATCTCGGTAGATATCAAAATTTCCACCAGTAGCACTTACTGATTTGACTTCATGAATATTGAGTTAATTTATTCAACTGTGGAAAAATCAGTTTCATTTACTGAAGTCTGACTATATTAACCCATTCATGGCCATGTTCCAAAATTGGAACACGCAATAAAAATACATATTTTTTGGTCAGGGTACCAGCTGAATATTGTATTAATAAATACATGATGTGATTGGTCAATAGGAAGGTGAATGTCGCTTGTTTAATAAATATCTGGATGATTTTAGTCTGGCAAATAATTATCCAATTGTAAAATTTAGTCGTTCGGAAAAAGCGAAACTTAAAAAATTCTTTTTGTGTGAGCCTTCACAGGTAAGAGTATTTTTCGTCTGTATTAGGCCTATCAATAGCTGAAATGTTGCTTTAGTTGTATCAAATAGCAGTTTTGTTCCCTTGGCACCTAAAATTGGTTTATTATATACAAATCGCAATGTTCCAATAGTGGAACATGGCTACATGGGAGTCCAATTCTCAGTAATATTACACTTCATACGTTTGTCTGGTTCAGTGCCCCTGTTAGTGTATAATCCTGTCCTAAGTCAAGCTCAATGTGATGCTTTCTCAATGCTATTATTTGTTGCATTCAAATATGTAAAAAATTAATAGTAGCCTAAGCAGAAAAACTTTAGAATCAACATGTTGAACACTCGTTGCTATGCCTTTGTTTCAGCCACAATGAATGTACGGATCTTTCTGGGAAGAAAAAAACTGTAACTGTCCCAGCACTTGACATCAGTTTCAGTTCTGCAGATGTTTTCATAACACCACCTGTCGATGAATCTGATGATAACTCTGATAAAACCGACACAGAAAAGGGCGACGACTACATTGCAGATCATTCGACGAGCAAGATTTTGAACACACCAGCCGAAGGTACAATACATAGTGGGGACATTGATGGAGAGGGAGGACAGTGTAGCTGTACCAGAAAGCAGTAATAAAGGCAGAGCTGCAGCAAAGAAGAGAAAAATGTCCAAAACTGTGGAAAAGTGGATGAAAGGTGACTTGAAGCCACAGCACATTTAGTGGTTTGAAAACCTTTTCTCAACAATGTGATCACACAAAAAATACCCCGACAGAACTCTTTGAAATGTTCTGGCCCATTGAATTATTTGAGTACATCAAGAACCAGTCTGAACTGCATGCCAGTCTGAAATGCTACCAGTATGTTTGAACTTTGAAGCAACAGTGGAGGAACTGAAGCTGTTCTTCACAGTGTTCATGATATCAGGTTATAGTTCCCTACCTTGAAGAGACTTGTACTGGAGTTTAGATGCAGACATCAGAAATGAAGCTGTTGCCCCGGCCATGCCAAAAAAAAAAGATTCAGAGCCATACTCAAGAATCTTCATTTTGCAGACAACACTAACTCAGCAGCTGACGACAAGTTTGCCACGATTAGACCACTTATATCACTCATCTGAATGAAAAGTGCATGAAGCTGCTTCCAACTAATGTAGAGCATGCTGACGTAGACGAGTGTATGATTCCCTACTACAGTCATCATGGGTGCAAACAAAGAATTCAAGGCAAACCCATTTGCCAAAATGCAATCAGCACGTACAATTCGTTCATGGGTGGCACAGACCAGATGTACAGAAATGTTGTGGAGTGTCGTGTGAAGCTACACAACAACAAAATGGTGGTGGCAAGCGTTCACACACTTGATGTCTGCATCCTGAACCTGGTTCAATGCCTGGGTACTGTATCAAATCATATATTTGTTTAATGTGTAAACAACAGACATAACGCTGTAGGTGTACATAGAAAATAAAATACATCTAGATATTATAGTATGAATTAATAATAGCTTAGTAAGAGTTCAGGAATAACATACGAGATATAAAATTTTGTGAGTCCTTGTCAGGAAGGTTAAAGTTATGTGGTCTGACCCTAAGAAAATAGGGCGTAAAATGTTGATTAGGAAACATGCATCTGAGTGAATGATTCTCATTTAAGAGGACGGCCTTAAAGAGTGAAGTGTCTGCGTACTGGAGACAGATAAGAAATGGAAGGGCTGCAGCGGTTGAGCAAGCTGGCAGCAATTTTGATGACGAAGAACTGCATAAACTGGATTTGATGGGCTTCATTCGCAACATTGTGGCTACCTATTTGCTGTTGTTCAGTGAGCCACAGAATCTGGGCAGACCACCCTCAACTGCAAATAGCAAATCCGTTCTTGTGAGGAACCTTCCAGACAGTGTCAGACTCAGCAGCAATGTCCAGCACTACCCAGACAATGTGAAACAGGGTAGATGTCGTGTCTGTAAGAAAAACACAAAATTCGGCTGTGGTGTCTGTCGCGTTTACTGCTACAAAGACTACCATAAACAGGTCTAAGAGTGACTGCTTACCTGCAAATTTTGCAGGTAAGCCTAATGAAGTATAGGCATGGACAAGAACAAGCAGTCGCTGTGGCATTTATCTAGTGACATATGAAACATATGCATGTTCCAATATTGGAACAATGCCATGTTCCAATAATGGAACAAAACTTATATGAGCTATAAAAAAATATTTGATGAAATTTTCACAAAAGTGAGTTGATTCCTTTTATTAGTTAATATGATGTTGTAAAATACCGGTATCTAAAAATTTTAGCAAAATAAAATTTGGCCATGAATGGGTTAAATTATGTACTTGGCTAGATATGTTGGAATTCAGTTATTAAATCCAGGATAGATCATTTAAGAACTAGCATAGCTGTGAGTGTATTGTCTTTGATCTCTTTTCTTAGTTCTAATTATTCTCAGACTCAATTGTGTGTCAACACTTTGTTCAGTTTCATCATTATACTGTATTGTATTGTATTGTATTTGATCATTTATAAAGCACTTCTCACAGCATAAGCCTTTCAGAAGTGCTCCCAGTTCGAGGTACTCAGAGAGAAAAGGTAGAGATGGTTTTAAGGTGAGAAAAAAGGTAGAGATGACACTCTACGCTCTACCATCCTGGTAGAGCGTAGAGAAGGAGGAAGTCCATTCCATAGAGAGGGACCTAACAGGCATCACGCTCAGGATATCAGTTCAGATCGTCTCTATTTTATCTAGGATAACTACAACCACCTTGTGATCTTCTCTTTTAGTCAGAGCTGTTAGCGTAACATTGTTCATTTTGGTGCTACAAGCAAAAAAATGATATTTTTGTGTGCAGGAAGAAATTCTGATCAAAACCTGATATTGTGCCAGTTGAAAAAAAATTATTTTTTTTGGAGTTTTTTTGGAGTTTTTACGTTATTATATGTTAGCATAACATTGTGCAATTTGGAGCTACAAGCACAAAAAGGATATTTTTGTGTGCAGGAAGTAATTCTGAACAACACCTGATATTGTGCCAGTTGGAAAAATTAGTTTTTTTTAGTTTTTTCACTTTTTTATGTTTTTTATCATTCCAGCAAAGCTCAACTAATGCTGAGCAATGTAGCCGCCTGGCTTAGTAAATTCAAAAGCTTAACAAAAATGCTATATTGAATAATATCTGATATTGTGCCAGCTGGAACAAATTATTTTTTTTAGTTTTTCACTTTTTTGCGTTATTTGTTGTTAGCATAACATTGTGTATTTTTGTGTCACAAGCAAAAGAGAGATATTTTTGTGTTCAGGAAGAAATTCTGATCAAAACCTGATATTGTGCCAGTTGAAAAATTAGTTGTTTTGAATTTTCACTTTTTTTTACCATAATGCACAATGTTATGCTAACATCTAATAACCTAAGAAATTTAAAAAAATCGAGAAACAAATTTCTTTTTTTCAACTGGCACAATATCAGGTTTTGTTCAGAATTACTTCCTGAACACAAAAATATCCTTTTTTGGCTTGTTGCACCAAAATGCACAATGTTATGCTAATATCTAATATCGTAAAAAGAAGTTAAAAATTCGAGAAGAAATGTCTCTTTTTCAACTGGCACAATATCAGGTTTTGTTCAGAATTACTTCCTGAACACAAAAATATCTTTTTTGCTTGTTGCACCAAAATGGACAATGTTATGCTAACATCTATTAACGTAAAAAAAGTAAAAAATATTGAAAAACAATTTCTTTTTTTCAACTGGCACAATATCAGGTTTTGATCAGAATTTCTTCCTGAACACAAAAATATCTCTCTTTTGCTTGTGACACAAAAATACACAATGTTATGCTAACAACAAATAACGCAAAAAAGTGAAAAACTAAAAAAAATTATTTGTTCCAGCTGGCACAATATCAGATATTATTCAATATAGCATTTTTGTTAAGCTTTTGAATTTACTAAGCCAGGCGGCTACATTGCTCAGCATTAGTTGAGCTTTGCTGGAATGATAAAAAACATAAAAAAGTGAAAAAACTAAAAAAAACTAATTTTTCCAACTGGCACAATATCAGGTGTTGTTCAGAATTACTTCCTGCACACAAAAATATCCTTTTTGTGCTTGTAGCTCCAAATTGCACAATGTTATGCTAACATATAATAACGTAAAAACTTTAAAAAAACTCAAAAAAAAAAAAAAATTTTCAACTGGCACAATATCAGGTTTTGATCAGAATTTCTTCCTGAACTCAAAAATATCATTTTTTTTGCTTGTAGCACCTAAATGCACAATAATGACTATTTTGAATGCTAAGAGCTCTGACTATTTATAATCACCTACTTAAACTACTTTCCCTATTCACACTGTACCCCAGTAATCATACCAAGTTCAGATGAAAGAATACATATTCCTTACAATCAGCATAATTAAAGTCATTTTGTGTAAAGTTGAACAGCAACCCTGCGTCAGGGTGGTGGCCAGTGGAAAGGCCTGTGTCGTTGCCGTGGTCTACCGTCCCGGCTCTGAGAGGGTGTCCGGTGTGTTCGTGGACGAGTTGGGCGCACTACTTGAATACATGTCATCATTCTCTATGCCCTTCGCTATTACAGGCGACCTGAATGTAAGATTCGATCGACCTGATGACCTGGTGGTGCAGCGGGTCAACGAGCTGGTCAGAGATGTGACACATAACCGTTGGTGGCATCCTGGATGCTGTCATCGCAATGGAAGACGATGTTTCAACTATGGAGGTGAACGACCTGCCAGGGGATGTGACCGACCATAAGCTGCTCTTCTTGCAGTTCCGCACTGCCGAGGCCGGATTACCGACCTACAAGACAGAAAGCCATCGGAAATGGAAAAACTTCGACATTAAAGCATTCTGGAGTGACCTTCAGTCTTCGTGCCTGTGTAACCATCGGTCGACTGATGATTCGTCATGTTCTGCTGGCTTCTTCTACGAAGTGATCATGACGTTACTCGACAAGCATGCCCCATTTGCTTTGATGACGTGTCGGGTGCAGAAGTCATCGGACCGATGGTATGACACGAAGTGCCGTGCTGCCAAGCAACAGGTTAGGAGGCTCAAGCACCGATATAAAAAACATTGCTCGGATGACTCCTACCGGAGGTGGATTGATGCTCTCCGCAAACTAGGTACATCGGATGACTGATGCGAAGCGCGGGGCATACTGGAGTACCAGGGTCAATGCGCTCCAAGGCCCGGACGGAATGTGTAGATCGAAAGATCAATCCTCCGGCTCGGCGACTGGGTTGTCAGCGGAATCCTGGCGGACTACTTTGATCGGAAAGTGGCTGATATAAGGATTGCGACTGTCACCTGTGGAGTTTCTTGATATTCAGTCGGACGCTCGATTCCAGTGCTTTAAGATGGTCACGGTGGACGAGGTCAGAGAAATGATTGGTGCGCTTCGAACAAGTACTCGATGCTTGACCCCATGCCTACCTGGCTGCTGAATTCCTGCAGCGACCTGCTTGCTCCGTCCGTGGTCAGGATTTACAATACCTCCCTGTCATCGGGAGTGTTTCCATCACACTACAAAGAGGCATACATATCGCCCAGGCTGAAGAAACAATCGCTGCCGCGGGAAGACCCCTCCAGTTATCGTCCGGTCTCGAACCTGCCGACACTGTCTAAGCTGCTAGAGAGAGTTGTGAGTGTCCAGCTTATGGACTACCTAACTGTGTCCGGTCTGCTACCAAAACATCAATCTGCATATAGGAAATGCCATTCTACAGAGACAGCGCTTCTGAAGGTCTACACGTACCTAGTCGAGGCGATCGACAAGGGCGACCATGCGTTGCTTGGTCTCCTCGATTTGTCGGCCGCTTTCGACACTAGACCACGAAATACTCATTGAGCACCTGTCTTGTACCTATGGAGTAGACACGGTGGCTCTGAGCTGGATACGCTCCTACCTATGTGATCGGAGACAAACAGTGTTGTTCGAAGGAAAGAGGTCGTCTGTGCGTCGTCTTTCCTGTGGAGTACCTCAGGAGTCGGTCCTTGGACCACTACTCTTCTTGCTTTACACTGCAGATCTTGGTGATCTATCTTCACGACTAGGCCTATAATCACACTTCTACGCTGACGATACACAGTTGTATACGTCAGGTCCAGGCTCGGAAGTTCAATGGCTACAGTGGCAAATGGAGCTTGGAGTAGAGGAATTCTCGAACCGTCTGCTACTAAACCCTCATAAGACAGACTTCATCTGGTGCGCGACGCGCAGACGACGCGATCAGCTGAGTGTGATGCCTCTGGAGATCTGTGGTGAATGACTGCTGCCCAAGGGAGTTGTTCGCGACCTCGGTGTTATGCTTGAAACCGACCTGTCGATGATGTGCCATGTAAGACAGATGGTGAGTAAATGCTTCTGTCAGTTGAGGCTAATCAGGAGCTGCATACGATCACTACCTTTCGAAACAGCAAAAACGGGGGTCGTCTGTTTTGTCACCACTCAGGTCGACCACTGCAATAGCCTACTGGCGGGGGCACCCAAACACCTCCTGAATCGACTTCAATCGGTACTGAATTCGGCAACAAGGCTAGTGTGCAATCGTAGGAAATACGATCATGTAACACCATTGCTCGGTGATGTGTTGCATTGGCTTCCGGTGCGGTACTGGATACAACACAAACTTGCACTACTTGTGTACAAGTCCTTGCATGGTGCGGCACCGGGTACCTTGCACAGTGCTGCGTGAATGTGTCGTCGACCAGAGCCGGACCTTCTTTGAGATCTGAGGCGAAGGGCGATCTGCAGGTGCGGAAATCAAGAACAGGCTTTGGTGATTGTGTCTTTTCCGTGGCTGGACCCAGATGCTGGAATGGCATTCCACCTTCAATATGATCTGAACCTACTATGCGTCATTCAAGTCCAGGCTCAAGACATATTACTTTGAAAAAGCGTATATCTGATTCAGTGTTGAACTTGTTAAAGCGCCCTTGTAACGGCATGTGCCTTGTTACGACATTGTAGAAATTGTCGTAGTCAATCAATCAATGAATTTTCAGATTTAAAAGGAATGGCACCTTATGTAATAGCACTATATAAATGTCTCTGCCACGAAAGGAGATCTATGGGAGATAAAGGAACAAGAGCAGTTAGAATTGAACTGGGAGTGTGAGATGGTTGAACGTGAACAGTCTTGAATAAACATCATTTAAACTATTACATTGGCGATGAGGACAATTTGGAACGTGCAGAGAACGAGTTCTAGATAAAGCAGAGCTGGGAAACGTGACATTTAATTTAATTCGCCGACAACATACTCGCACAAGTCCGCACGTGAAACGAGCCAAAATGGCCGACAGCCTGCCTCCTTTTCCAACCGTCGATCCTTCGCCTGAAGCCGGTGACATTGCTGTGCGCTGGAAAAAGTGGGTTGGACGATTCCGCAACTTAGTAGTAGCCATCAACATCACTGACGATACACGACAGAAAGAGCTACTCCTCCACTATGCAGGCGAACATGTCAGTGACATTTTTGACACTTTATCAATCACCAACCCTAATGAAAACGATACAGCCATAGACGCGCTGATGTCATTCTTCGCCCCTAAAGAGAACACATAATTTGCGGACTTCCAGTTTCGTCAGGCCAAGCAGAACCAAACAGAAGACATCGCATCATACCTGACCCGACTTCGCCAGCTAGCTATCACGTGCAACTTCAGCGATGCGAATCACGAGCTGAAAAGCCAGCTCATCCAAAAGCCAGCTCATTGCCGGTCAAATCCCAACCATCGGAAGGCATTGACTGACCCCATGCTTACCCTGTACAAGCTATTTGAGATGGCTTGTGCAAAAGGAATGCAACCTGTCGAAACTGCGGGAAGGCTTGGCCACACACGCAGGAGGTCGCGAACGATGTCCAGCCCTTGGCCAAACCTGCAGGAGCTGTGGGAAGCTGGGACATTTTTCTTCTGTGTGTCACAGCTCTGGCCCACCTGGGCGCCCAGAGGCGCAGTATGGCGGTCGCAGACCAAGAATTAACTGGGTTGCTGCAGATAACCCCAGCTCCCAATCAGAAACAGAGTACTTGTCACACACACATGGACATCACCAGGACTTTTGGGCTTTGGTACGACAACGACCGGAACGATCAGAGCACAGGCATGCCGCCGTGATGCACCCACTTTCGTTGTCACGCTGGACGGCATACCCATCAAACTCGCAGCAGATTCAGGAGCAAGTGTGAATATTCTTGACGACCAAGATTTTGAGAAACTCCAGCCCAAGCAAAGGCTCAGACCAACCACTGCCAAAATCATGTCATACCACGGCTCAACGCCACTCCTCGTTCTCGGCAAACTCACCCTGGTGGTTGAACATGACTTCAACCAAGTATATACGGATTTCTATGTTATCGCCAGCAGCAGCGGCTCACTACTGAGCTGGGAGACGTCTACTCTTCTACACCTCATCAATGTAGTCCAACATGTTCATTGTTCAAGTTGCAACTAAGCCATTGGCAAAAGAATACTCCCATCTGTTCAGAGGCCTTGGAAAATTGAAAAACTTCAGTGTCAAGCTCCACATTCACGAGACAGTCACTCCAGTAGCTCAGCCACATCGACACATTCCGTTCCAAACAAGTGGAAGCACAATTATGGTCAGACATTGAGCAAGACGTCATCGAGAAAGTGGAGGGTGCAACACCATGGGTATCACCAATCATTGTCGTACCAAAGCCCAAGAGCCCTGGTGATGTCCGTGTGTGTGTCGACTTGCACAGAGCCAACATGGCTATTTGCCGAGAATGACATCTGACGCCGACAATCAATGACATCATTCATGATCTCAGTGGCGCCAAAGTGTTCTCAAAGCTCGACTTAAATCAGGGGTATAATCAGATTGAACTAGACCACAGCTCCAGGTATATTATCACATTCTCTACTCATACAGGATTGTGGCGTTACAAAAGATTAAATTTTGGAATTTCGTCAGCAGCCGAGGTCTTTCAAAATGCCACTAGAGAGATGCTAAGTGGACTGCAAGGCGTCCTCAATATCAGTGACGACATACTGGTGTTTGGCACCAACCAAGAGTATGCAAAAATGTGCCTTTAATCGAAGGAATCTCGACTTCTTTGGCTATACCTTTTCTGCCGCTGGCCTATCTGACGACGCCAAGAGGTGCAAGACGTTATTAACCTACCTCAGCCTACAAATGTTAGTGAATTACGGAGTCTGCTAGGTATGGCGAACTTTAGCGCATGCTTCATACCAAGCTATGCCACCATGACCCGACCCTTGAGAGTCCTGCTGCATAAAGACGTTGCTTTCAGTTGGGGAGCCGAACAAGAAGCATCGCTAGCAGAGATACGTCGGACGTTGTCACAACCACCAACACTGGCCTACATCGATGGGGCCAGGCAGACTGAAATCTTTACTGATGCTAGCCCAGTCGGCCTAGGGGCCAGTCTAACGTAAAGTGATGATGAGGGAATGGGCCGTCACACCATCGCATATGCCAGCAGGCCGCTAACCAATGCTGAACAGCGATATTCTCAGACGAAGAGAGAAGCACTTGCCATCATTTGTAATTGTAAGTGTAATTGTAATCGAACATTTATATAGCGCCACTCAAAAATCAGCAGCGCTCTCGACCTGCGTCAGTGCCTGCATCGAGGACAAGAAAGTCTTAAGACGTCCACGGAACTAGGAAGGAGAGAGGGCTAGTAACTCAAGGCGAAAAGACTGGGGAAGAGAGTTCCAAGCTGATGGGCCAACACGGGCAAAGCACCTAGAGTGGGCCATAGTAGAGCACATGCGAGGGACAACCATAAGGCCATGGGTCCAAGATCGCAAAGAGGCCCTCGCAGGTAAGGAGGAGACAAAGGTACAAATAGACCTCAGGTAGGATGGGGCCACCCCAACAAGGCAGTTATGCATGAGGGAAAGGATTTTGAAGTTTACCCGCTGTTGGATAGGGAGCCAGTGAAGGGTATCCCGAATATAGCCTGAGATATGGGCAAATTTTGGAATGTCGCCTATAAGCCGAGCAGCTGCATTAAGAATAGACTGGAGTTTGTGAGTATTAGAGGCGGAGAGTCCAATGTATGCAGCGTTCCCAAAGTCGACCCGAGTGCAGATCAAGGAATGGATCAGAGTAGTAATGACATGCAGTGAAAGAGTGCTGCGAATGGAACGTAGTTGGCGCAGATGGTAGAAGCAAGATCTGGAAACCGAGTTGACCTGGTCAGTAAAAGAAAGGGAAGGATCCAAGACAATTCCCAGGTCACGAACAGAAGAAAAGAAGTGGATGTGGGGAAATCTGAGATGAAGGGAATCTGTATCAATCTTATTGATCTGAAGACGGCCACCAAGCCATATGAATTGTGTCTTGTCAGGATTCAGCCGCAGGCGGTTAGAGGAGAGCCATGCGTCTATGGCAGAGGAAGCCTCTAACAACCGCTCCACCATTTGAACAGCAGAAGATGCTGGGCCACGTAAAAGGGCCTGGGTATCGTCGGCAAATTGATGGGAAGATACCCCAAACAGTTGGAAAATACCTCCAATGTCTGAGGTATACAGAACAAATAGTAGAGGAGCAAGAACAGAGCCTTGAGGAAGACCATAGGGGACAGTGATCCAAGGAGTGCGGTTTGAACCAAAGACCACGGATATAGTCCTATCAGTAAGAAAAGATTGGAACCAAAGGAGAGCCCTGTCCGTGATGCCAAAAGAATTAGATAGCCGGCTAAGGAGCATGGAACGGTCTACTGTGTCGAATGCTGTGCTGATGTCATACAGGGCGAGCAAAGTAACGTGACCTTGAAAGACATCAGTAATAAGCCTGAGCAGGAGAGTTGCGGTAGAGTGGAATTTCCTGAAACCGGATTGAAATGAAGGCATGAGGGAGTTGGAGTCGAGGTAGTGAACTAGTTGGAAAGCGATACATTTTTCCAGGAGCTTGGAAAGGAAAGAGAGGTTAGAAATAGGCCTAAAATTGGAGGGGGAGTTGGGGTCTAATCCCTGCCGCTTGATGGAAGGAAAAACAACAGCCCGTTTGTGTGAGGCCGGAACAGAACCCTTTGCCAAAGAAGAGTTGCAGAGTAGATGCAAAAGTGGAGAAAAATCGTCTATAAAATCCTTAATTAGAAACGATGGCAGTAAATCCAGTTCACACGATTTGTATGAAGAGTCCAGAACTAGCTGTCTAATGGTAGCTAGTTGAAGAGGGTCCCATGCTGAGAACAAAGAAGTCGTAGGTTGAAAGGATGGAGGCTGAGCATTGGCCGTTGCTTGACATGTGGCGGGTATCTTTTGGGCATGTGAACACTTTCAATTGTACATTTATGGCAGGCCGGTTCGTGTATTCACTGACCACAAGCCACTGGTGAACATTTTCTGCAACCCACTCTCAAAACCACCTGCTAGGATTGAAAGGTGGACTGCAGACATATGCAGCCAGCATTGTCTATCGTACAGGGGAAAAAACGGAAGAGATGTGGAAGAACAGGAGAACGGTTTTGTCAGATGTTGCCAACGATGTTATAGGACAGGTGAAAAGAAACAGAAAAACTGGATAATGGATGACACTCTTCGTTTGATAGAGGATAAGAGGGATTGGAGGGAAAAGACCCAAGTAAATACAAACAGCTAAAAACAGAGGTGCAGACAAGACTATGGGCTGATAAGCAGAGACAGATAGATGAAATTTGTGATTACCTAGAAGATGCTCATAAAATAGGTGACACAAGAAGACTATTCCAAACAGCTAAAAAAACTTACTGGTGGGTTCCAACCATGTTTACACTGCATCAAGTCAGCAACTGGCGAAAATATAACAGAAACGACAAAGATTGCAGAAAGATGGCATGAATATTGTGAAGAATTATATTGTGAAGAATGAAGAAGATGGAATACAATGGGAATGTGAGCCTGAGCCTCCAACTCTCCAATTAGAGGTTGCTAGGGCTATTTGACAAACCACCAGTTGCAAGTCATCAGGTCTTGTTGAGCTGTTCAAAAATAGGGGAGATGCAACACTAGATAGGATGCATAAGATAAGCACGGAAATATCAGAATGTGGTGAATCGCCTGAAGACTGGTCAAGCTCTATATTCATACTGATTCCTAAGAAAGGTGACAATAAAGAATGCACAAATTACAGAACAATTGCTTTGGTCTCGCATGCCTGTAAAATACTGCTTTGAATAATCTTGGAACAAATTCGCAACAAGACTGAAAGTGAGATTGCAGAAGAGCAGGCTGGTTTCCGAAGAGAAATAGGGACATGAAATCAAATCGGATCCTCATGCAAAAAACTAGGGAACACCAACAACCTTTGTTCATGTTTTTTGGATTTCAGAAAGGCATTTGACGCAATCACATAATAAGCTTTGGCTCACCATGATCAAATGGGATATTCAGTATAGAGCTGTACCGATTAAACGGCCATACGCGTAATCGGGCTGATTACTAGAACAATCGGTATAATCGGGTATCGGCAGAAATAATCAGTTAATCGGTGCCGATGTCAAAATTGTGTTATAATTTCATAATTTTACTTGAATTATTGCATATTCTAAGTTTTTAATCGACTTTCATTTATCGTTTTACGTCCCTATTATTTCCGCATTAAAACATATCGTTAAAAAATTCCCAACTTAATTTAAACGTCCACTCTTATAGTTGTGACGATAGATTACTGGTTAAAGTTTCGGAACCGAACATTTTGACTAAACAAACAATGGTATATTCGGTCTCATAAATTGAGTATTGGCAGTTTAATAATCGGCTATACGCGGTATCGGTATCGGCAATTTAATAATCGGCTATTTGCGGTATCGGCATAATTGGCAAAAAGCGATATCGGTACAGCTCTAATTCATTATATCTCATTAATTCAATACGATGAGCTGTGTATGCGTTCATCGTGTTAACACGCCAGTGTGTTGGCTTTGCCTAGTTTCGTCGATTTCTTGGATTCTCGGTACAGTCTTCGTCTTTTGGATAAAATTTTGTTTACTTCGTTTAATCAGGTTTGATAATACCTGAAGTTTAGCAGATTTTTATCGTCTATTAAAGTGGAATAGACGTAGTTTTGACTATAGTCTCGTCAAACTCGTTATCTCTATGTTGAACGTCCTTGTATGCTGTGAGTATTAGCTCGTACACCACTTCTACGTTTCGGGATTACTTGTACGATGTTTCCTTTGCATCAGCTCTACTCACTGTGGTCGACTGGACTTCGACCTACAAGGCCACTTCGAAAAGTACTTTTCAAAGCACAAATCTGGAGACCGGCGATCGATCGTCTGCCTCGTCCAGGCACCTTCGCCGAGGAAACTTTCGCCGATGTTAAATCCTCCTTTGGACACTTTGACGTCTTCCTCGCCATCTTCTCCATCATCTTCTCCTCCACCGTCATTCACAACCAACTCTAAGTTTTGTCTTCGGACTGCGACATGGAACACTCGATCGCTATCAGACAAGTTCGTCTATGTTGCCCACACACTTGACATCCTTGCCGTTACTGAAAGTTGGCATCATGGATCAGAGGATGTCCCCATACTTCGTGCTGCTTCGCCTGGCTACTCCTTCTGCGGTCGCCCTCGACCTTCTCTTCTGGACGGAACGCCTGTCCGTGTCGGTGGCATCGTCGTCTATCTTCGCTCGTCGCTTCGTTTCTCTAAAATCGTCCTAGACATGGAAATTACTTCGTTTGAGGCCCTTTGTCTCAGCATTGCAACCCCCGTGGTTCGCTGACATTATTAACTTAACAGTTTACAGGCCTTGCTCTGCTTCGCCTTCCGACAGATTCTTCGACGAATTCACTTCAGTCCTCGAGAGTCTCATCACCAGGAATAGCCAATTGCTAATCATTGGCGACTTTAACCTTCACCTTGAAGACTCCTCTCTTCCTCCTACCAGCCGTTTCCAGGAAACTTGTTGCTCAGCTCGGTCTACATCAACATGGTTGATGAACCATCTACTGGTTCTACACATTCACAAGGTGGTACGCTTGACCTCGTCATCACTTCCGATGATACAGGAAATAAAAGTTCATCCTCCATCTCTGTTTGATCACTCTCTCATTGAATTCTCCTGCCCTCCTCTTCACTCGCAGCCTGTTCACATGCTACGCTACCTATGTGGATGGAAGTCACTTGACCACAGTGCCTTCAGTGAAGCTCTTAGAAATTCTCCTCTCTTCTCCTCTCCTTCACAACTCGACGTGCTGTCAATAGAACAGCTCTTCGATCTCTACTCGTCTACCATCGGCGATCTTCTTGATCAGATTCTTACGCCTAGATGTGGCAAGACCCGTGTTCGACCGCTGGTGGTCTGGTTTGACCGAGAATGCCACCAACTACGATGTCGAACTCGCTGCCTTGAAAGACGTTTTCGACGCTCGAAGGATCCGGCCTATCGTCTCGACTGGATCAATCAACTACGCTCTCTTCACAAACTATCGGCAGAAGGAGGCGACCAATGGGGAGGAGCTGGTTATAAGAAATGCAAACAACCCTAGACGCCTCTGGTCGGCCATTTCGGGTCCACTGGGTCGTTCCTGTCACACGTCTGCGACTCCATCTGCAGATGACTTTCTAGCCATGCGAACGACTAAGCTGGAGGGCCTCCGGGACTTTACAGCAGACTCGCCTCCTCCCTTCTTCACCCCTACGGAGTCACTATTCAAAGAATTTCGACCCATCATGGAATCGGACCTGTGTCGTCTTCTAACGTTGTCTAATTTAAAATCATGTGAATTGGACTCTTTACCACCGTTTGTTATTGTAGACATATTGGATAACATTGTTCCGTTTTTGCTCTACCTGTTCAATAGGTCTCTCTCTGAGGGTCGGTCTTCTTCCTTCTTCCCAGAAGCGGGCCATTGTTTTTCCCACTCTCAAGAAATCTAACCTTGATCCCAGCATTCCTGAAAACTACTGCCTTATTTTTAATCAGTCCTTTCTGTCTAAAACCCTGGGGCGTCTTGTCTCTCTGCAGCTTCTTCCCTACCTTGAACAGTCGAGCCTTCTTCCATCAAGGCAGTCTGGTTTTAGAGCTTATCACTCTACTGAAACTGCTCTCTTATCTCTTCTTTCTGATATCTACTCCCAAGTCACTCTCTTGGCTCTCTTTGAAGCTTCTTCAGCTTTTGACATGGTAGATCATGACATCCTCTTACGACGTCTTGAAATCTCCTTTGGTCTTACTGGACCTCCTCTACACTGGTTTCGTTCCTATCTCACTGATCGCTCTCAAATGGTCATTCTTGGTGACTCTCGCACCCTATGGGTACCTGTTAAATTTAGGGTTCCACAGGGTTCTATGCTGGGCCCACTACTATATATTTTGTTTACTGCTGATATTCCTCTTCTTTTTGCGAAACACTCTGCCTCGGGTAATCTCTTTGCTGATGATGTTCACGCCTTCGTTCATGGTCCTCCCCTCAATCAACTTATCCTTTCTCAATTCATCTAGTCTCTCTCCTCTGACCTTCATTGCTGGATGTCATCCAACCGCCTTTCTCTCAATTCTGCTAAGACTCAGTTGATCTGGTTCGGTACTCGCCAACAGCTCCTTAAATTAGACTTTACTATTCTTGCTCAGCGATTTCCCTTGTTTACCTTCTCCAATGCTGTTCGTGACCGGGGTGTTACTCAGGATAGTACTCACTCATTTGCTGACCACACCTGTAACCTTTTTCGGTCTAGCTTCTATAATCTGAGACGTCTTCGAGCGATTAGGCGATCTGTTTCCTCCTCCATTTTCAATACTATGGTTCATGCATTCGTTTGCACACGTATTGACTACTGCAATTCTCAACTTGCTGGTCTTCCGAAATGTCGGTTGTCTCCACTGCAATCAGTGCTTAATGCAGCTGCCCGCTTGATAGCTCGTCTTCCTCGCTTCTCTCACATTTCGACCTTCATGATGCAGCATTTACATTGGCTTGCTCTCATCACCAGAATTCGGTTTAAAATTATCTTTCTTACATCCAGGGTGCTAATAGGTCTAGCCCCTCGCTATCTTTGTGATTCAATTCACTGACCCCTTTCGGCTGCCTCTGGTCGCTTACTCCGCTTCTTAGACTGGCATGACCTTCTCGTACCTCGGTCGCGGACTGCTACTGCCCAGCATCGCGCTTATGCATCTGTTGGTCCTATGCTCTGGAATGACCTTCCCTCTTTCACTCGATCTGTGGGGTATTTCGTCCTCTTCTCGTTGTCTTAAGATGGGTTTTTTTCCGCAGGACTTCGCACTGGGAGCGCTTCTGATTGGGTATTACTGTGAGAAGTGCTTTATAAATTTCTAAATACAATACAATACAATGAAATGGTACAAGAAACATACATTCTACTAGTCTTGCTGAAGATGGCTATGCTCACTGCACACATTCTGTATCAGAAAAATGGTGGCAGATGAACATTTGTAGAAATGTTCCTTGGGGTCAGCTGTTGTCCTTGATTTCAGATATGTGTTTTTTTGCAAAAACTCAATAAATGTACCTGAATTTTGCACAATTTTGTTTTGCAGATTTAAATTATCACTTTTGGCCCTTGAACTTTTTTATTATCTGTCAAATTTTGTCTTCTGCCACTGCTGAGATAAGTTTTAATTATTATAAATTATTAGTTCTGGCTGATACTGTGTTTATAATCAACAAAACAATGAATATGCATCAGTAGGTACAGTTATAAAATTCTAAAACTTTTCACTTATTTTATGCAGTGCCAGTAATTTTTTACTTCTGGCCATTAAGTTACACTTGTAAGGGTAAAGTTAGTTGGTAATGTAAGACAGTAGCCTGCTAACAAGAGAGTAAAGTAAAGAGTAATAGTAATGATAATGTAATAATAACTAAAAATATATCGTGAATACGGCCCCTGATGCTACAACGGAAGAAACACCAGCCGCCACTGATGTCAATCATGTATACGCTTTCATGTAGCTAGATATATATTTTACCCCGCCTGTAACTTGCGATTGGCCCAAACGGCAACCCTGTAAGTTCGATGCAGGAGATACGTGAAAGAGAGTTTCATATACACAGAAAGAAAAAGGAAATTTAGTTAGTTCGCAAGTCGCAGTTCTTGAGTGAAGACCGATTTGGAACTCAGGAGGAAGGCAGAGGCGTCGGATCGGACGAGGAGTCGAATCTGAAGCAACAGAGACGATTTCAACCCCAGACGTGTGAGATGGAAGGATGTCCTCAACCGTGCCTCGAGCAGTTATAAACTAGATTTAGGTCCCGCTAATAGATCCCGGAGGAAACGAGAAGAATCGGACGATGAAACCCCAGCCCAAAGTCACAGACGACGAATGATGCACACGCTATCGACAAAGGAAACGCCCTTGGAAAGCTTGTGTTGGTTGCGTCTAGCGAAGGGAAGGCAACTATTGGAGACAGGTCTGTGAAATACCCTAGATATTCGCCCCGTTTAGTCTGTAACTCCTACAGATACAGAACTAGGAGCCCCGTCCCTGTACGACCCCATTTGAATAAGACTAGTAACATTTCTGTACTTGTCAAAGGTTCATTTGGATGTATGAGTGCATAATTGTGTTTAACATAATACTAGTTAGATTGTGCTTTTGTTCAGCTTGACAATAAATACTTAGAAAATGTCTGAAAGTCATTTAGATGTAGGATTAGAGGTAGAAGAGGAGCCTAGAGTGTTTCCCCCAACGATATGACCATCATCCTGGAATCAGTAATGTCTAAGCTATCAGACATAGCATCAGCCCAGGCATCTTTGGTTTCAACCCAGACTTCAATGGCTGCCCACCAGTCATCTTTGGCTTCTACTCAGGCGTCCTTAATGAATGCGCAAGATAGCCTGGCCACTTACCAGTTTAATATGTCCGAGCAGATGTCTGAAATCACCAGTCACCAATGCGATTTGTCAAATAGCCAGCAAGAGTTAAGTGAACGAATATTAGACATAGAAGATGTAGTAATCGAGAGAAGTAGAGTGGATCCAATCACCCCGAACCCAGATCTCTTTCCACAGGGAGAGGTTGTGAATCAAACGATCACTGGCCTGCCACTTAAACACCTTTCGTCACGACCATGTAATACAAGTCCCCTCAGCCGAATCGAACTATCTAGGTTCGAATCACAGGAAGAAGACTTCCGACAGGAAGCCAGTACCTCTTACTTTGTGCCCCGTAGAAGTAACCGAATTAGGGAACGTCGGCTTACTCAGTACGGATTCGAACCCGAGAACATCTCATCATTTAAGGATCCACCTTTCGCATCTAGCATCTCATTCCCACCCTCTATGGTAGCGCGTGGAGGGGAGGTGTCTCTGTTAGACGTACCGGCTGACGGCCGTATGCCTTCAGAGAAGATCCGAAAGAACTACAGTAAAACATTCATGCATTTCAAAAGTCAATAAAATAACTCACGCATTTGAAAACTCAACCAGAAAATAGAGTTCTGCTGCACTTGGAAAGTAAGGTCTGACACGAGAGCATGGAGAATTTCTGTAGCAAAACCACCTGTAGCAAAAAAACTAGTCTTTACATAAAAAAAATTCATGTTACATGATGCCAAGCAAGAGTAGATGCCAAGCAAGAGTAGCCTGAATGAGCTTTCACAACTGACACCTTAAAAAGTAAAGTAAAATTTTGAACAAGAGAGTCACTCAGTTCCTGCTCTTCTGACAGATGACGAATATCAATTTCCTGGACAAAGCAATGCTTAGCAGGACTTGCCATTTACTTTCCAGTTAATGAAAGTAACAAATCATACTGCCTGGTGACAGAGCAAACAACTTTTCCAGGGTGAGAATTTACAGAGTCCGCTTAGCAGGTGTGAACCCAAAACCTTGAAATTGCAGACCTGGTTAATGAATTAATTGAACCATTTAGCAATGCACTTTCAGCATCACCACTCCATAATTCCAAAGGCAACATAATTTGGCAAAGAGGGAAATATTTTGCCCATTTTTCCTTTTGATGTTCTTTAATCGCTGTTACCTGTGGCTCATAATTGCAGTCATCCATCTGTCACACGCACAACACACACACACACACACGCGCGCACACACACACACACTATATCTATGTGTGTGTGTGTATATTCACAGGTATATCTATGTATCTCTGCTACATATATATATATCTAATATATATATATATATATATATATAATATTATATGCAGCAGAGATACATAGATACCAAGATCCATAGATATTATCTATGTATCTTGGTATCTATGTATCTCTGCTACATATATATATATATATATATATATATATATATATGTAACAGAGGAGATGGCAAGAGGTGGGCATGTAACATAGCAGGCAGGTTCAGACGTTACTACAAGTTCTTGGCAAGAAGGTCGGATGGCATTATAGCTTTCTCATAAGCAGTTGGCCTACTGTGGACTGATAGAGGCTCGGCGGCCGACAGGCTGATGACACAGGTAATTGAAGACTTTATTGAAGAAACTAGGAGTGCACTTATTATTATTATATTCGTTTATTGGCACACCAAAACCAGCTGACACACCTCAACTAATTACAGCTAGTTCAAAAGAATAATAAAGATAGAATCAAAATATATAGGTAATGCTAACAGGAAGGTTCAAAAGATGGAATTTAGTGTTAAATGGTACATTTGACAAAGACTCTCCAATTATTGGTACCATTTTCCAGTAAAGGACACGAGGAATAAAATTTCTATTGTCCTTAAAGGGTAGGTCATGAGGTCACATTATATATCGGCGTATGTTAGTAGGTTGGAAAAGCTCTTTCAGAACGGGTGAACTGTTCCTTTGGACCGCAGATAGCAGTGTAGCCTCAGCTTTAGTAACCATTGTCTCCAGATAGCAGTGTAGCCTCAGCTTTAGTAACCATTGTTTAGAACTAGGATGGGCGCCTATGACGGCAGCCACGCGCGAAGTTCCAACTATAATCTGTATTACGCGTTTTTGTTTTTTTTTAGTTATTGCAAACAGGATACAGTTGAGTTTGAGACTACGACTGGTGCGTTCTCGGCAGCCGGAGATAGCTTGGTTCGTTTTTGGATAAAACAGTTACTTTTTGATTATTTTCATCAACATTTGGCGTAATTTTCTCTTGAGGATCGTCACAGACCAATGGAGCGTGACCGAGGCCCAGCCAACCGGGAGATTGTTTACAACTATAGCCGTGGACAGATGTACGCTCTGCGCAGGGTAGTTAATCGGCGAGGCCAAAGTGCCATTCCAAGGGCGACGCTGGCCGGCCTATCAGCCCTCAAACTTCTTCGCTACAGAGGCTCTCGAGCTGGCCGATGACGGAGACGGGCCATCGCGGTCGTCCTCATCCGTGCCACTCGCCGACCGAGGGTCGGGCGGGTCGAGAGAGGCAGATGCCTTGTGCCGTTGCTGTGTGCTCTGTCGCCGTGCAGTCTTATGCCATCAACGGTTAGAGCCGGACTGATTGCACTCCCCGGCATCTACGTCATCAACGCTAACTTCATACTCCATTGCAAAACCACACGCCCTCGACCAATTACACGCTGAGCTCATCGGATACGACCTGGGATTGGCAATCATCACAGAGACGCACCTCAAAAAGCACCATCTTGATCGCGTGTGTCGGATCGATGGATTCCGCCTCTTCCGGCGGGATCGGATCGGTCGGAGATCCGGTGGAGTGGCGATCCTGGTGAGTGATGAGTTTCGGGCGACCGAGGTCGACATCGAGGGCGACACTAGAACTCTGGAGCTTCTCTGGGTTAAAGTCAATATGACGGACCGGACAGTATACATCGGAGCTCTCTACCATCCTCCAAAACCCGTCTACGATGTCTCTACACTCCTGGACAGGCTAGAGCAGACAGTGGAGGTCCTTCTTCTCGCGGATCCTGGGGCGCTGATTGTTTTGGGGGCGACTTCAATCAGCTGAGCGTGCACGATGTTGTAGAGCGAACGGGCCTATTCCCTCTGGTAAACAGACCAACTAGAGGCGAAAACACCCTGGACAGGCTATTCGTCTCGGAGCCGAGTTACAAGACTATCAAAATTCTCGACTCTACTATAAAGACTGACCATAAAGCCATCATTGCCCTCTCAGAAGGACAACTGGTCAGCCGAAACAAACGCTCAAGAACGGTAACATTCCGGAAAAGATCGCCTCAGCAGCATGCTGCCCTTCTACGGGACCTTTCTACCACAGACCTGTCCGCCATCTTGACCTGTCAGGACCCGCAACTAGCCTGGGATCAGTTCTATCAAGAGGCCCATGGACGACTTCAGAGTTTGTACCCCAAGCGCTCTATCACGATGACCTCGGCCGATCCGCACTTCCTCTCGCCGACCGCCAAGTACCTCTTGCGCAAAAAAAACCGCTTGATGAGGGCGGGCCGAATAGAAGAGGCCTCGGCATGTGCACGCAGAGTCGGCAGCTGCATTGAGAGGGCCACAAGAAAGCATCTGCGGCACGTCGACCCAAGGGGAGGACTGAGTGATCTGTGGCGCAGGGTTGGCGAGATCACAGGAAAGCGGAAGACGGTGGATCAGGACTGTGCACTGACAGCAGATGACCTCAATGCACACTATGCCGAGACCTCAACAGACATCCATTACGTGCCTCCTGTCCAACGAAGCACAGCACACGACAACCAGCCCATTACAACAGATATGAGAATATTTAACCTGCTGGATCATCTGAAGCATACATCGGAGGGGGCGGATGGGTTGCCAGCCTGGTTTCTCCGACTCACCGCCCCTGTGTATTCCGCCGCCCTCGCCTACACCATCAACCTCTCGCTTTCTCACTCCCACGTTCCAACACAATGGAAAACTGCCATCATCACCCCCGTGGCCAAAGTCGACTCACCGGTGGCCTCAGCAGATTTTCGGCCGATCTCCATTGTGCCGATCCTCTCCCGGTTGGTGGAGCGGGAGCTCGTCCATACCTACGTGTACCCCTCCTTCGACTTGCCCCCAGCATCGCACCTCCTGCACGATCAATACGCCTTCCGACCGACGGGATCAACCACAGCAGCTCTCATCGCCATCCTCCACCACGTCACATCTCTCTTGACGACAAACACCTACGTCACTCTCATCTCGCTTGATTTCTCGAAGGCATTCGACACTTTGCGCCACTACACCTTAGCTCAAAAGCTATCCCAGCTCGATCTTCCAGACAACATCTTCAACTGGCTCGTCGCCTTCCTTCAAGACCGAAGGCATGCTACTCGATTCATGGGGCTGCTGTCAGCTGAGGCTCCCATCAACGCCAGCGTAGTGCAGGGGTCCGGAGTGGGCCCCACCTCCTATGTTGTCGGTGCCTCCAATCTCCAGCCAGTTCACGCTCAGAACAAGCTCGCAAAATACGCGGACGACACCTACCTGATCGTTGGCGCCTCGATGAGGGCGTCAGTACGGCAGGAACTTGACAATATCGCGAGGTGGGCTGCCCTAAACAATCTGCGGCTAAACTCTAGCAAGTCTCGAGAGATGTTGATCACCCGTCGGAGCGCTAAGGAGTTGCTTCCACCACCTCTGATCGGCATGGAGCGAGTCACCTCATTGGTAATTCTCAGAGTCACCATCCGCAGCGATCTGAAAGCAACCAACCACGTTTGTGACATTCTCAGTGCGTGTTCAGGCTCGCTTCACGCGCTGAGGGTCTTGAGGACGCACGGCCTGTCCCAAACTGGTCTACACGAGGTGGCCAGGGCCACCACTGTGGCCCGTCTCCTCTATGCCGCACCTGCCTGGTGGGGCTACGCCAGCGCTGAGGACCATTCCAGACTTGAGCGTCTGGTGCAGAGGATGCAGAGGATGGGTTTCCTCCCACCGCGATCGCCGGGCGTGGAGGAGATGGTGGGTGCAGCTGAAGAGCGACTGCTCCAGGCAGTTATTAGGAATGACTGCCATGTCTTGCGAGGGCTATTTCCACCAATCATACAACGACGATACAACCTCCGCCCAAGACGTCATAACTTTGAACTGCCTGCTAAGGACGTGAAGAACTTTATCCCTCGTGTACTTTACAAACGCTTGCCCTAAGTCTCACCTGACTGCACACCTGTCTGGGTTTTTTGTTTGTTTTTGATTTCATTATTTAACATATTTCTATTGTAACTGGTTGCGGTCAGTCAACCTGTCAGAAAATAAAACGAATATCTATCACATCAGGAATGTCCAAAGATAGATAACCAGCCCACCGAGCTCTGACAAGGACCTTCTCCAGCCTACAACGTTGTTCTGCATTGGTGAGACCCCACCATGCAGGTATGGCGTAAATCATTCTTGCAACCAATGTAGCCCGAGCAACCTCTTGCAGAGCACATGCTGAAAGTCCATGACACCTGAGGATGCGGAGCGCATGAAAGGTACCAAGACACTTGGCCAAGACATCTGCTACATGTGTTGCGATTTTTAGGTTGGCTTGGATGGCAACACCTAAAACTTTACTGCCGGCACCCTGCTTACTTCCTTTAGCGTCTCAGGGAGCATGACACCGCGTCGACGGGGAATTATCATCTCTCTGGTCTTACATCGATTTAGCTTGAGGTTGTTATATTCAGCCCAGCCCAGCTGGTCAAGCACCGTTGCTCTCATGGTAGAACCCACCAGTAGATAAGTGTCATCTGCATATTTTGATATTCTATTCTCAAGATACTTGGTCTTCAAATCTGATCCAGTGATGTCATAAGAGACCGGGCCAGTCCCGAACCCTGAACGATGCTTGCATTGATGAACGCCTCAGAGGACAGACTTCTGTTGTGCCTTGTTACACGAGTACGATTCTCGAAAAAGTTAATTATCCAGTTAAAGATGTTATCTGGTATGTCCATCGTACCTAGCTTCTCAGCAAGTGTGGAGTGATGAACTGTATCAAAGGCTTTACTGAAGTCCAGTGATATCAGAGTAACATACTTATTGGTCCTGAGAAGGGTAGTGATATGTAATGTAATTAGCAACTTCTATTGCGCCGGATATGATGTATTATTGAGATCAAGGCCGCAGTTGTAGACCCAGTAGGCCGAAACGCGTACTGGTGATTCAGAAGTTCTTTCATTGGTGACGTTTCTAGCTGCGGATACAGGTACCGACGAACAAGTTCTTTTTCCACCACTCTAGATATTACAGGAGTTACAGAGATAGGCCGGAAGTCAACAGGTGCGCTAGGTGATGGAACCTTAGCCATAGGATGAATGATTGCTTGCTTCCACTGCTTAGGAAGTAGTGAGGTGTTTATCGACTGGTTGATTAAATGGGTCAAGATTTCAGAGTAAACTGGAGTCCTCGGTAACCACTCTGGCAGACGATCCGATCCATCATCACTGTCAATGACAATGACACATGACTAATGTTGAACTCAAACACTCAAACTGACTCACATGTTTAAGATCAGCTTTATATATAAACAACTGCCCACTGTATGCAGCAGTAAATAAGTCTATGCTTGGCAGAGATACTTGGTTAGGCTACTCCCTTCCTACCCACAATATACATTAACTGTTGAAGCAGAAATAGAGTACTTGTGTCAGCAAATGCAATATCAAGTATCCTATTAGTATAGACAATTGAACATTCCCTTTAAGGTATCTACTCAGAGGCACTCTCTGCACTAGCCTTTATGATGTCAAATGTCATTACAAATGAATATATTACATGAGTTAACAAAACAATGCACAGTAAGCTGAAAGAGTCAACAGTGGCGCACATGTGGAACCAACTAACGGAATCCCATCAACTGCTGATGTTCAGAGTTTTGGACCAAGTTGCGTCAGTGGGGTAGTCATTTTTATCATAATTTTAAGTAAATAAACCCAATTAACACTGTTATACTATCTTGCCTACAGATGAGGACAAAGCCAATGTCATATGATAAAATGTATTCTCATTGGTAAAAACAAGATAATATGCAACCTGTGTTTGCAGTATTCTTCACAAAACACCGTCTTCAGCTTGAGACGAAAACAACGCAACAAAACACTTCTTGGTGGCTCGAAAACACAGCGACACCAACAGCTATGAAACTAATTAACTACACTAGTCTAATGTATGTATGTATGAGCACTTGTTATAGCGCTCCTTCAAGATTTCTACTCAGAGGCGCTCCCGACTACAGCGCGGACACTGAATCGGAGTTTCACGCCGAAGCGCATGAGCAATTGTGAGTGAAGGACTTGCCCAGGGTCCCTACGCGGCGCCTTGAGGTGGATTCGAACCCGCAACCATCCGGCTGCAAGGCACCGAACATACCTCTACACCACCGCGCCCCACATATACACGAGAAGATCTCTAAAATCTAACACGGCAACAGGCCAACGAACATATGCCACTGTTGCCACACTCTCTGGAACCGCGTACCGTTTCCTCTTATATAGGACGGTCCAATATAACACTCCTAGATTATGCACTAGTCAACCATGACTGTGCTTATCCTAGATACATAGTCTTGATACCCGATACTATTAAGGTTACATATTGCATAGTTCTCGAATGCTTTAAGTATTCATGAAAGTCTCTCCGTATCATCAGTATTAGGTAGAGGTACAGGTAGCATTATGTAACAACACTTACTGAACAGATACTGCATTTTTATTTTCTTAAATTCAGGGGCACTGTATAAATTTTCGAATACATTACATTACATATTAGTTTGGAAACATTCTTGCACTAGTGACACTGGAAAATTCAAAACTTATTTACTTTTTAACACAAAAATACCACTGGAAACATTCGGCTTCTGGGACTTTGCCCAGATCCCAGCAAAGGTACTGTGCATGCCTCTTTACTCTGCTGGGAGTATTCTTAGTTCCCTACATTGCCCTTCCCCAACCTCGTAGCTCTGGTCAAGCCACTGACCTGTTTAGATAATTTAGATAGCTATACTTACAGAACTTTTCATAAGTATATCTTAAGCAACTTGATTCATGCAAGAATGGTGTAACAAATATCAGAACAACTCTCACAAACTTCCATCTGTGCCTGTGGTACAACTTAAATATATCAAGTCAACACAACATTTTAGGCTATTATACATAAACTGACATAACCAGAAACAGCATATATTTATACAGAAGTTTATATATTTATGCTAACAAAGATGAAGGCAAGGGGAAGGTAAGCTCTGCTCCGCTTCTTTAACTTATTCTCTTCAAAAACGGCCTCCCTCCTTCAGTCTTTCCAGCAGTCCAAAGCTTCCTTTTAATTCCCTCAAATTATCCTCTGCTGACTTTCCCTTGTTCACTGTGCACAGCACCCAACCTTCATTTGAAGCTTAGATACACAGGTTAACAGGTGAGGTCTTACAAATATAGGCCATTTTGTGGCAGATTCACATACTGGAAAATGACATAAATAATTTCATGCTTTTCAGTACTACTTTACTAGAGTAGGCCTACAGTTTATGCAAGTCATATAAGAGAAATTAAAGTGAAAAATTCTCTGTATATATACAGCAGTCTGAAGATGCAGATAATACTGAATGCGTGAAGGAACTGTATGGTCTTGGGATATGTATCTGTAGGGTAGGCCCCCAGAAATTTGCGCCAAAAAATTGCGCACCAAAAACGCTAATTTTGCGCCAAAATCGCAAATTTTGCACGCATTTTGCGCAAAGTAAAAAGTGGTATAAATACATTATTTTTGCACGAATTAGTGTGCAAAAGTATTTAACAGTGTTGTCGTTATTTAGTGCATAGTTTGGCTTTCTAAAACTTATTGATACTTGCAGAATTTTTACACTCATTAACGATATTCCTGTATGATCAATCGGTTAAACCATATTTTACGTTGCTAAATTATTTGATATTTTCACTTTAAAATTGAAGCTGGATTGATGAAATAAATTGTTTCCCGAAATGGAAGTGGGTTTGATGAAAATATTCCTGTTTTTAAATAGAAGCTGGAGTGATCAAAATAATTTTTCCATAAATAGAAGCTGGATGGATGAAACTTAGTTTTCAATTCAATCAGAAGCTGGATTGATGAAAATAATTGTTTCCGTAATTAGAAGCTGGATGCAAAAGAATATTTCTTTGCTTAAATAAAAATTCCATTGATGAAAAATATTTCTTTCCTAAAATAGAAGTTGGATTGATAAAAGTAATTTCTTCCAATTAAATGGATGTTGAATTGATGAAAAACATTTCTTGATGAAATGGAACTGGACTGATGAGTTATCATGCACATAGGTAGACTGCTTACTTACCAACGTCAAGTACGGCATTGAAGACATTAGAATAATAATATTTAGCAACGTAAAATACGGTTTTACCGATCAATAACCAGGATAGACTAGTAGCCCTTCATCTTCGTGTGTAGCGCCTATGAATTCATTCGCTCGAGTCACGCACGCTGTTGCGTGACAGCTCTGGGCACACACTGTTTAATGAATTTTGCCTCAGTGAAGTTTTAGAATGTTTGAGACTCTGAGTCTGTGCATTACTAACAGAACATATGAGTCTATTCTTTAACTACTAATTCCTCTATAATTTCAATGCTATCATCCAATTCCGTGGTTTTGGAATTGTCGCTCAACCATCGATATCTATATATAGATCGACGCTGTGATTGCTATGTTGAATTTACTACGCATTGTAGCGATATAATTCTTATCAAATGCTTGTTTAAATTAATTAATTAATTAGGATAGTATAGGCTAGTAGCGTGTAGTTAGAATGAGTGGCGCTAGAAAAATAAAATATCTAAAAATAGAAATGATCAACCGACGACCATTTTGAGAACGTTGTTATGACAACCAGAGACGCAAATCTAATCGTAAATAGAGGAGAAAGAATATGGCCGGCAGAGATGAACGTTTTCTACTGCGGTGATTAAAAGTAGATTGACAAAAAGGAGACTGCGGGATCCTTCGACAGATTAGTCAGTCAATCGAGGATATAACTTGGCCATCAAGTTAGAAAGTATTAACGGACTCTAAGTGACGAAGTAATGTTGCGACGTAACTTCGTGTGCCAGTAAGTCAACAGAAATTTCGAGAGTCGTTAAGTTTAAAATCGTTAACTGATAAATTTCGAACGTTGGATTACAAACTTATCAGTGGATTGTGTGATATATCGTGATCAATACAAGTGAACGATTGTGGATATATCTGATTCTACATACACCTGTGAGATGACAAATATTCTTATCATCGACAACAATCATCCCAATTCAAGATATCTTCGAGGACTATCGACGGTATAATTTGGATCAATTGAAGACGAAAGAAACCTATACACAACGGTTCATCATTTCTCTACACAAGCATCAGGAATGTCACATCAAAAACTTCGAACAAGGGATCAAATAAGCTAATGGAAATAATATATAATTCTATTAATGACGCCGCTCTTAGGTAGTTAGGAATTATTGGTATTGATGTATTGAACTATTTATTATCACATAATATTAATTCAAAATCCATCATTATGTCTGGTGTTTATAGAGTAGGACACTTATACAATACACAGAAGTTATTCCCTTCATTCTCAAATTGACGAGGCAAACTGTCCATCGGAAGATATGGCTACACGCATCGCAGTGGAATTTTAGTCATTTAAAGCCCAATTGCGCGAATTACGAACATAAATTACGAATCAAGTGAAGAAAACAGCAATCTATTATGGTATTTTGCGAAAATTGCGTACATTGCTCATATTTAGGGCCGTTGCGCGATAGCTGGATTTTGCGCGAAATTTGCGCGGCGCAACATCGCGAATTTCAGGAGTGCCTAGTAGGGATTGACTCCTCTGGCACTAATAGCTTAGTGGAAAGCATGACAGCATGTTGTATGAAAAACCGATGCACAAATGCAGACAGACCACATATTTTGGCTTAAATCATTTAAACTGGGTGACTAAATTGTTGAGCTGACAGATGCTACTCGTAACTTAGGTGTGTTTTCAATTCTACCATGTCTCGTGTAATGTAAAATGCAATGTAAATCTTCAAAATTTCTCAGCGCCACACAAAAGCTGCATAGTATTTGTAAGTTGTCATATGTGACCCAGGGAATAAAAATGAGTCACATGTCGAAAATGTTAGAATATGAGCATTTTTCATATATTTAAAGACCACATTATTTACTTTAAAATGACACAAAAATTTTGGTTTTACATTACTTTTTGACAAAGTTACGAATGATTATGTGTCCAATTTTTGGAAATTATTTTTAATTAATTTTAATATACAATCACGAAAACTAAAACAATACCTTTACAAAATCCTGAAAATACACATTAAAACAATGAATTTCATCAAATGTGAGATATCAGAAATGTAAAAAACAAATTTTTTCCCCATTCTCATTAAAATCCGAAAATTATCAAAAAATTACTCTCTTCATATTTTACTGTTTTCCTAGCAATGTAATTTGCCGACATCCGACTCATTTTGATTCCCTGGGTCACATATATGTTCATTTGTGACATATGCGGAATTAGGTGTTATATGCCCATGTCTTCAAGGATATCTCTGGCAAATGCATTGATTTCAAGTCGCCTACATGTAGATGACTGTAACTCACTTCTCACTGGTATTACTAAGTCAAACATGCTGAAGCTGCAGCAAGTTTAGAACTCTTTAGCTAAAGCAATACCTTATACGTCAAAATGTGAACATATAACCTCTATGCTATAACCTCTATAATATATATATATAATAAATATTTTATATATGTATGACATATATTGAGAGAGAGAAAAACAGAGACAGACAGAGACAGACAGAGAGACAGAGAACGAGAGAGAGACAGAGAGAGAGAGAGAGAGAAAGAGAGAGAGAGTGATGAAAAAGGTAGCTACTTAATTGGTGAATATGTGGGATTGAGACATGGTCCGGGGGCAAGAAGCTCTCCCTTGGCCGAGGAACTCAGAGCCCGACAGGGGGTGGGGCAAGGTCAGAGACAGGAACAGTGGTCAGAAAGGCATGACAGAGCACAACCAGCAAGACACTGCCAAACTAATGCTGCTATCCTGAAAGAGATGTGCTGCGAGGCAGGAAGCCAGTGAAAAACATCGACCATGTAAGCAGAGACTGAGGCGTATTTTGGAATCTTATATATAATTCTGAGTTGTCCTTCCGTGACGCAGGTAAAGGCTCCGAAACGTAATGTTGTAACGTAATTATCCTGCCTCGAAGACATGGAACCACAAGATTGATTGTAAAATGTGAGCATGAAAGGGGAGCTCATGTCTGTGGCACCAATCATGTACTTTCAGAGCTATCAAAGAGCTATTGGATTCTTTCTGCACGCAAAGCTATTTGAGAATGGGAAAATATGTGTATGACATGTAAGCGTCGAACCACAAAGACAGCAACTCAGATTATGGCGCCATTACCTACTGGCAGACTGAAGTTACCAAGTCCTTTGAGAAGCTTTGTTCACACTGCTCTTGACTTTGCAGGACCATTCCTTACAATTCGAGGTCGAGGCAGATGCAGAGAAAAACGTTATCTTTGTCTGTTTACTTGCATGACGACTAGAGCAGTACATTTAGAGATGGCATATGGACTGGATACGGATTCCTTCTTAAAAGCATTCTTCCGTTTTGTTAATCGTCGGGGATGGCCGGAAGAGTTGACATCTGATAATGGACGCAACTTTGTTGGGGCAAATCGAGAGTTGCAAGAACTGATAACGAACTTGGATCAACATAAAATTCTCAAGTCCACAGTATCGCATAGCTTAAAGTGGAATTTCAACCCACCAGCTGCACCGCACTTCGGAGTATTCGAAATCATGATAAAGGCAGCAAAACATGCAGTCACTGCAATTCTTGGGAACGCTGAAGTTGGTGATGATGAGTTGATGAGTGCTTTTATCGGAGCTGAAGCACTTATGAATTCAAGACCATTGACATACCAGTCAGCAAATCCAAACGACATAATCACCAATTACGCCAAGCCATTTCCTGCATGGTGAACTGGGAAGACGAGCGGCTCCAGTTCCGGTTGATGGAATTCACAATCCAAGTTGGAGACATGTTCAAGAACTAATTTGTCACTTTTGGCGTCGCTGGATGCAAGAGTGGTTACCTGGCCTGGGATCAAGAAAGAAATGGCGTTCATCCAAAAGAGAATTTCATGTTGGAGATGTGGTTCTGGTTGTGAGTTCTGATACAGCCAGAGGAAGTTGGCCTTTGGGAAGAATCATCTCTGTTCATCCTGGACGTGATGGGCATGTGTGAGTGGTCAAGGTTCGCATCGGAGAAACTGTTTTCACACGACCAATTAACTCTTTGTGCCCACTAGAATTTTCTGCTAATAGATATTCTGCTAATTGATTTGTTACTGTTGACATGACATGAATCAGTTGAATAGTTTAGAATTGTGTGATAGGTTTACAGACACTTACAGATACTTACATAGTTAATTAGTGAATTAGTTACTTTTTTAGGTGATGTTTACACATCACAAAGGGGAGGATGTTCAGAAGACTAGTTTTAATTTTAAATGTAATTACTTTGACAATGCTTAGCCTATGGTAGGTTGTGAAGTCACTTTGATTTGGGACTCTTAGTTTACATATAGTTTGTGTTTCATGGCGATCGCTATCGTTAAGTTACGTTGCTGAGTTTCTTAATAAATGTTGAAAACTATCGAATCATACACGGGCCTATCAAACACTGAGATATTGACAAAGTTCATTTCGGTCGGCCATTTAGTAAAATGGCTGCCAATTTCGTGCAGATAAGTGTTTGCAATTAGATCCATTGGAATCCTTGCCCTAAATATGTATGTTTGGACACCAAGATCACGATTATAAGTGAATTAGAAGCTGAGATATTGACAAAGTTTCATTTCGGTCGGCCATTTTGGAAAATGGCTGCCAATTTCGTGCAGATAAGTGTTTGCAATTAGATCCATTGGAATTCCTACTCCTAAATATGTATGTTTAGACACCAAAATCACGATTCTAAGAGAAAGAGAAGCTGAGATATTGAACAACATGTATTTCGGTCAGCCATTTTGTAAAATGGCTGCCACAGCCGCTAGAGGGCCGTAAAAATTTGTTTCCCGGCCTTTTTGGACTCATCTACCCATGTACTATCTGGAACCAAAGGGGCGCATTGGTTGCCAGATGTTAAATATTTTTCAGGTCCCTTACCCCACTATTTATTTTCAGGTGACTGATCTGAATTTCGACGGCGGCCATCTTGGATTTGACCCATATTTCACATAGTTCCTCATGTCATATTTTGGAAAACTTTTTTTCTTTTAACGTAGACATATCAAACAGATGAAACCCATCGAGACACCTTTTCAAAAAATTTTGTTGAACCTCAACTATTTAATGACCGGGTGATATAATCAGTTGCATGATATACAATTCAGTTTTTACTGAAATCCTTATATTAAAAGTAGCGGGTTATATTCGTGTGTGTGTTATATTCGTGTGCGTGTTATAATAATAATAATAATAATAATCTTTTCTTTATTGAAGCGCCTGACAAACACACTGCGCTGTACATTTACATGTTATGCAGTTGAAACAATTCACAAGAACACAAATGACAAAAGACATAAATCTTAACTACTAACAGAACAGACAGCCTGCAATACACGGTGCTAATAGCAGCCGACAAAGCATGTCCGCCCTACGGGACTCGAACTCGGTACCTCTCGCTCTCTATGCCAGTGTGTTATCCAATGCGCTATCGGGCCCCCGCGAAAATACGGTAATTTTAATTACCAGCATCTAAAACCAGAATCAAAAGGAATAAAATATATAGATAGGATTTGGAAATATGACTTGCCATAATGGATTCTTCAATGTATGGCAAGGAAGCATGACTGAATAATTAAAATCTTATATTAACAGTTGGCAAAAGTGTCGTCTGCATTGGACCTGAATGCTGTAAAGTTCATCGGTTGGATTTGACTTTGGTTGACAATGATCGTACAAGCAACAGTGCAAATTATCTGCTCCTGATCTATTCGATAACAGAGCATGGTAGAAGTTGATCAGTTTACGTTCCAGATTTCAGATGTGGTAGTTATAATCTGGGATCTTGTGGACATAACATCTGGTCACTGCCAAATTTCGTTTGGAAAGGATGTCTACTTTCATTGGATTTATGCCATTTGCTTTAAAATATCTTGTATATTCGCGGGTATACTGCATCTGAGTCCATTTCTGTGATGCTTGCCAAGTCAACCATGTGGAATTTTTCTAATTTTGGACGATTTTAACACCTATAATCCTCAATGCAGTATATTTAGAATAGGTAGAATTTGCAACATGCCAGTCTTCTAACAGTCTGCCATCTTGAAATGAGCATCAGTAGCGCTCATTGTAGCTAGGGAATGTAATCCCGGAGCATTTTGCCAATCCCGGGATTACGGGATTAGAAATGAATCAATCCCGGGATCCCAGGATTGACGTTTGCAAGGAAAAATTCGTCTTGACTGTAGACCAAATAGGGCCTATAGGCCCCTATATTTAATGCTATAATGCAGTTGTGTATTAAAGACAACGATTTTTAGAACATTGTGGCTTTGTATAGTTAACTTGTTACTTAAAATGAAAAGTTAAAAGTTCAATGTCCATGTATTGTTAAAAATTATTTACGATAAAATGATCGCAAGAAACATAAAAGTGTCAATAGTAGAATGTCTGAGCCTTGTGCTTATCTTATAGCATAGAACAGTGCTTCCCAAAGTGGTGGTCCGCGGACCGGTGCCGGTCCGCGAGCCCTCAGTTGCGGGTCCAATGAGTCAAAAAAACTGGTCAAATTGTCTCGGAATCAAGAAATGGCTGTTATATTTTCAAACGTCATAACAAAATAGACTTATTAGGCTAGCATTTAAAGGGCAATAGAGTCATATAATTGGCTAAACATGCATTTAAATCAATTTTGATACATTTTAAGGAATTTAGGTGATCGAAAGCGAAAAGAGAAATAATTAATAAATTTGGCATCGGTCCTCCTGCAGTGCGATAATTCCTGCATGCCGGTTCGTGACACTGAAAGTTGATTCCTACCGGTCCTGTGACACTGAAAAGTTTGGTAAGCACTGGCATAGAACACCTACCGCCGAAAATGCACGTTCCACCTCAACTGACGTTTATTATTTATGAAATCTATTAAATATATTTAACTAAATTAGTTTTTTTAGCTATTCTATGACTGACATCGTTGTAGACAGGAGTAGGTCAAATAACAGTAATGCAATACGCCTTGTCTACTTCAACCGCGAATTGAGCTCGAGCAATGACTCATTAGGTAGTGACACTTGGCAGCAGCAGAGATGTGTTGATAATTATTAATAGTTGATAGCGATACCACGGCCCGAATCAGGTTGAGAATACCAGATGACCATCGCACTGACCGAGCACAACGCGCGAAACCCAGGCAGGCATGCTGCTGCAGGCTAGCCTAGCAGCAGCATGGCAGCAGGGTGCACCGCTGCAGCTCCCTGATATTAAGGCAGCAAGGGACGGTCCGTCTGCACTCTGTAGTCTTACTAGGGCCTCTGCTAATTATCTCTCGTATTATCGTCTGTCGCCCAAGGAAGAATTAGGCTGTGCATCATGTAATTTTGATTAAAAATCCGATTTTTGTAATCCCAGAAATACGGGATTCCATGTTTGCCAATCCCGGGATTACGGAATTTGAAAAAGGTTCCGGGATCAGGATCCCAGGATTACATTCCCTAATTGTAGCTGTTAAAAGCTGACGTTTTTGGTTTTTCCTGATCCAGCAAAGTAACATTTTACATCAACTGTCTATTTCGTAACATCTTGCATTATGAAAGGCTGGCTACTTATTAGTTTTTTGGCTGACGTTTTTGGTTTTTCCTGATCCAGCAAAGTAACATTTTACATCAACTGTCTATTTCGTAACATCTTGCATTATGAAAGGCTGGCTACTTATTAGTTTTTTGGCTGACGTTTTTGATTTTTCCTGATCCAGCAAAGTAACATTTTACATCAACTGTCTATTTCGTAACATCTTGCATTATGAAAGGCTGGCTACTTATTAGTTTTTTGGCTGCCATGCCTTGGTCTCAGCCTGGGCCTGACCAGGTGCTGGGCCAGATGGAAGATATAAAGAAGCTCTTTATTCATCAACATACATCAAGAGTTTCTGAAAGATTTCTCATAAGTTCATGCAGCATTTACACAGAGTTTATCCATAATTATGAGCAGAAGATCACAAACAACAATCCTATGTATTCGAGTGTCTAGTTTTGGCCCATGCAAAGTGCCAGAGTCGTTACTCCATGCTTAGCTATTGGCTACCATACATGCATTCATCTCTTTGTGTGTCAGATTCTATATCTATCTGTGTTTGAATCTACCTGTCTTGCTACTTTGGCTCTCTCTCTGGTCTGGTAACCAGAGGCCTGTCTTAGCTGTCTACATGCATGTGTGAATTTGTCAGACAAAATACTTGTGTAAATGTTTTCCTTCGATCTATTGGTGCCATAAGAAGCAATCCTATGCATCTCAGTGTTTTTCAGTAATTGAAATACATGTAATTGAATTACGTAATTGAATTACAAGTTCTGTAATTGTAATTGTAATTGTAATTGAATTACATTTTAAGTCCAGTAATTGTAATTGTATTTCAATTACAATATTGCATGTAATTTGTAATTGAATGAAGTGTAAATTACAAATTACTTTCATAAAGTCAGCAAAGATGCCAGCCTGCTGGGTTGACCCGGGCCACCCGTTTAATTGAATAAACTGCTCTGCATTATGTTTACATGGCAACATAATTGTCAACATTATTCAATCCTTACACCCCCTCTTACAATCTTACAGCACCCTTTGATAAACCCCAAGGGCAAGGAGATGACCAAATCAGACTATCCATGCAGTCACCCACTCATTCTTAGCTAGCCTACATTGCGGCTGCCTACAGAAAACAGAGCTTCCATCATAAATTCAACATTCTGGTCAAATTTGCCTATGACACGTATCTGTTGGTTGGATCGAGCCACCTTGGTACCGTGAGAGAGGAATTCGAGGGTATATCTGACTGGGCTAAAAAGAACAATCTGCGACTGAATAAATCTAAGACCCGAGAAATGATCATCTTCGGAAAGAGAAAACCTCGTAGAGTCATCCCACCCACTGTTGCTGAGGCGGCCCGAGTAGAAACGATGCGTGTCTTGGGGTGACCATAAGATCAGATCTGCGGATGACCACCCACGTGGACAACCTCTTAACATCATGCTCATCCTCCATGTACGCCCTGCGCGTGCTCCAATCCCACGGCCTTCCACCAAGCGCATTACATGAAGTTACAAGAATGACTACCATCGCACATCTAATGTATGCCTCCCCGGCCTGGTGGGGCTACACTAGTGCAGGGGAGTGGGACCGCATCGAGCAGCTGATGAGGACCCTGAGACGCGGACTATATCTACCACCTCAATCACCCAGCGCGACGGAGATGGCGGAGGAAGCTGACGAACGCTTGTTTAGATCTGTGCATAACAACGAACACCACGTACTCCATCGACTCTTCCCCCGCGCCTCGCCCCTCTTGTGGACATGTGCTCCGCCCTCGGGCCCATGGCTTCTCTCTTCCGGCCAAAGATAATCATAACTTCATTCCTAGAGTGCTATATAAAGACATATTCTGAATAAATCACTTAAAATTAAATTAAATGATATCTAGAAAGGACAAGGTGACATACAAATGAACACATATATAAATATATGACTAACTAATGTAACAAGCTGCATTCTGTCAGCCTGGTGTTCGGAATAAACGAAAATTGATTGATTGATTGATTGAGCTCCAGTTGAGCGTCTCTTTAGCACTGCTGGACAAATTGACTCAATCACCCAGGTGCAATCAACTAAGTTCTCTAAAATATATATCATTTTGAAAACTTGTACTGCTAAAAATCAAATAAACTCTAACTTGTTTTAATAGATCATAATTGTAACTCGTATTTTGGATACCTGACAAACTTATAATACAATTGAATGTACCGGTATATATTATAATTTACAGGTCATTGTCCATTGGATGTTTTAGCTTAAAATAGAGTAAATTAAAAATTATCGAAAATTTTTTAAATCATGTGCCAATTTTAAAGGAATAATTGAAAAGTAATTGGTAATTGAATTACAATGAAAATGTAATTGTAATTCAATTACTTTCACAATCAAGTAATTGTAATTGTAATTCAATTACATTTACAAGCATGTAATTGCAATTATAATTCAATTACATATGCAATGTAATATATACAACACTGATGCATCTTTAGGTCATTAAGACATAGTAAGTTTACCTGACAGCATTTGTTGACATGTTATAAACAGGCCACCCATCTACAACTGGTAAGTGATCCAAGTGAGGTTTCCAAATCAAAGCATCTGGTGTGCTACAAGTAATCATAATAAAATTAACACAAAAGTTCATAAAGTTCATTTGAAAGTACCCATGTTAATTTTAAAGCACATACACAGTTGCAATCGAGATAAGAAAATTAAAATCTGCTTGCTAGTAAGCAAAAGCTTAACAACAAGCACCATTTAAGTTAAGGTTTAGAAGGCACACTAATGCTTTACAAAAAAAAGTAAATGATGTAATGTAATTAACAACTTCTATTGCGCTGGTGTCTAATGCACAAGGCATCAACCGATTGCACACCAAAACCAAGCTGTAATCAGGGCAACATCCAGAATATCAGTCCGTAAGAGACAGAGAGGCAGTCTATGGCAGATCAGCAAATTGAAACAGGTAAGTCTTCAGCCAAGAACGAAATGACACAAGCGACTGAGCACAGACAAATTATCAGAATACATCATGCACTGTAGTGTAGGCCCTAGCCACTGAATTTCCTAACTTTACTTTTTCTACTTCCATTTGGAATTTTTGGATTTGTTCTTGACCATGAATTGATCCTGGCTGACCTTGTCATATGTCATGTATGAGAAGACAATGTATGTCACTCTTACTTTTAAAACTGCACCAGCTGCAGGTCTCTTACTCGTTCTCTTATACTTTGTGCTGCTGTAAATCTAGTCAAGTCTCCGTCTGAAGGGCATCTTCTCTCCTCGCAAAAATACACCATTGTCTTTCCTGCTGCAAAGAAACCTAACCTTGATCCGAATCTTTGTCAAAGCTATCTAGTCTCTAATCTTTCTTTTCCCTTAAAGACACTCGAACGACTCGTCTCCACACAGCTGCTCCTGTACTTTGAACAATCCAGGCTCCTTCCTCTCAGTCACTCAGGCTTTAGGGGCCACCACTCTACTGAAACTGCTCTCTTATCCCTTCTCCAGAACATTTACATTGCTGTTGAAAGGTCACGTGTCACGTCATTGGCCTTTGATGTTTCCTCTGCCTTTGACATGGTTGACCAAGATATGCTTTTGCAGTGTCTCAAGACTTCCTGTGGACTCCTCTGGTTTCGGTACTACCTTATGGGTCGCACCCAAATGATCATCTCTGGTGACACTAGAACACAATGGGGGTGTCCATTAAATTTGGCATCCCCAGGTATCTGTGCTCAGCACACTCTTCTATGACTTGTATAGTGCTGCAGATGCGAATACCGCACGGACGCGGGATCACTTTCTGCTACCCTCCCAACTGTCGACTCAGCCTTTCATTCGACAGATAGCGGTGGTAAAATGAGATGTAGGACGTGATGGGCACCTTGCATGGCTGTCAAACAGTTAAATTCAACTCCTGTAATAACTTGTGATTGTCACGAAAGACTGTATTACATTGAGCTGTATAATTTTGTGTTGGATCATTACCACAATAGGCGCTAAAGAATTGGTTACATCCGGGAATTGCGGTAGGAGAGTTTGTGGGAGAGCGAGGAGCGTTAAGAGGGGCAGTCAAGAATCTAGCCATGAGATGTCACATGTGGATCCATTTCTTTGTGAAACTGACGAAACTATGCCAAATTGAACCATTATTGGAAATTCAGGTGAGAAACCTTCTATGTGTTGCGGTGTTTGAATGCATTTATGAACGAATGAGCGATGTAATTAATCCATGCAGTGATTTTTTTTGAGGTTATGTGTATTGCGCAGTTCGATAGTGGTAGAAATTATGGTGTTCTGGTTTCTTTTTAAGTTATGTAGTTTTGGGTGGTTTTTTCGATGACAGGAGAAAGGTGCAATCTTGCGAACCTATCACTCATCGGTCTGCGACTACCATTACTGTCTTTTCAATACCAGGGTTTTGTTCGTATGTGCAATGAGGTGTGCAATTCTTCAGCAAGTGTCTGGAGAGTGAACAGTTGGATAACTTGGAACTTTCTTTCAAGATCAAGTTCGTGGTATAAACATAAACAGTGTGGGCCAAAAAAAAGTAACCCCCTAGGTATTTTTGCTAATATTTCGGCCAAAAGTAAGAATATTTAAATCACGTTTTACAGGCTTAAAGGTAATTCATATCTACGTAAAATGGCCAAATTTCACCGAAAATTTTCAAACAGAACAAAAGTTATATCACTTTTAGTGAGTCCACCCACTGTTTTTGAAGGTTCAAAAACGTAATGCAACAAAAAACAATTTTACTAAGTCACTTCTCAAATAATTGTTATCAAACAAACTTGATATTGCCAGATACATATTACTATTATTTAGAAAAGAAACGGGGTACCAGCGTAGCTGCACGTCACTGTGACGTCACTTAGCAAGAAGACGATCAAGTTGCTAAATAAAGAATTTTTCAGCTTAATAATTTTTTTATTGAAATAATGAAATTGAAATTTCTAAAATATCAAGATGGGCAAGGTGTCAATGACAGACAAAATGCGTATTCAGACACTTCATGAGCAGGGTCTTTGAGCTAAAGCTCTAATCGCCGCTTGCCCTGATAAACAGTGGAAGCTGAGTAGGCAGTAGGCCTACCGTTAAAAAATATGTCCCCGCATTGATGACAATTATTTGAGAAGTGACTTAGTAAAATCGTTTTTTGTTGCTTTTTGTTGCGTTACGTTTTTGAACCATCAAAAAACAGTGGGTGTACTCACTAAAAGTGATATAACTTTTGTTCTGTTTGAAAATTTTCGGTGAAATTTGGCCATTATACGTAGATATGAATTACCTTTAAGCCTGTAAAACGTGATTTAAAAATTCTTACTTTTGGCTGAAATATTAGCAAAAATGCGTAGGGGTTACTTTTTTTTGGCCCACCCTGTATATAATAATAATAATAATAATGTCCGTAGGAAGATTGTTCCATATTCGAGGGGCTGCTGAGATGAAGGATCTTGATGCAGTTGTTATGTGACAGCGGTGCAAGACTAGGGTTCGGTTTCCGGAAGATCGCATGTTCCTTGAGGGCATGTGAATTTGAAGGAGGTCGGAGAGGTATGAGGGAGTGATTGTAAACAGTTCGAAGAATGGCAACAAAGCTACAAAGTCTACATATAATTAATGAGACTGCATCCGTGATTTTCTTGGCAACAGATGTTGTGTTGCTGGAATCTTTATAGTCCACCTCTGAAGGCTTGCAGGAGAAGCGCGTGGAAATTCGGATCCTGACTCTCCGTTCTTAGTTGTTACCAAACACGTGGCGGCTGCCATGAGGAGATGATTGTAGATGATTGTAGATGTTGTTAAAGTAGTCCAAAACATGAATATTCCATGCGGTTGACCTGACAGGGGTCCATTTCTGAAGGCTTACAGGAGAAGTGCGTGGAAATTCGGATCCGGACTCTCCGTTCTTAGTTGTTACCAAATATGTGGCGGCTGCCATGAGGAGATGATTGTAGATGTGTAAATCGTCCAAACCATGAATATTCCACGCGGTTGACTTGACAGGCATCACAGAAGTGGACTCGGACGCAATATACCCACTAATAGATGAGCCATTTGCAATCATACGGCTTAAAAACCAATAAAAGTGCACATTCTTTCCGAGCGAAATTTGGCGGCGACCGGATGTTCCGCCAGCGAGATCCCGTATGGTGAAAGGCAGCATCTCAAAACTTCTCATGGTTTGATTTGACGTGTTGTAACATGTGAATCTACAAGTCAATAATTGTGTTGTGAAGTTTTGGCTTGGCATTGAACTCTGACCTTTCTTGGATCATGTTTGAGAGTGCAGTATTTGTGTTACAGTTAGCTGTTCAATTTGAGTTTTGGTGGAAGCATAGAACCTCAAACAGGGTGCATTTTGAAACGTGTTAATATGTAAATAATCTTGTTGTAAATAATAGTAATCAAATGCAGTAAAGATCTTTTCATTTATTAATTCTAAAACCATATCAATACAAATCGTGACAATCTTACAGGGCAACACTTCACTGTGATGTAATATAACCAATCTTAAACCTGATAATTGGTTACAGTGATCATCCGATCATACTATGATTTGTACTCATCCTGCGTTGTGTCAGAGTGAAATTAAACGAAGATTATTATTATTATTATTATTATTATTCCTCGTCTTCACAAAACGTTCTGTGGCTGGCCACATATATACTGACCAGGGCCTGATTAAGACTTCTGGGGGCCCTAAGCTAAAAGCCGTGTTAAGACATTCGGGGCCCTGACCCTCCCAAAGGAAAGCCAATTACCAAAGTACGGGTATCCTGAGCACAAAGTTCTAAACGTACATGATAAGCTATGTTTTTTCTAATGAAATATAGGCTAAATAATAATAGGGCCTATATGCATTGCACGTGTACCATTTACTAATCATTTTATAAGCATTTTATAATAATCATTTAAAGATTAGTGTATTAATTTAGGTTGCACAACTTGCACTTTACGGAACTCAGTATGTTAGTAGCACTGCTGTACTAGGATGTAAAGTAACTGGATGTTACTAGTTATTACCAATAACGGTAATACCAGATCCAACTGCACTGACAGTGAGAGATCATAAAGTCGAAACTTGTAACTTACTACTTAAATGGAACTGAATAGACTAATTAACAAGCTAATTGAGTAATTAGGCCTACTTTGTGAACGAACAATTACAATTATCGCAAAAAAACTTTAAAAAAACCTTGATTTCTGCCTAGCAAATTGTTAAACAATATCATCAAAATACATTTACTGAAGGACATCTGATTCGATTCACATCAGGCTAAGTGAACTTAGTTTTTCCTGGAGCATGATGGATCTTAAATCATTTTTTAAAATTCATTTTAGCTGAGAAAAGGATCGCTCTCCCATACAGTTTGTGACCATCAGACTCAATAAAATATTTTTCTCATACCTACTTGGATATGACCTTTTCATTATAAATGTCATCGACAGTTCACTTTTCAGAATGCAATATAATAATGTTAGTGTTATTATGTTTCATCATTGGCCACTGGATAAGGTAATTTTCGAATATCACCCGCTTGCGCACGGTCACCGTGTCAACAATGTATCAATATGGTCGACACAGAGTGGGAAATATTAGAGTTTCGGCTCTGAGCCTTTGTCTTATGCAGTCTGTCGCTGGGGTGCCTGTAGTCGTACAGATTGTGAGTCTGAGACTATGGTCAGTATTCAGTAAGTAAGTAGTAACTCAAACTTTCTAGTACTGAAAAAACGTTTTAGGGTAAAGCGCTAAATTATCTAAAATTACACAAAGTTGTGAATTTGCTACAACAATTTGATTTAATTTATCCGGAATTTGGGGACCCTCAAAAACTTTGGGACCCTAAGCCATGGCTTATCTGGCTTAAGCCTTACTGACAATGTAGAGACTTTTGCTCATGGTTCTTCTCAGGGCCTTCACTTTATCTAAACTCGTCCAATACCCAACTAATATGGTTTGACACCCGTCAGCAACTCCTTAACCTTTACTTTACCCTAGTAGCTGAGAGTTTCCCATTGTTTACTTTCTCATCCAGTGTCCGTGACCTAGGCATCATTCTTGACAGCACTCTCACCTTCTCTGAACACATCACCAATCTCACACACTCCTGCTACTACCACCTGAGGTGGCTCAGAGCCATCAGAAGATCAGTCTCTTATCCGGTCTTTACCTATATTTTTTTAAAATCCATTTGTCGGCTCTTGTATTGATTACTGCAATTCACTACTTGTTGGCCTTCCTAAAGTGGGCCCATTCCTCTGCAATCGGTACTAAATGCTGCTGTCAGGTTAATTGCCCGACTTCCTCATTATTATCACATCTTCACTTATATGGCCAACCACCTCAATCGGCTCCCTCATTCCGCTCTATCCGGTTAAAAGTTCTCCTTCTTATTTGTAGATCCTACCTGGGTCTAAAAAGTACTTCTGTGAATCTATTCGTTGGCCGATCTCGGCTGCCTCTCTTTGTCCTCTTCGATCTCTGATTCGTCTCGACTAATTGTGTTTCTTCAGATTAGGACTGCCATGGGCCAATCCCAAGCTTTTGTCTGCATTGCCTTCACTGCACTACGGAATGACCTCCCTCCCTAAGTTTGCTCTATGATTCTGAACAGCCATTAAAGTTGAGGTCGGCAAGGTTGAGTTGAAGTCAGTCAGTTGCTCTTTTGACGCCGAATTAGCTGGTTTGCTACGAATTCGGGTGAGAAATTATTTGGTGTCTTCAAAAAGACATTCTGTGAATTATTTGGTTGTGTGGTTAACTTGTGCAAGGAGTGCTGTCGTTGTTTGAAGGTACATGTGACTATTGTTTTAAATTATAGTTTCTGGGAGGGTCTCCTACAACTGCGAATGGGCTTTCCTACCAACATTCTGTCTGTCAACGACGAACCTACGGCGCTTTCTAGAATGGTGTGGCGGTGACGTGTTGGTGAATTGTGCTTTCCTTGGTTCACGGTTTGCCAGTAACGCCCACCTGTGCCTCTCCTAGTTCAAGGTCTGACAGTAATGCCCACCTGTGCTTTTCTAGTTCACAGGAGTATTCAAGGACATGCGACCATTTACCGGTATCCGGTTGTATGATAAGACAAACTGTACTTGTCTCTGTGCTTGGTTGATTTAAGAATTGTTTTAAAGACGGTGACTTAATTCAAAAGAAACTGTAATGCAGAACTGCAGATTATGTGAAGTGAAATGTACATATGTAAATAGTGAATAACGTTGCTGGTTATAATAATCTTTGAAAACGTTGTTGGTATCTGTAACCATTTATTCAGAAACAAACTACAATATCTTATAAATAGATATCAACTATAAATATAATACACAGGGCAGCACTTCAAAAATTTGAGATTAAAGACAAAGTAAACCAGCCGCTTGGACTTCTGTTGCTCTATACTGGTTGGTCTGCCTCTTGTATTGATAGTCCGACTAGACCGGGTTCTTCGCTCTGCAGCCCGGCTAATTGGTCGAATCCATAAATTTGCCTCTGTTTCGGCCTACATGCATGGCACCCTACATTGGCTCCCTGTCTCGCAGCGCGTCGAGTACAGAATCGCTGCGCTGGTTTGGCGCTGCCTCCTTGGCTATGCTCCGTCCTATCTACGTGAGCTCTGTTGTCCTGTTTGTGATGTGCTGGCTCGCAGAGCCCTTCGCTCTGCTTCTAGCGGGGAGCTTTTGGTCCCTCGTGCTAGAACCTCAACCTGTCAGCGTCGTGCTTTCTCAGTTGTAGGTCCTTCTATCTGGAATGGTCTCCCGTTGGAGATACGCCTGTTACCTAGGGATAATTCATCTACGTTCTACAGGCTCCTTAAGACTTACTTGTATCACCGTGGTCGGACTGGGAGCGCCTCTGAGTAGGCTTCTTGAAGGGGCGCTATATAAATTCCTGAAATGAATGAATGAATGAATGAATGAAACCCTAAGGTGTGAACCCAACACAAGTTCTCTGCATTAAGGAGAGAAGCATTGTGACAAGCTCGAATGGCTAGGCATGGAACATTCTATTGTTGGGCAACAACTTCATAGATGTTGCAAATACCATCAATGTTCACGACCTGGGCATTCGTACTGTCACTGAATCACCAGTGTTGTATAAATTACATTACATATGTAATTGAATTATAATTGCAATTACATGCTTGTAAATGTAAGGGTGCTGTAAGATTGTAAGAGGGGGTGTAAGGATTGAATAATGTTGACAATTATGTTGCCATGTAAACATAATGCAGAGCAGTTTATTCAATTAAACGGGTGGCCCGGGTCAACCCACCAGGCTGGCATCTTTGCTGACTTTATGAAAGTAATTTGTAATTTACACTTCATTCAATTACAAATTACATGCAATATTGTAATTGAAATACAATTACAATTACTGGACTTAAAATGTAATTCAATTACAATTACAATTACGGAACTTGTAATTCAATTACGTAATTCAATTACATGTATTTCAATTACTGAAAAACACTGTGGATCACAGCTGTTGTCCTCCTTGTCTGTCCTGATGTACAGTGTACAGCAGTGTATAGCAGATTCCTGTGATCTGCCTTGTGCTACATATCTTCACCAGGAGGCTCCAGCTGAGAGTCACACTACAAAGATACCCTCAATGTCAAGGCAATTCCTCAACCAGATCATTTAATTATCTTAAGGCACCATGCCCTTCATATACAACAGCCTGTGGTTCACTATGCTGCTTGCCTTCTAGCATTCTGACTGCTTGCTCTTTCCTGGCTCACTGCACAGATTCAGAGGTTGCAACCTACAGCTGCCAATTCGTCACCACCAGCAACCTGAATATCCATCTTGAAGACTCAATCTCCACAGATACACTCTAATGAATATATCACTGGGCCACACATTTTAAAAATGTTTTGCTTCCTGAAAAATGTATGGTGAATACGATAGACAGTTTCAAGATTTGCATAAATATAATTTCAGATTGTCTGTATCATGTAGGAATTTGTAGAAACATGAAATTAACTTTGTACTGAATTTAGCAATTTTTAATAATGATGCCGACATATTCGTAATCGTAATCGAGTATTTATATAGTGCCACTCAATAACAGAGGCGCTTCCAACCTGGGCCAGTGTCTTCACTGGTAAAGAGAGAGGTTTTCAGGTGCTGGCGAAATTGGTCAAAATAAATAGAGAAAAGGTCAGTCCTGAGGTAACCGGTTCCAACTATTGGGACCAACAATGGCGAAATTCCTATACTGGGTCATAGAAGTATGCACCCGCGGGACAACCAAGTAACCACGGGCCAAAGACCGAAGGGAGGAACGACTAGGCAGAGAACATACTGGGGTACAATTTACCAGTTAAGACACTGGCCCGGGTCGGGAGCGCCTTTGTTTTTATGTGGCGCTATATAAATACTCGATTGCGATTACGAATACGTCAGTCCTCATCACTATTAAAAATTGCTAAATTCAGTACAAAGTTAATTTCATGTTTCTACAAATTCCAACAAGATACAGACAATCTGAAATTATATTTATGCAAATCTTGAAACTGTCTATCATATTCACCATACATTTTGGGTCACGTGGGGTGCCAGCAGATGCACGGCGCTTCTTCTCATAAGCTTGACTTCCTTCCTTTTTGGCGTCTCCTTTCAATTACCAATCCTGGTTTTCAGTATGGACCTATTCATGGAGATGGTGAGTCCATTCCAATTTTATAATCTGTCTGAAATGGCCTAAATGCTGACATTTTCCCTTCTGTCTGAACCCTTAGTTTTTGAAATCCCTGCCTCTGCACCGCCATTACTCATCCGACCAATCATCTTCATCCGCTTCATCCCATGCATCCATCAACGCTCCTCCTCCGCCTCTCCCTCCGCTGCCTCACATTCCATGCTTCCTAGTTCCTACTCCCCTCACCCACGCGCACCAAGCACAACAGCCACGACCGAATATGGCGGCCTTACATTCATTCCGTTGTCAATCTTCCTCACACCACCTCGCATCTATTTAAAACCTCTGAAATTATTTCCATCTCTACTTCTTTTATGCAGCGACTTCAGTTTGAGCCCTGGGCCAGTTTCTGCAACCACTCCAACCATATCCCACTTCAACCCAGCACACACTCCTAGCATCATGCAACCAGGTCTTACAGCAAGAAATTTCTTCTCTATTTGCTAAATATTCGGTCTCTCCTAAATCCTAAAAACGCCATTGTCTTAAGCGATATTGCCTCCTGCTCTCGCCCACCTGGTCTAATTGCCCTCCAAGAAACCTGGATCTCCACTTCATCTTCTAGTGCCCATATAGCTGACTGCAAATCACCTGGCTACTCTTTGCAAGGTTTCCCTCGCTCAAAGTCTGCATAAATCTCTGGTGGCTCACAGAAAAGCAACCCTTGGTTCACTTCCTACCTCCAAGCTTTTCAATCTTTTCGTATGCAACTTGAGCACATCTACCAGCGCACCATCGATCCAGAGCAAAAGCCCTCATCAACCTCAAATCAGCCACAAACAGATACCATAAACTCATCGCTGCTGCCAAAAAGAAATACTACTCCTCACTCATCCATTCCAGCTCCTCCAACCCTCGGCACCTCTGGAGAGCTGTCAACACTAATCACTGACCCATCTCCAACCTTTCCTTTCTATCTAAATTAACTGAACGAATTGTCCTGGTGAGGCTAAACGACCACCTCTCTTCTAACTCACTCAACCCCACCAATCTGGCTTCACTAAACATCACTCCACAGAAACTCTACTCGCCTCTCTGTACAATAAACTGGTCTCTGCCGTCAGCCATCAGCAAGTCTCCTGCCTCTGTCTCCCCGACATCTCCGCCGCATTCGACACCATCGATCACAGCCTACTTCTTCATCGACTGTCATCTTGGTTTGGCGTCTCTAGCACTGCTCTATTATGGTTCCAGTCCTACTTGTCTTCCAGATCCTTCTCTGTTAAACCCTCCAGCCACTGTTTGCAACCCCTCCCACTTTCTTGTGGTGTCCCTCAAGGCTCCGTCCTGGGTCCACTGCTCTTCATTCTGTATACCACACCATTAAGCCATCTCATACAATCCTCCTCCAACTCTACATATCCTTCTTCCCAAGCTCTTTTTCCACCTCCATTGCAAAACTACTCAATGTGGTTAACCTAGTCTCTCAATAGATGTCGTCCAACCTCCTCTGCCTCAACCCTTCCAAAACAGAATTCATCATCCTAGGACTTCCTGACCAAATCAAGAAAATCCCTGACCTTTCAATACACCTATCCATTAACTCTTCATCTCTTGCCTTCACCTCTCATGCCTCTGTGGTGTAACCTTTGATCCACATCTCTCCTTCTCTAATCACATATCCAACCTCTCGCGCTCCTGCTTCATGCACATTCGTGACCTTCGCCGCATCCGACCCATGCTCGACTTCAAAACTGCCTCCGCTATTGCTACCTTCACTGTCCACTCAAAGCTCGACTGTTGCAATTCCCTCATTCTCAACCTTGAATCCACCCAACTAAAGCATCTGCAGCTCATCCAAAACTCACTGGCCAGAGCCGTCACCAGAACGCCCAAGCATCATCATATCACTCCCATCCTCAAATCACTCCAATGGTTAAATATCCCAGAGCAAATTCACTTCAAAGTCCTCTCCCTAACCTACAACTCAGCGCACAACTCCCTACAACACTCCTAGCCCAGAAATCTCTGCGAACTCTTCACCATCCAGCAAGCCCGTTCTACTCGATCATCCTCTGTTCTCACTCTTTCTCGACCCCCAGTCACTACTCATCTAAAGTTTTCCAACCGAGCAATATCCAACACTGCACCACATCTCCTGAATGATCTACCTCCTGAATTCCTTCTCCTTTTTCAATTCCTCCACCATCATCGCCAATCACCCACCATCATCTGCCTCAGGCTCCTCTATCCATCACCCCCAAAAGGCTTTCCACTCTGAACTCTTACTCATCTGATCCTGTACCCTCCAGTCCTTGCCTGTGAATAAGCTGGTTCTTGCGACTTCGCTTTTGTGGGCGCTCTAGAAATATAGAGTTTACGAATCCTCGACCTAAAAGACACCCACCTTAACATCTGCTGTGCCCTCTCTGATCCTCTGGAAACCGGACTCGGACCTCCCTCGGACTACTCTTTTGGACAACCCCTCTGACTAAACGCAGCGCTCGTGAAGAAGCTGGTGCCCTGCACTTGGATTTCAAGTGGCGCTTTAGAAGTTTGGAGATTACGATTACGACTACAATAAGCCCTAAGATAGTGAGGAGCAGAGCCAGCAAGACAGCTTCGCATGAGGGAGCAGACCTTGAATTGGATGTGCTGGCAGATGGGGAGCTAGTGAAGGGAGTCACGGATAAAATAGGAGATATGGTCAAACTTTGGAATGCCCATATGAGGCGGGCAGCAGCATTTAGGATGCCTGAAGTTTAGATGTATTTGTAGAGGAGAGACCAATGTAGACCGCATTCCCATAATCAATCCTCAGATTGATTATGGGAATCAATGCATGGACCAAAGTCGTGATAGCGTGCAGTGGGAGTGATTGGCGGATGGCACGGAGTTGGCGTAGGTAGTAGAAGCAGGAACGAGAGACACTATTGACGTGATCAGACAGAGAGAGGACAGGATCGAGAATGAATCCAAGATCACGGACAGAGGAAGAGAAATGCATATTTGGAAACTGAAGATGAAGGGAGTCAGTATTACTCTTGGTACGCTGGGCACGACTGCCGAGCCAGATGTACTGAGTCTTGTCTTGGTTAAGATGGAGGCGATTTGAGGACAACCACCAGTCAAGAGCAGCTGAAGCATCTAGAATACGCTCAACCATAACAGCAGCTGTGTCTGCAGGTCCATGAAGGTAAACCTGCGTGTCATCAGCATATTGGTGGGATAGGACACCCAGTGGACCAAGGACCCCAGCCAGATCCGAGGTATACAGGACAAACAGAAGGAGGGTCGCAAGAACCGAGCCCTGAGGTAAGCCGTAAGAGAGGTGGACTCAAGCAGAGCAGGTGGGACCAAAAACTACACAGAGCGATCAGTAAGAAATGAGCAGAACCAGAGAAGAGCAGAGTCAGTAATCCCAAACGAATTAGACAGCCGGTCGAGAAGGATGTTGCGATCAACAGTGTCGAAAGCGGCTCTAATGTCATAGAGGGAAAGTAGAGTGACATGGCCATGATCAACGGCATGAAATACATCAGTCAGAAAACTCATCATAAGAGATTCCGTCAAATGAAATTTCCTAAATCCAGATTGAACAGGAGGCATTACAGTGTAGCTCAAGGTAGTGGACCAGTTGCACAGACACACATTTCTCAAGAAGCTTCGAGAGAAAGACAAGTTTGAGATAAGGCGGTAATTTGAAGGGGTGCCAGGGTCAAGACCTTGTCGCTTGATGGAAGGGAAAACCACAGCCCTTTTATGCAATGCAGGTAAGCAGTCCTGGGCCAGCGAAGAGTTACATAGTATTACCAAAAAGGGAACAAGTTCATCTATTAATTCCTTATCTAAGAATGGAGGAAGTAAGTCAAGTTTGCATGACTTCGAAGAAGAGTCCATAATGAGTTGAAGAGGCTTCCATGAAGAGAGAACAGCTGCAGTGGAGGAGAAGACAGGAGGAGGGGAGTTTTCCGTGGATTTGCGAGTAGAATCAATATTAGCCTGTATAAAGTATAAAGTATTATATTAATTCAACCGAGTTCAAATTGTTTTACTGCTGATTTTCGTTTGTACTCAGCATCGGATGCTTCTTGTTTCAGTGTCCAACAATAATCGGCCTACATTGATGGATTCCAGTGTTCTGATACCACTTTTCTATCGTCACAATGTCCTGGTGAAACCTTCCCCATGTGTGTCACTGACTGCACCAAGATTAGCATGGAAGAAATCCAAGTGTTTGAGTGCAGAAAATGAGTCTTCAGTGATGTTTGGCACTTTATGGTTTTGTATGCTTGAAGCACGTTGTGAACCAGTTGCTTATAGTTTGGTTCTCTGTAGTTGCCAAGAAAATTATCAACAACATCCTTGAATGCCTTCCATGTAAATTTCTCTGGCCTCCACTAGCAGATCATCAAACCGCTTGTCATTGATGAAGTGTCTGATTCGTGGACCAATAAAAATGCCCTCCTTAACCTCTTAGCTGGCAGGCGGTCATAGGTCAAACAACAGCCAGCACGCAGATGTAAGAAATTTTACTGCTGCAATTGTAGTTCCTTTGCTGCATTTGCTGTTGCAATGACTATAATTCGTAATAATAAGAATAAAAATATTGTTCATGTGAACATTGCTGTTGCTGCTCATTTATTTTCAACAGATACTGAATACCTAGTATGCTAGAAAGGTACGGGTACTTGGAACTGAATGTTCAGGGCAACTGCTGCAGACTGGGTCACTATTTCACCCAGATCATACTAAGAAATATGATGATGATGATGATATAAACGAATATATCATCATCATCATCATATTTCTTAGTATGACATGCAGCGAAGCAATCATCAATGCAAAGAGCAGGTTTTGATAGACACTTGGTGCAGTAGAAACGGTTTTCACCTCGCTTTCCTTTCTTGCAGGGGCCTGGGATCCATGGCACAAAAGGCGCCGATGCTCACACAAGTTTTGGCTCTGTGACGCGGAGGCAGGAGCATGCACAAACAACTTTTTGGGAAACATTAATATTATTAAAAATAATACAGTGATATACTCTGATATCAGATATAATGTATAATTTTATCATCCTTAGGTATGTGCTTGGCTGAGGCTGGATAGGCTACAAAACTTTCAAACACTTTCCGAGCCACTGTTTTCTTGTAATAAACTATAATCTCTATTTTCTAACACACGAAGCACTTGTTCTTTAGTAAAGTTCTTTGCAGCCAGGAATATGTCAAAAGCGATCGAAAAAATGTTGAATGTTATCGCAATAAAATGCCACTAGTAACTGCAAACATCTGTGATAAAACACCTAAAAACGTGCAACACATTTAGCACTTCTAGCACTGACAACAACTTTACAAACAGAGCACAAAAGCAGCCCAATAGTAGTCCAAACATTGCAGAAAATACTGTACTGACTTTCATGTGCCTAGGCTTTGTAGTGCCTCCAGTGCCACACTAAGCACAGATGTGACTGTATTTATGACAAGCGGTGCTCGTTATAAGAGCACACAGCATACAGATAATTCATGACGAGCACTGCTCATCAATACGGCAGCTAAGGGGTTAATCTTGGCATCTGCTATTCTTGAAAATATTGTTCTCAAATATTGAAATCCTTCACCTTTCTTGTTCATGGCTTTTATGAAATTTCTCATAAGTCCAATCTCCTTTTTTGTCAACAAATGTGTCATTTGACACATTTTTCTACCCTGGAACCAAAAACTTATGGAGCGATCAGTTCTCTTGAATGTAATCGTAATCGTAATCAAGCATTTATATAGCGCCACTCAAAACAGAGGCGCTCCCGACCTGAGCCAGTCTCTTCATTGATAAAGGGAGGTTTTCAGGCGCTTGCGGAACTGGTCAAAAGAAATAGAAAAAGGTCAGTCCTGAGGGACTGAGGTAACTGGTTCCAGCTATTGGGACCAACAATAGCGAAACTCCTAGACTGGGCCATAGAAGTACGCACCCGCGGGACAACCAAGTAACCACGGGTCGAGGACCGAAGGGAGGAACGACTGTGTAGAGAAGATACTGGGGTAATGAGACTCTTTAGTACAGTGTCCCATTTGCAAAAAATGAACAACATTCCTAGTGGCAGTGCACTACCTTCAGATCAGCAAAGATATTCCAGTTTTATTTGTCGTTATGTATAAGTTTCAACAACAGCTCCATGTTTTTTAGGTTTCTTTCTATGTGTATTGCATAGCCTATTGGCTATTGAAGGATGGATGTAACAAGGATCGATGTAGCAAGACAACTTTCAGGCTCATACTCTGACAAATCTATAAAAAGATTAATTCATTAATTCATTCTGAGAATTTATATAGCGCCGGCTTTTCGTTGAGGCACAAGGATCACGCAGAAGAAGGCATTCATCGTGTGTCATTTAGTAGATTGAAGTGCCTCCAGTGGCCTGCGTCGGTCGTCCTCCACCGAGACGAAAACACTCGGCTACAGGCGGTGTACACGGTCCGTATGGCTGAGGGCCTGAGGCTCGACTGTACACATCAGAAGGATGGGCCGATGCAATCACATAGGCCAAGTTGACTTGCGAACAAAATACCTTCAAACTCAAAAATCTTTTACTTGGCAAAACCGATAAATAAGTCCAGTACGCAAACCTAGCACCAGAAAACTTCAGCATATCCGAAGCTACTGCGAAAATTCTGCATCTAGACGAAATAATCCGTCGAAATGATGGAGAAGTTGATCAGCAACTGACATGGCCGATGACATGCGCAGTTAAAAAAGATGCCATTGTTGTGAGTCATGCTCACAACCCAAAGCCACGAACAACCCATCAGTGCAGAAACAGTTATCAATCTGTGCAAAGTAATTTCTCATATCTTTTTCACTAGTCCACAAGACAGAAAGTTTCATAACTGATTACAGGAAACTTCATCATTGTGGTTTTAAATCAAGTACTTCTGCTTTGTTTCTGACAAGCTTAAATACCTGACCAGGTCATTTAGTTCTGACTGTGTTTTCAGATGAGGCTCAACAGAAATAAGCGGTTCAAAATGTAGATCAATGTCATTTTCCATGTCTGACTTGTGTATTGTGGCATCTTCATCTGCCTCATCCAGGCTCCATGCCCTGTTTTCATAACTGCCGTTTATGCACCACTCTGCTGATGTCAGCCAGGCAAAGTTGCTGTCATGCAGCACTGGTCTCAAGGCTGAAGGCAGATTGGGGTATTCAATATATTTCTTATTTATAGCAGAGAAGTCAGAGACATTGGTCAGACAAAAGTAACAGTCGGTCATGTGATCCTTCTGTTCTCACCATATCGAGGGACTGTTAATGGCACTGACTGCCAGGTACCTTTGAGCTAAGCTTCACATCAATGGCATCTGTTGCACAGCAAATGCAAGAATCCAGGGTTTGTATTCATCACCAATTTTACAACCAAATAGAGCTCATATGCTTTCTTAATAAGTGTAGTCCTACTGCATCTTTGAGGCTTAAGTTCATACTTGCCACAAATGTAACAGAATGCATCTTGGCTGTTATGACATTGATGAGACATTTCTGCTATAACGAATCATCCTGTAGACAATAAATGCTATGGTTAGGTAGTCACACCTCATGCTATCTATGCCTATAGAACACATCCATCAACACCCGTACAAACTTATACCAATTAAATAAAATAAGATAAGAATATTCTTTAATTGACCAATTTTGACCAAATTGCTATCCGAATTTTGGTGCATAGACACAGTAATAAACATAAACATACGTCAATCATCCACTGAGCTGATCAAGACAGTCCAATACTCTCAAATCCCACATATTATTCTAAATCTGATATATCAACCTAATGATAAAAGTTTCCTCATCATGCCATCTGCCGGAGGGATTGTGTGGTTATGGGCCTGCAGGCCCAGGTGTTAGGAGTTGGCTTTGACCGGCCGGATCAGGTCATGCATTACATGACCCCCATCCATCAGGACAGCAGTGAAGAGGCTGAAATCTCCCTCCTCTTAACAGCACATAGCTGTTAAGAGGAAGGAGCTGTTAAGAGGAGGGAGTATCCTCAGGGAGCTAATGGAATCTGATAAGGCGGCGTATGAAGACTGGAGTCGGTACCGGTCACCCTAGTCCAGGGGTCTCCAAAGTTTTCCAGTGGGGGGGCCACATTGCTGACTTTCTAAAGCTCCACGGGCCAAAACTCAGAAGAACAAAATTTCTCTGTGCGCAGCTGTCCAATGAATTGTGAGTAATGCGATGAATGCTTGGATTCATAATGTCTCAGAATATTGTACTCTTTGAGCACTGCAATGGTGTGCCTTACAAACAGCAACATGGATTTTGGCAATATGCATGTTAGAGTACAGCGGCGTTAAAAGTTTCCCAATTTAGTTTGTTTCTTCAAGGAGAGTTCCGCGGGCCAGATTAAAGGCCTTGGCGGGCCGGATGTGGCCAGCGGGCCGTACTTTGGAGACCCCTGCCCTAGTCAATAAAGCCCTACCAAGCCAGGGAGGCATATAGCATTCTGGCCAGTGTTATATCCCTCACCACATCCTGTAGGTGAGAACCACTGAAGCCATGAGCAACAAGAGTGCACATTGCATAGAAGGATTGGCACGTCGGACAACAAATGCGCTGGACATGACCCACAAAACCTAAGCCATCTGAGACTATGACACTCAGGGTCAACATACTGGTAACCCTTTCCAGTCCCCGTGTGACAATTATATCTATCGATCTATCCATCAATCAATCAAAGAGTCAATTAATCCAAGAAAAGCCAGCTTTCCATCTGTAGTTTATATGGTCCAAAAAGAGTTAGCCAAATCATTTATCCATCCATCCATCCATCCATCCATCCATCCGTCCGTCCATCCACCAATCCACCCTTCCATCTATCCATCTGTTCAATCATCCATCCATCCATCCATCCATCCATACGATTTATTGTGGCTGAGCTTCAGATTGCATTCTGCAGTCCAACGTGACACAAGTTCCAGTTCTAAAGGTACCGAGGCACTATTGGATCAAGGTATTATGAGGTAGCAGTCATCTTCATACTTGAGGAGATGGTTAGAGGGTGGACAGGGACGAAGTTAGCGGGTTCTATGCCTGATCCATGGACGATGCTGGCATACGCTATTTCTGCTTGCAATTTAGTGCAATGCTGATTGATGACCATATCTGTATGCAAGCTGCTTTTACTGTCTGTACTGACAGAATCCATCCTGACTAAAGCATGCCCAGTCATGCGAGAGATCTCTATTCTCTAAGGCCCTTCAACACGGCAAGGAATAATAGCTTGCCTTCCTACCCATTCCGGACTTTGTGCATAAGGGGGTGATTGCATTACTATATCGTTAAGTGCATTGTACCAAGTTCTGTGGCATTATCTCATCTTACAGTGTATTAACTCTAGTTTGGTTCAATGGTCTGGACTGGTTCAGCTAACTTCCTGATTACTAGTAATTTCTGGTCTAAAGGCTTTCCAACCGGAAACCAACTATTTAAATATGCTGATGACTGTTATTTGGTGGTACCTGCATCGGGTATTTCTATAACCCAGTGGTTTTCAACCTTTTTGTAGTGGCGGAACCCTACACAGAGCACTTATTTGCTCACGGAACCCAGCACGCTTCATCCGTCCACTATATATTTAAAGAAATAAACGTAATTTTAACTTGTCATGTTGGAATATTAGATATACATATTTAGGTTTTAGAATTTTGGAATTTTCTGATAGAGTTATTTTAATATTACACTACCAGTGATTACTTAATTAATTAGCACTGTATTGTAGTGCACGAAAACGATGTCAGTGAACAACAACATTTTTATTGCATTTCGCCAGCAACTATTTCCGACAGGTGGATAGAATATTGAATATATCCTGGAGCAGTGTAATAGAAAAAATGTACTACATGAACAAATAACTGTCATAAAATTTAGTGTAAACTCTGTGCCTGATGGCTCAACGTATAACAGTTTAAATCGCGGACGAATCGTAGAGATACACACGTAATAATTCGTCCTCAGCAGACAAGTGCCATTCTCCCTTTTTGTTTTTATGATGGTCATGTAGAAAATCCGAATTCGCATAGGTAAGGCTAACTATCGAAAACTGCATTAGAATTCGCAAATGTTCACGACTCTCAACCAATATCCAAAATGAATGCAAGTCCAGCTCCTCATTCTTCAATTTGAGCGTTCCCCAGTAACGATTTCAGCGAGTTCTTCTCTTCTTTCAAAGTGAACGGGCCTAGGGACTAATTTATTTCCAACAAATGGGTTTCTGATCCAGCCGTAGGCCTAGATCAACTGCTGAACACATGGGGTCAGCATATGGAAAATAATTTGTTAAGACTGTTGAACATGAGTTAAACAACTTCAAAATAAACAGTCTTCATATACAACTTCAAAATAAACGGTCTCCAGATACGTTTCCAAACGTCTGAACGACGTTTGGAAACGTATCTAGAATTCTATATTCCCATTTGTTGCAGGCCTCTTCCAAATTAATAGTCATGATCATGACCAGACTCATTCATGAATAAGGCCGTTTAAGCTATATATAGTAAAATTAAATATAAAATGCAACAATACTTTCACGTAATAATGTTAATTATTTTAACATTGGATCGTATCAAGCAAGAATGACTGAAAACCATGAAGAATTCTATTCAATGCTAATCCTTGTAAATTTAGTTGGTGTTTTTTTTAATTTTATATCGAAATGCGGCGGAACCCCTGGCGGACGCTCGCACAACCCCTGTGTTCCGCGGAACCCCGGTTGAAAACCACTGCTATAACCGAATCCAAACCCAGTCCTACTACAAATGGTCAAAAAGTTGCAACTTACGATTAAATCCCAAATAGGTCCTATGAAATCATCTTAATTAATGCACCCAATTCTCGAACGGATGTTACTATTCCAATGTTGGGATAGATCGGGTAACTGAAATCAAGATCCTTTCTGAAATAATATCCCTGCATATAAATAAAATATGCTGCAGAGCTAAGCAGTCCTTCTTTGCATTGCGTGTTCTAGTGGCTCATGGGCTTACCAGAAATCGTCTACATGACATTGTATGCTCGACCATTGTTGCTCGGTTCATGTATTCCTCTTCTGCTTGGTGGGGATTTGCAGATTTGGGCAAGAGTCAATGCTTTAACTCTTTAACCCTTTGACTGGCAACCGCGCTTTAAAGCGCATGTACATACATACATACATACATACATACATACATACATGTATACATGTATACATACATACATACATACATACATATATACATATATACATACATACATATATACATACATACATATATATACATATATATATGCATATATATACATACATATATATACATATATATACATACATATATATACATACATATATATATATACATACATATATACATACATATACACATACATACATATATATATACATACATACATATATACATATATATACATATATATATACATATATATATGCATATATATACATACATATATATATATATATATATATATACATATATATACTCTTCCAATTATAGAGGAATTGCCACTAGAACGAATACACGGAAATTCTCGATCAAAAGTGCTGGCCCTAGGACATGGAATAATCTCCCTGTCACCATTCGTGTTTCTCCTTGCATTTCTGTATTTAAAAAGAAACTCCGTCATCATTTACTGACTGTGGATCCATAACTCTCACCAGGCATGCTTCCCTTGCTATTACCTGCCTTGTGTGCCTCTTATTGTGTGTACATACTGTGCTCGGTGCAGGCACTCATTGTGTTTATTTTTTGCGATGTAGTTTTTTTTATTTAGTTAACTAGTTAAGCTCTTCAAATTTTGGTGCTCTCATGCATAACCGGTGCTACCTTTTACCATGTACATGGGTAACCCTGTCAGCGGGACCCCGGTCCCTTAAGGGTTTCTCACCCTTTGCTTTTTGTTTGCCAATGTATGATCTGTTTGTGATGTTGTAAGATACCTAAAAAAAAAGCAATAAAATTTTTGGTTATGGTTATACATATATATACATACGTATATATACATACATATTATACAGTGTTGGGTAAACTCACACAAGAAATGAGTTAAATCAAAACTCAACTCATGCACCTCAAAATGAGTTTAAACTCAAACTCAACTCATCCTAAGTGAAATGAGTTAACTCAAACTCAGTTGTTAAATGAGTTAACTCATCAACTCACTTGTCTCATACCAGCACGTTCTAATCGAACGTTGTACAAATACACAGTTACCAGGAAATGGTATCATCAGTTTATTATTACTAGTATAACTGTTATTATTATTAATGGGATAATGGATAAATCAGGTTATTATTACTGAGTCAAAGTAAACACCACAGTTTCACATCTCAAACATGACTGGTATTAGCTTTAAGCAGAAGTTTTTAAAAGTTGGTGTGTGACAGCCTGTTCCGATATTTAAAAAACCGGCTTGTTTCAACATAATATGTGCCGAGTGAGTTGAGTTTGAAATAATTGAGTTATAACTCAAACTCACAGAAAATATGAGTTAACTCAAACTCATAACTCACACTCTTTAAGATGAGTTAACTCAAACTCATAAATCACAGCAAGTGAGTTAACTCGTGAGTTTAAACTCATCTGAGTTAACTCATACCCAACACTGCATATATATATATATACATACATATATATATACATACATATATATATACACATATATATATATATATATACATACATATATATATATATATACATTCATATATATATACATACATATATATATACATACATATATACGTATATATATACATACATTTATATATACATACATATATATATACGTATATATATATACATACATTTATATATACATACATACACATATACATACATACATATATACATACATACATATATACATACATACATATATACATACATACATATATACATACATATATACATACATACATACATAGGCTACATACACACATACACATTTACCTTTTATCGGGAAAAAATAGGGCAAGTCAAAGGGTTAATAAAAAAAAACTTATAAAACACAGCTCTCTGCCTAGCCACACCCCTACATTCTAAGTGATGTGCATTAAAGTTGATCATGCTCTCTTTATTATTATTATTATTATTATTATTATTATTAAATAAATTTGTAACGCGCGCAACTCCCTCGAAGTCCAACTCACACCTCAACGTGGTGAGGGGGTGGCAACAGTCAGTAGGGGAGTGCCTGCTGAGGCTATGCCATCAGTGGTGAAGGTCTTGGCCGAAGTACCACCTTAGGGCGCTACGCGAGGTGGACAGGCTCAGCAGGAACCCTGAAAAAGCTGGCAAACGTGGGTGGCATCGCCGCCTTTGATACCACATGTGGTTATCAGAGCCAGTCCTAAGCCTGGAACTCTCTTTAAGGGAGAAGCGCGAAGGTCGAACGGATGGGTGCAGATACTCCGTTCGTAAAGAAAAAATACGAATGAAATCCAATGCAAGCATTGGACCCAAAAGGGCCTCGGCCCAGGGATCCGAGGCAAGCGTTGGACACCTACGGGCCTTCGGCCCATGGATCCTGATGATGATGATGATGATGAACGCGCGCAAGGTCACACCGAAATGTGAATCTGAGGCGTGGATAGTCAGCCGCCAGGTGAAGATGCACTTAGATTTCTAAATCCTTGAAAGCCAAGGAGAAATAGTGAGTTTTGAGCCGCTTTTTGAAGGAAGGAAGTGAAATTGAGCTACGAAGAGAAAGTGGTAATCGATTCCATTCTTTGCCACAATAATGGCAGTAGTAATAAAAATACCACTTTTAGCACATTTTTATATAGCGCATTTTTGGTATTTTCAGACACAATTCAGCGCAATTTTTTGCGCAATTTAATTTTTTTGAAATTTGGAGACAATCCCCGGAACTAGCATTCCTTGTTCATAATCGCTTGCATACAGCTATAGCCGAACATACATAAACTGAAGAGTTGAACCTAATGGTGCTGGGGTTGGTCATCCTGGTAAGAGATTAGCCCCAGTAACCTTAGCCCCAGTAACCGTTACAATAGTAATATACAAGAAAGTAAGAATAATTATTTATGCATGGCCTATGACTATGTACATAATTTTTACCTACAGAATTGTAGCCCAATCTAATTAGAATTGTTGCATTCCAGTGTCTCGTCAATGGCAATTGCTTTGCTTTCTTCATATAGACCCCTATCTCAGATTTCAGGGCATTGAGCAACCAGTTAACATTTATAGATTGCAGTAAAATTTATGTTTTCCCCATTGTGACGTGAATCACCCTAATGATGATGATGGTGATGATGAAACAGACAATATGTACAGCGCCGTAACACAGCATATTGGCATATATTACAAGGGTGCTTTAACAATCCTTAGCACCAACATCAGTCAGAGATATGCTTTCGAGAAGTAGGCAGGAGTTGAAGGCCTCAACTGAAGTTGCCACACGGTTTGAAGGTGTGAGGCCGTTCCAGCACCTTGGTCCTGCCACTGAGAAGGCATGATCACCAAAGCACATTTTTGACCTTCATATATGTAGATCTCTTTTACTACTCGATCTCAGCGAGAGACCCGCTTCCAAAAACGAGACACAAACACAGTAAGCACTAAGGTAGTCAGGTAATTAGCCATATAGTGATTTGTAAATCATTAGTGCAAGTTTGTATTCAATGTGGTGCTGCACTGGGAGCACATCACAAAGTAGCACTTACATCTATAATGACCAACAGCACTAATTTGCTGTTGGTCATTATAGTTGGTTAGAGATGTAAGTGAACACCTGAAATATGGTACTGTATTGTTGTATTAGAAATTAAAATGTATCTATTTCTACTTAAAAGCATTGGTTTTAAGAAAAGATTATAAAGCAAACCTGTTCATGTTGTTATATTTGTGAATTTCAACATCAGTAAATCTGTGAGGATCTGCTTGTGCTTTGGTTGCTGTAGATACAACTCTCAGAGTGTAATTACCAGTATAAGGACTTCTGCTGCCTGTTGCCATATCTATGATGTTAAAATGAGGGTAAAACTCTGTAAAAAAACAATGAAAATTATTAGCTAGAAATAAAGTAAAATACATTGTAACCACTTAATAGCTATTATAGACTGTGTGACTGTGACTTTTGCTAGATTCAAGATGGTTGTATTTACTTGTCTTGTTCACGTCACTAAACAAGTTTAGAATGTTTTAATTTTCTTGATGTTTAGGTGAATAGTAACACTCAGGCAAGAAGAGCCGAAGATCAGCATGGGACACGGGATCGAATCTCGCTACCCTCCTATGTCAGCAGCCATGTTGGCTGCTGACATAGGAGCTGTCATTTTGGCAGATTACTTTGTCGGAATGCAGCATTTGCTCGATAGATCTCGGACGTTTGGAGAATTACTGCTTGCTGAGTCGGCGTGTCGGATTTTTCTATTAACTCTGCCACGGATATACTGCGTTTTGAACGGTTTTGGTTGCGAGTCTCAACTTCTCCATGGCTGGAACGGTCCACCTACAGCCCGAGGGGGAACAGGTTTCATCCAACTGACCTACTTACGCCGGCATCGTCAACACGGAGGAATAATGGCGGAACGGGTCGTTGGAGAGAAGCCACTGTTGTCAATCGAGGATACAATATCAACCGCTCGACGACCAACCGATGCCGTTGCTGTGCGCGGAACTATCCGGGGTGGACGTAGTGATCTCCGGACGAAAATATCATCATCCGACATACCATCACCCGGGCTGCAGAAATTTCTGAACTGATGGGATCAATAAACTAGTTGGGAATCTGGTGGTTGGGCGTAGCGTGATTGCGCGAGCCTGCCACTGGCGACTCTTCTAGTGAGCGATGTTATCATCCGACAGAGTGCTCTGTACAAAACGTCATTTAACATCTTGAGACTACACTACGCGCTCTCGTGCAAGACTTGTCTTGTTAAAGCGTGTTACAAATGTCTAATTGTATTGTATTGTCCCAAAAGGTCCCCTCAGCCTTCCAATAAAGTTTATATATAGCCTATGGTGTGTCTAAAAAAATGAAGTTTCAAAATTAATATCGGCCTGGTTGTTTTTGTGTTCCACCTTGAGAAACATTCGCATTTGCCAAATTTGATGAAAATCGGAAGAGATTTAGAACTTGCTCAAAGCCCGGAAGAATTACCACTTAGACAATAATGTGAAACATCGTTATTTTCAAAGATAACCCAAATGTCAGCACTTAAACATAAGATATGACAAAATCAAAGGAAATGCTGTCAGTTTTTTGTCATATATTTATCCCCTCTAGTTCGTTTGGAAATTTGTTTGCCCTGGGTACCTGAACTTTATTCCTTTTGGTGCAATTCCTCCTAGGGAAATGACTGTTAGCTTTGCTGGTGATCTGATTATCAGTCCTTCTGCGATCCATTGAGCAAGGAAAGATAACTGTGCAGCCCTAGCAGCAGAGAATCGTGAATCATTCGAGCCTAACGTTCCTCTTACTATTCTCTGGGACGATCAGATCGTGCCAGATGTTACAGGGACAGGACGAGGGTGCGTTGATCGCCTTCCAATAATGGTACCTGGCAAGGATGTGACAGAGCTATTGGTGATTCCCAAACTCTAATTCGGGAAAGGACCTCTTGAACCTTGCCTCCATCACGTTTCTGAAATTGGTCTGGAAAAGGTGTTATCACTGCATGATTCTGGAAGGTCTCCAAATTTGGAACTCTTTAGTCATTTCCGTGACATCTGGCTGCAAATCGATCATGCCAAGTATCGCACAGCAATGGAGGTTAAAGATGCAACACAACGTGTCACAGAAATTCGAGACAATGTCAAGGCCTTTGCATTGCAGCAACTGAGTACTGAATATTGCAGAGACGATTGCAAAGAGCTACTAGAACAAACAGTCATTTTTCTTCGAGAAATTCCACCCAGAGGAATAAAGTTCAGATACCCATGGGCATTTCACCACGCATGCTGGATGGCACGTGCGATCTTTGCGATCAAGATGTGGCTTTTCACAGATCAATTTCCCATTCAACAATGCCAGGACACATCTCGACCATCTACTCTCATAGGTATGGAATCATTACTTCAAGTGTCAATCTTTGTTACAACAACTTACATGAAGTAAAATTTCAGAAACGTGATGTAGGCAATGTTAAAGAGGTCCTTTCCTACTTCCCCTTTCCAGCTTGATGCATACACCACCCTAGTAACCTGTGTTACCCGCCGTTGTGTCGAAACACATGGCCACGATGCTGTCTTCCAATCCCCAACTTCTTATCTTGGCCAAACATGCATCTGACATGATGGCAGCTGTCCCGAATTAGAGTTTGGGGATGACCAATAGCTTTGTCACATCCTTGCCAGTTACCATTATTTGAAGGCGATCAACACGCCCTTGTCCTGTCCCTGCAATATCTGGCACGATCTTATCGTCCCAGAAAACAGTAAGAGGAACCTTAGGCTAGAAAGATTCATGAATCTCTGCTGCTAGGGCTGCACGGTAGTCCATTGGTAGTCCATTGGGGGATGATATAGGGACCATGTCCTTAAGATTAAAGACTTTAAAGACAGGTGGTAAGTCATTAAAGCCAGCAGCAGATAAGTTAGTGTCAAGCAGCAGGTCCTTCAATACTCAATTGACAGTACAGCAATTTTACATTTGAAATTGTTAAATTTTGTTTACAAAACAGGCAGCAAAGTCAGAAGAAAGAGTCTGATTCTCAGGGTCTAACCGCTGGCAGTTGGCAGTTGAGTGCAGAAGACGCTGCGAGATGTGCCATCGGTCACGTGGACTTTGAGCACTATTAAGTTGGTTCTGGAAAAACGAATGTCTAGAATCGCTTATGAGTCTGTTTGTTACATGGCAGTGATGACGATAACGCTGTCTGTCCTCCTCAAGCCCAGAACTTTTCCATTTCCCCTCTAATCACTGTCTATAAAAACCTATATCTTCTCTATAACTAAATCCTGTTTTTTCCATCTCAGACGTATACGGCAAGTCAAGAAAAGTCTTAACGAAAACTGTCTCCGTACCCTAGTACAGGCCCTTGTCATTTCTAGAATTGACTGCTGCAACTCGGTCCTTTATGGTCTTCCTGCATCTACCCTTCAACCTCTTACAACTGTTCTTCATTACGCTGCTAAACTTATCAAGAACCTAAATCCTCGGGATCATGTCACATTGACCCTCCGTGAACTACACTGGCTTCCCATACAAGCTCGCATCAATTTCAAAATCTGTCTTCTAATGTACTGAATCTACACAAACTCTTCTTCTGCATACCTTTCTTCACTTGTTACACCTTGTTCCTCTCTCCAATCCAGACGAGGGCTACATTCATCGTCTCAAGGTGATTTTGTTGTGACACGATCACTCAAAAAACTTGGTAACAGGGTATTTGCGCTCGCTGGCTCGGCTGAATGGAACAAACTCCCTATCTTTATCCACAAATCCTCAACATTATCAATTTTCAAAACTAACCTTCAAAGTTAAAACATATCTGTTTAAGATTTACTATGATTGATTTTTCTGTTACGCGCTTTTGTGGAAGATTCCTATTTTGTTTAGGCGCGCTATAAATAAATGACAGTCTAATAATAACAACAATAACAATCGATGACATACCTCTTTGCCTCGAATGTCTCCATTGAAAGCCATCTAGTAATTAGATGAGGTTTAGATGATCGCCTGTTGTCGGCCACTGTCATAATTATCTTCGCTTTATTAGCATGAATTTGTTTGATATTAGCGAACTCACCTTGTAATCGTTGCAGAAACTCTTCTGTTCTCTCCAGAATAAAGCACGAGTTTGGGTGAGAGACAATGTTCCATCCAAGGTGTGCGGCTGCGCAACTCATTAGAAAATGCTGCGCAGCAGTTTCAAAATTCCACGCACAAGTTTTGATAATGGGGAAATGGGGTGGTAAGCGTCTCTAAAAGCCTCTACCACCCAAATGCCCATCACGCCACCTTCACGTGGTACCCTGTTGGAAACAAAGTGCGTGGTGGACGACCGAGCCCTCGCCGGTATATGCGAGCCCAGAGACAAGGAGTCAGAAGGACGGACGATGAAGGACATCGACGCTCGGAGATGGTGTCTCGCTAAAAACACCGAGAGGAAGGCAACGGGAAACCACCTCTCTAATTTCCCAAGAAACACTTGCAATGACGACGGAGAGGCGATCGCTGGTGGCGGCAGTGGAAGAGGGACGGAGGGGCTGGGTGGGGCACGTGTTGGGGGGACTCCCTTCTGGGGAGGTCGTGGAGGGGGTGGGAGGAGGGGGCCGGGGCGGGTGGTGCTGGGATGGATGGCCGACGGATGCAGCGGGTTGGGTGGGCGCAGCACGGGGAGGAGTGGCGTCATTGGAGGTTGGAACCTGCTGAAGGGCAGAGAACTTAAAGAAGAAGAAGTTTTGATAGGAAATACATATTATGAGCTAAAGTTTTTTTTAACTTGCCATTGAATAATTATTAATCTATATAAGCCATATATCTTCTCTAATAAAAAAGACTATTACAAACGTGCATTTAGGCAGTACTGTAGTCTGTAATTACAATTTACAGTCACAAAATGTTTCTGAAAATGTGTTGCTCAGTTTTATTGCTCACATGGAAATTAGGCTGCTCAAACGACTGCCAGTTCCGCGCACTCAGGAACTTTTTAGAGGGAACGTTGGTCAGAGACCATCGCTACGAATCACTATTATAACAGAAGCTGCATGGTTTCTGCTTGGTGATTAATCTGCTGGAATCACATTTCAAACCATCAGGATTCCTGGCTGCACTGTCTACTGGATATGTTCAACGCCTTGAAATAAGCGTAGATGATGTATGGAACTCGCATCTATTTGTGGTGATTCTAAAATTTAAGGATGTTCTTATCGAGATGGATCAATGATGGTCACTTTAAACGACTGTAGTTACTAACTAGTTGTTATATAATAATATAATATCTTCGTTTAATTTTTTCAAACTGACAATTACGCAGGACGATTACAAATCAGTATAAATGGATGATCACAAGTTATAACAGGAGTCGAATTTAACTGTATATGGCAGCCATGCAAGGCGCCAATCACGTCCAACATCTCATTTTACCAACGCGCCATCTCATGAATGAAAGGCTGAGTGGACCTTTGGGAGGATACGGGAAGCGATCCCGCTCTTCACGCCAGCGATGTTACCACTACACTATAGAACCCCCACTACTACAAAGGTAGTTGTCTAGCAGTTATAACTACCTTTAAAGTAGTTTAAAAAATAGTTATAACTATATTTAGCAAGTAGTTTGAAGTTAACTACAATATTTCGTATTAACTACATTTTTTCCTATTTACTTTAGCTAGCTACATTTCACATGAACTTCTGTAATTTCAAAAATTCGGATGCTGTCCATACACATTATAAGTCCATACACTTTATAATTTGGTTAATAGAAATTTGAGCCTCCTATCTTCACAATTGAAAGTGAATTGCTTTACAAGTTGTATTTTTTCCTGCGTCTTTGGTCTGTACGACACTGCGAGTAATAATGGCCTAGCTTCACATAAACCTTAACAACTTAAAATAATCGCCAGCGGCCTACCCTCTTCATCCTCTTAAATTTACTAGCTTCTAGTAAATATAGACTAGCTGTTGATTTTAAACATTTACAATGTTCCAAGAATTTTCACAGTTGCAGACTGTGTAGGTAAGACATTTTACTATAGTTACAACAATTTGGTATTTGTTACTGTTAAAACAACATACCCATCAAGGTGTCTTGTAGCATGTTCAAAGAGTTCCTGTCCCTTGTTAGTTTGTTTGATATATGCAGTAACATTACAGTTAGATTTATCACTTTGTTTTTGACCTTTTTTTTATTACTTGTGTTGAATATCAGTAATTAGCACAATACAATACAATACAACACAACACAACACAATACAACTGGGGCGTGGTGGTATAGGGATATGTTCGGTGCCTTGCAGCTGGAGGGTTGCGGGTTCGAATCCACCTCAAAGCCGCCGCGTAGGGACAATGAACTCAAAAGATTTGGGCTTGTCACTAAGAACACTCAGGTGTTCAGTACTCTTTTGCTGTGAGGCATAGCAAAAGTTATGGTATCTGCTGATTGAATACAATATTTGCTGCCACAAGGGGTGAGCAAGGAGCAAAGATAACTCAATCTTTTTATTAATGTTCTTTACTGCACTTAATTTGAGTGCAATGTTTTGTGCACTATAAGACAGATTTTAAACTGTCTTGGTTTGATATGTTGATACTCTTGTTGAGTCATGTCAGAGAATTTTGAACCACTTGTAGTCTGTGCAAATCTTTTTTAGCAATTGCAATCAGAACCGCATATTGCCTAATTAATAATCAGTAGAATAGATGACAAGCAGTAGAATAGCTGAGAAATAAAGCCTTACTTCTGATGCATAACCAATGGAAATGTAAGCATGCACATAATGTTTACCATATAAGTGTCTTCATTTAAAGTTTAACTTCATCACTAAACTTGCTAAATGCTGTAAGTTTTTTATCATTTAAGTGGATTCCTATGTTTTATAACAGTAAACTAAAGGCTTTAAATCAATTTGGTTTTTCCGAGTTTTGTGTTCTTGACTCCAGCACCTACCCCGTGAAATCTAGTAATCTGGCTTTTACCAGTTTTATGCTCTTAACTCCAGCACCTAACCAGATAATTTAGTGATATATTTTACAGCATTAAAAGATCAGTGCTCAAAATCCTGCACAATTTACATGAGATGAATGTGATAGAAGGCATTAGAAGTTTCTAAGTTGGTCCTAAAGGGCAACACATTGTCACAATCATTAAGTTTGTTGGATCTGTCTACTGGCTCAATCTTTTTATTAATGTTCTTTACTGCATTAATCTTTTACAAAGTCCATTGATCTTCATCTTCTCCACCTATAGTAATTTTTGGACGAGAAATATATATCCTTATCTCTCACTTACCTTCAAGAAAATCAAAACAGTACATTGTTGGATTGCTGTACAGACAATCGTGTGAGAAAGAAGTTGACGAATTCTCCAGCTTCTGAATACTTGCTTCCCAGTCAAATTCTATAACCAGTGCAGGAGGACATCCAATCATCACTGTTGTGTGATAATAGCCCTATTTTAAGACAAAACATACTCACATACTACTCCTTGCTACACATTCTATATACATGTAAGTAAATATATATACATATATATATATATATGTATGTATAATATTAGGGTGCCAATGAAACATACACGAAAAAATTAAGTTTTTATTTTCTGTGGTCTCACCCTCTAAAAATGCTCCTTTATATATGGAAGTTATTCAGGGAAAAATTAACCAAATATTTAAATATTTAGAGGTGGCACAGGCACAATGCTCCTGAAGGCTATGTAATGATAATGTGTCTTAACCTCTTTAGCGTGGAGCTCGAGTTAACTCGGGCTGCGTAATCCGTTCCAAAAGTTAGTTAGTCCAGGCAATTTACAGTCAGACCTGGGCAATATTGCTTCAGAAGCTTTTTAAACGGTTTCCTGCTCAGTTTCCATTGCTGAATAATATATCCAAAATCCGACAAAATGCGACCACGGGATCACCCCCCAAAATGCATTTGAAACCAAGATGGCGGCCAATATTGGCGCCAACACAGAAAACAGTACATATTATCAGGTCATAGGTAAGCTACAATAACAAATGAAGTACTAGATTTAACAATATCAAGGTCAAGGAATCGATCTATCATATGTCAGAATGTTACTTTCCAAAATGGCGGCCAATATTGGCGCCAAAACAAAAAAAAGTATATATCAGGTCATAGGCTACACTAACAAATGAAGTACTAAATTTAACAATATCAAGGTCAAGGAATCGATCTATCGTAGTGGCGATAGTGTCGGAATGTTACTTTCCAAGATGGCGGCCAATATTGGCGCCAAAACAGAAAACAGTATATATCAGGTCATAGGTAAGCTACACTAACAAATGAAGTACTAGATTTAACAATATCAAGGTCAAGGAATCGATCTATCATATGTCAGAATGTTACTTTCCAAAATGGCGGCCAATATTGGCGCCAAAACAAAAAAAAGTATATATCAGGTCATAGGCTACACTAACAAATGAAGTACTAAATTTAACAATATCAAGGTCAAGGAATCGATCTATCGTAGTGGCGATAGTGTCGGAATGTTACTTTCCAAGATGGCGGCCAATATTGGCGCCAAAACAGAAAACAGTATATATCAGGTCATAGGTAAGCTACACTAACAAATGAAGTACTAAATTTAACAATATCAAGGTCAAGGAATCGATCTATCATAGTGGCAATAATGTCAGAATGTTACTTTCCAAAATGGCGGCCAATATTGGCGCCAAAACAAAAAAAGTATATATCAGGTCATAGGCTACACTAACAAATGAAGTACTAAATTTAACAATATCAAGGTCAAGGAATCGATCTATCGTAGTGGCGATAGTGTCGGAATGTTACTTTCAAGATGGCGGCCAATATTGGCGCCAAAACAGAAAACAGTATATATCAGGTCATAGGTAAGCTACACTAACAAATGAAGTACTAAATTTAACAATATCAAGGTCAAGGAATCGATCTATCATAGTGGCAATAATGTCAGAATGTTACTTTCCAAAATGGCGGCCAATATTGGCGCCAAAACAAAAAAAAGTATCTATCAGGTCATAGGTAAGCTACAATAACAACTGAAGTATTAAATTTGACATTATCAAGGTCAAGGAATCGATCTATCTTAGTGGTGATAGTGTCGGAATGTTACTTTCCAAGATGACGGCCAATATTGGCGCCAAAACAGAAAACAGTATATATCAGGTCATAGGTAAGCTACAATAACAAATGAAGTACTAAATTTAACAATATCAAGGTCAAGGAATCGATCTATCGTAGTGGCGATAATGTCGGAATGTTACTTTCCAAGATGGCGGCCAATATTGGCGCCAAAACAGAAAACAGTATATATCAGGTCATAGGTAAGCGGCAATAACAACTGAAGTATTAAATTTGACATTATCAAGGTCAAAGAATCGAATTATCGTAGTGGCGATAGTGTCGGAATGTTACTATCCAAGATGGCGGCCAATACGATAAATCGATTTCTTGACCTTGATAATATTATATTCGACACTGCAACTGTAAATGCAGCTTACATTTGACCTGAAATATACATATTTCTGTGTTTTGGCGGCCATATTGGCCGCCATCCTGGATAGTAACATTCTGACACTATCGCTACTAAGATAAATCGAATCCTTGACCCTGAAAATGTTATATTTGACACTGCAACTGTAAATGTAGCTTACCTTTGACCTGAAATATACATATTTTTGTGTTTTGGCGGCCATATTGGCCGCCATCCTGGATAGTAACATTCCGACACTATCGGTACTAAGATAAATCGAATCCTTGACCCTGAAAATGTTATATTTGACAGTATAACTGTAAATGTAGCCTACCTCTGACCTGAAATATACATATTTTTCTGTTTTGGCGCCAAAATTGGCCGCCATTTTGGATAGTAACATTCCGACACTATCGCTACTAAGATAAATCGAATCCTTGACCCTGAAAATGTTATATTTGACACTGCAACTGTAATTGTAGCTTACCTCTGACCTGAAATATACATATTTGTGTGTTTTGGCGGCCATATTGGCCGCCATCTTGGATAGCAACATTCCGACACTATCGCCACTACGATAAATCGATTCTTTGACCTTGATAATGTCAAATTTAATACTTCATTTGTAGCTGTAGTTATTGTAGCTTCCCTATGACCTGATATATACTGTTTTTTGTTTTGGCGCCAATATTGGCCGCCATCTTAGATAGTAACATTCCGACACTATCGCCACTACGATAAATCGAATCCTTGACCTTGATAATGTTAAATTTAATACTTCATTTGTTATTGTAGCTTCCCTATGACCTGATATGTACTGTTTTCTGTTTTGGCGCCAAAATTGGCCAACATCTTGGATAGTAACATTCCGACACTATCGCCACTAAGATAAATCGAATCCTTGACCCTGAAAATGTTATATTTGACACTGCAACTGTAATTGTAGCTTACCTCTGACCTGAAATATACATATTTTTGTTTTGGCGCCAATATTGGCCGCCATCTTGGAAAGTAACATTCCGACATTATCGCTACTACGATAAATCGATTCCTTGACCTTGATAATGATAAATTTAATACTTCATTTGTTATTTTAGCTTCCCTATGACCTGATATATTCTGTTTTCTGTTTTGGCGCCAAAATTGGCCGCCATCTTGGAAAGTAACATTCTGACACTATCGCCACTATGATAAATCGAATCCTTGACCTTGATAATGTTAAATACAACAATATCGGGAAAAAAATTTTTTGAAAATAATTCCACTGGCAGAGAGTTAAGAAAAATTTAATTCCACGCTAAAGGGGTTAATGCTAGTGAATTTCTGGCATATTGTTCTGCTTTGTCATTGAAAACTTGTTAACTATATGGATTACTCAGGAGTTTTGATTATTTCCGTGCTTTATATCTATACTATATCATATCTGTGTTTTATATTCAGTCTCGATGCTATGACATCCCTTAGGAAAAATTAAAATTAAAAGACCAAAATGTACTGTGAACCGAATAACTTTTGAATCCACTCGTTAGTGTTTTTGTTCTTATTTACTATCGGTTACCAAATAATGTTTAACAGAAAATCAATGCAAATTTGATTGTTTTATTATTAGCATTGATTACATTATTTCAAATATTTGTAGGTGAGTGATACTATGAGATTGCTATCATCTTCTCCTAGTTGTCAATCTATGACAAAACTATAGGCCTAAACTCGGTTCCATTGTATGCAGAAAATATTATTGTTATGTGTGTATTACTATGTAACAGGTCTCTTGTCTGGTAATGGCTTTCCAGTTGGCAGACATTAAAAAATATACATCGTGCATGGCTTATAGAAAGTCTGTCTGAGGCGATTGCCAGTTCTAAACTGCCTTCCAGTCGACAAGAAGTGTTAAGTCGTTTCTGATCTGCATACAGTGCAGAACAAAACAGTTCAGGAGAGTGCTGCCGCCACTGCAAAGGAGATCAGTCAGTTTTGGGATAAATCACGTATTCCGACACGACAGCAATACCATATAATCATCAAAATTAAGCAACAACACCACAAGTGGGAAGGTCTGAAGAAAGCTTCTTCCCGAAGAAAAGAAACGCAGCAGCACAAGGAAGATGAATTCACATCTGTTCTCGACGACTTATTTGATGCCGTGCATGCATTCGATAAAAAATAAAGGAAGACCGGGAATTTTAACTAGCACAGAGGGAGAAAGGAAGACATAGGAGTCTGGGACCAGATGACTTGAAGTTGGCGAAGGTCGAATGGCGACATTGTAAGAGAAAACAGCTATCCGAACACAGAAGGAAAAGAGTACAAGAGTGTAAGGTATCGCTAGGTTAGAGTTCTGTTGAAATTCCAGATAGCAATACAGACAGCAATGGGAGCAGTACAACTGAAGGTGAAGATAGTGATGTGAAAAATCCTGGGGTAAAGAAAACAAATGAAAACAACAAAGCCAATAAATATCATTAATCCCAGTGCAGGGTAAAAAGCTGAAGGTGGTAAACGACACAGGCGAACGGGGCGTCACACTAATACAGACATTCAATTCCGCTGTTAGAAAGCAGGAGGAGCAGAAGCAATATCTGCTTCAGGTGGTTGAAAGCCATCACCAGCAGTTTCCAGAACCCCCTAAAAATTACTCGTTCAAAAACTGTGCAGCCAGTAACATTTATTAAACAATGAAACAACGAGGAGCAATGCATGTGTACAGAGCAGCTTATTTAATACCATATTGCAGAGTTTGAAAACTGTACAGGTCTTGTGCCACCAGTAAATGTTATGTGATTGCTACAAAACTTTATGTATTTCAGTTTAATGGCTAAAGGAACAAAACTAAGGGGTGAGACCTAAAAAATTGCAAACTTTGTTTTTCATTGGCACCCTAATGTATATATATACATAAATATATATATATGCTCACACATACATGTATGTATACATGCATCTGTCAATTTGCAAAGCACCTTTTAACAATCTTCCAAAGGTGCTTAATAATCTAAAAGATCTAATCAGGTGATGGCATGAAAATGTTGGCTGAACTGTCTGTGGCAGAACAGTACATATATTTAATGGTACACTGTTCCAGGAGGATGGTTAAAAAATGCACGGGAATGCACGATGTGCCTGCATTGTTGAATGGAAGCATGGGACCAACACGTCTCCATGGGGTTACTTAATGCAGTGATTGTTGACTCAGCTAGCTAGACAGGAACGCAGAGTTTTCGCTTGTTTTCAACTTGTTTTTCTTCCATATTTTCGAGTTCATGGTGTATTTTGTGTTTCATATTGTGGATTTATATCACAACTAACTGGAACTCAGCTCATCACTTGGTAAATGAAACAGATTTTCACATAGCCGAGTACGGGAATTTAAATTTTAAACACCGTTCTTATCGTCTGCAGCTGTCAGGTGCTCGTTGGACTTCAACGGCCTTCTGGGCCGACACGGTTCCGGCTCCCACTCGAACACCCCAGCATTCTCTGCCAACGATTTTGCAGCGCACTGCGAGAGTAAGATCGGCTCCATCCATGCCGACACCGGTGACCCGTCAAAAGCGCCTCTGACAAATGCGTCCTGTCAAAAGCGCCCCGACAAAAGCACCCCGACAAATGCGCCCGACAAATGTGCCAAAAAACCACATAAAAACCCCGACAAATGTGCCCCGACAGTAGCGCCCCAAAATAACCGACAAAAGCGCCCCAACATTCGGTAGGGAACGAAGGCAGCCTTCTACTAAGAATAAATACGTTCAGTTAACTCGTCAGTTGCAGGTGGTTTCCAGCAGTTATGGGACTGTTCCAATCCTCGACTACCTCAGGAAAATTGCGCACAATTTACAAATTTAGTCGGTTTAAAGTTTAAACTGTCTGACTAGTTAGAGGAACTTATGACAATTGTCTTTCAAAAAATAAATCCTGCAATTGTGCAACTGTCAGCCTAGCAACATACTTTCTTTTTTATAATGTTTTATTAGTTACTATCTAGTTCAGCGTTTCCCAAACTGTGGGTCGCGACCCACTGGTGGGTCGCGACCCACTGGTGGGCCGCGAGCCGATTTTTGGTGGGTCACGAAAAGTTTTTGAAATGTGATTTATGAATATATAAAAATCATAAAAAATGGGAAAGTGGAAAAATGAAAAGAAATTAAATAGTAAAAGAAATGAAGGCACTCATACACGGAATTCTGGATTCGACAACATTCACAGTGAAAACTAAGCTAGGCAATCGGCCACAGTTCAGCGTTGCCTGCCATCTGACAACAATTATAATAGCGCGCATCTAACTCGAGAAAATGTAAATGTAAATGTTCGCATTTTACTGTAGCGAGCGTATAATGTCCTCGACCCTGCTCATTTTCCAATGAATTGATCGGGTGAGATCCTTCACCACCCCCGCCAGTGGGGTAAAAGAAAAACGAGGGGACTGTCCCCATGTTTTGACTGGGGCTTATCTGGTCCCAAAAAATACAAAAATCCGGCCCCGAAATATTCTGTTCCCCAAATTTATGTAAAGATTTTTGCCCGTTTGAATGGACACCACGCCATTTAGGGTTTCCGCGCAAAGACCGTGCTATCCAGAGATTTAAATCTCTGAAATAAGCCAGCATCGGGAAGGGATGCATGCTCTCTTTCACTGAGGCGCATGAGACGCACCCTACGCTCTTACCAATGTAGCTAACTGGGCCATCAAGAACCTACTGGTAGCTTCATCCAGTACGTGACTGGCACTGACTGCACGTCTCGAGTTATATGCACGCTATGGTTGTTAGATGGCAGCACATTTCCATTGATAGAGGTTTTCACAACTTCTCATCACCATGTTAGGAACGTCCAACTTCCATCGGAATACAACAGTTTCAAAGCGATTTCTCTTCATCAGCGCTACTAGCATTGTTTTTTATTGTCTCCTCTAAGTTCATGCTATCTGCATTATGGATAACATGGTTGACAAAGAAACCAACAACGACACTGAAGACGAGTCTTAAACAACGAATTCAAAGCAATAGAAGCGAAGAAAAGTGATGAAGTAGGATCACTCGACTACTTAGAAATTGGGTTTTTGTAGAACTGAGATAAAGAAGATGCTCAGTGCATTGTTTGATGTGAAGTACTTGCAAACAAGAGCATACACAAGAACAAATTGCGTCGGCATATTGTGACGCAGTTTCCCAATTAGAAAAAACCAGCCACTCCAATTTTTCGGAATCAAAACTAAATTTCGAAGCAAGCTGGAACTGTCGAACTCCTTGCGCCTGAAAATAACTCGCATTGACGTGTACGTCAATGCCGTCATCAGTAGGCCGAGTAGCCTAACCGGTAACAAACGCACCATTCACACACGCCTCACTATGAGAAATAGATCGAGGTTTTTGTAAAATTGTCTTCATTAATAAATTAAAATTTTGGGGGTTTTAGAACTTTTTGTCCAGTAGAGCTATATGTGGGTCGCGATAGATAGCCGTTCTAAAAATTGGGTCGCGGTGCTAAAACGTTTGGGAAGCACTGATCTAGTTTATTATTTAGATGTATAAAAATATCGTGCACTCTGCCGCTTTTGTTGTGTCTCATTTTTCGTCTCATTCAACAGGCAGGGGTGGGCGCATTTGTCGGGCGCATTTGTCGGGCGCTTTTGTCGGGCGCTTTTGTCATGGGCTTAATTGTCAGAGTTCTCACTGACCGTGCATCATCTGCTGTGCTTCATCATGTCTTCTGCTCTGAAGTCAAGTGAGCTGGACTCTGCCACCCTGATCCAGGTTGACGATCTAGTCCTTTTTCTCACTCTCCACAGCAATCGGTCTCAGCAAAGGGCGTTCTTCCTGACTCACAAAAGAGATCTATTGTCTTCACTGTTCTCAAACGTGAAGGACTTGACCTCAAAGTGCTGTATAACATTTGTCCTATATCAAACATCTCCTTCCTTTCAAAAACAATAGAAAAGATTGTGTCGGAACAGATTACTGTTTCCGAATTATCAGTCGGGCTTTCGTAGGGGATAATCCACCAAAACACTGCTGGCTCCATTTGGTCTTCTGCAAGGCTCCATATTGGCTCCCTTACTATACCTACTCTACACTTCTGACATTGGTACACACCTATCATCTTACAGTGTGCTAAACTAGCTGTACGCTGATGACACACAGGCATATCTGCACTGCCATCCCCTTGCCACGATTGGGGCCGCCCGCATCATGCAGTGGGCAATGGAGGCCCTCACAGATTGAATGTCCTCAAACCGGCTTTGCCTCAATGCCCAAAAAACACATCTGGTTGGGCACCAGGCAACAGATGGTCAAGCTGGACCAGAGTGCTCTCTCAGCTGAATTCCCCACTATATCTTTTTCCTCTGTGGTGCGTGGCCTCAGAGTTATGGGACTACTGGACTCAGAACTGCTACTAACAATTGCGGCAGCTCAGGGTCATTGCTCGCACCCTGACTTTTAAAGCAGTAGTCTCTCTCGTTCACACATTTGTGTTGAGCTGCTTTGACTATTGCGCCTCCAACTTCGCTGGTCTACTGCAGGTATGGATCGAGATGTTGTAGCGGGTTAAAGCACTTGGCCTGTAATGCGAGAGTACAGGTTCAATCCTTGCCTGAGGCTGTTACCGTGTAGGGGCCTTAAGCAAGTCTTTCACTCACAAATTCTTAGTGCCATCAATGTTCTGTCACACGGTAGTGTGCACTTATGAACTTTGGAAGAAGGGCAATATCAAATGCAGTTGTATTGTGTTGTATTGTATAACAATATAGTTCTGCGCATGTCATCGGCCATGTCGGTCACTGATTGACTTCTCCGGCACGTCGACGGATTAATTATTTTGTCTAAAAGCAGAATTTTCTCAGTAACTTCGGATATGTTGGAGTTTTCTGGTGCTAGGTTTGCTTATTCGTCGGTTTTGCCAAGGATTTTGTGCGTTTGGAGGTATTTTGTTCGCAAGTCACCTTGTCGCATGTGACTGTATCAAGCCCATCCTCCTGATGTGTATGGTCAGCCATACGGTCATGTATGCTGCCTGTAGCCGAGTGTTTTCGTCTCGGTGGAGGACGACGGAAGAGGGCCATTGGAGTGACCAGGACCTTCAGTCACTGATGGCGCTTCAATCTACCAACCGACGAATGCCTTTTTTACGAACTCCCTGGTGCTTCAACGAATAGTCGGGCATCTACCAGTTAGGGACTGCTCATCGGCATCGTCACAGTGTTTGCGAATGCTGTCACCTGTTGTCTCATCGACGCAACTTGACTCAGAGACTCTAAACATCCATGCCATCTTCAGCTGTCGACGGGAATCCATTGGTTGGTTCCATGCATGTGCATGGAACCGCCAGTGGTGTCTCTTCTAGCTTGCTGCGCATTGTTTTGTTAACTGATGTAATAGTTTTGTTCGTAATGACACTTAACAACATAATAGGCTAGCGCAGAGTAGATATCTTGAAGAGGTGCTATATAAATTCTCAGAATGAATGAAAATTAATGAATAAACTGGATGTATTTCAAGGAGTTAGTTTCATCATCAAGAGATCTCCAGAAAAGACATGCGACCTTGAACTTGCTCCAATATGGTTCATCAAAAAGTTTACTGAGACAATTGCTCATTTCGTAGTTGGTTGAAAAGAAATATTTTACATCACATTGAGTAATGTATCTCAGACATGTTGGTGGACATTCATCAATTACATTATGAAAATAAACAGTTCACAGTCAATACCTCATTACCTATCTACTTAAAGTGGTGTAGATTAAATTAATATTATAATCTGAGATTATCTGTCCTTTGAAGTACTTTCCATAGGCGATGAAATTCACAGTGACAAATTCAACTTCCCTCCATAATGTTTATCCCTCATTGTCTTCAAATCTTGTGCCAATAGCTGTCAGTCATTTCTTCTTCGACATTCAGTAGAAGACATTTGAATATACGCAGATTTTCTCAGAGTGACGGTATTAGGTAAAACCGTTTAGACCAGGGGTTTCAAACTGTGGTACGCGTACCCCTGGGGGTACGCCAGGTGTCACTAAGGGGTACGCGAAAGATTTCAAAAAATTAAAATTTTCTATAAGTTTATAGACTTGTCACATAAAGTCTATAAATTTATAGAAAATTATGTACATCTTTCTTTCATGAGCAATTCTACGTCCACCGTTTGCTTATTTTTCTGTAAATTTCTAGGGGTTTATGCCATCAGATGTAGTGTTGCCGGCTGATTTTTCAGTCCAGTTTGTTGAACTAATAATCATGTTATGGTGGATTGAAGAACGAATTCAAGACATATTGTGTGATTTTTGGCTGAAACGAAGATCTGAATATGGATTAATTTCTGACCGAGGTCTAAAACTTTTGAATCCTTTCAGCACGTCATATCTGTGTGAAACAGATTTTTCAGCTACGCTTGCGATCAAATACAGAACAAAGTTTGAACTCGAACCAGAGTTGCGTTTGAAATTGACAAATACTAAACCAGATATTATAAATCTGTGCTTGTCAAAACAAGCACACTGCTCATGCTCACATAAACACTTTCTAATAGTGAATTTATTTTTCCTTTTTGTTGTTAAGTTAAAATTATATTAGGCTACTTTTAAAATTTTCTACCTTTGACTAATAGGCCTACCCGGTTTGCACCAATGATTAAAAGGAGTTGTTAATTGCAATTGAGGGGACTTCATGCTCGCATGTTGTTTTTGATCTGACCTTGTTGGGGGTACGCCAAAATTCAATTTTTTTACCTGGGGGTACAATAAAAATAAAGTTTGAAAACCGCTGGTTTAGACGACTAAGCAAACATTGTACATAATCTAACAATCGCTGGTACATCTTCTGGCATTTCTGGCATTCTAAATGCTTACAAGACTACCGTATCATTTTCGACCTGATTTTAATCTTTTTTAATCTTCCTCCAAGATCCCTTCAAGATGGCCTTCCAACAATCTCATTGGCTGGTGTCGCCGGCCATTATGGTAATCAGTTCATTTATTTTCAAACTTCTCTTTGTACAGCTAAAGTTTAGATTCTACGATGTTTCTCACCATTAGCTACATATCATCTGAGTAGAGCCCTAGAAGAGGCGCTATAAAAATTCATTGGTTGATTGATCTTTTCCATAAACCTATCCAGGTGGGAAGAAATTTGCATCAAAAACAATTCCTCGGTGATGGACGTCAGTTTCGATGACAGTTTTTTTAGGGGGGCCCCATAGCACATTGGATAACACACTGGCATAGAGAGCGAGAGGTACCGAGATCGAGCCCCGTAGGCACACATGCTATACCCGCAGCCGATCGAGTCGATCGATTAAGTCGATCGTAAACTAGGCCAAGTCGAGTCGATCGAAAAATCGTCGACTCGATCGACTCGCCGATCGAGTCGATCGTAAACTCGGTCAAGTCAAGTCGATCGTTGTTTCCTCGACTCGACTCGACTCTGAATATTTTTCGTAATTCTGTGTAGCCTAAACACACAACTACCGTATGAACCTATACGAAGTTCAGTGCAAATAATGAACCTCTTGGCGCTTTCTTATTAGTGGAAGTTATAGAGATACTTGTTTTCAGTTTTACGGTGAAAATTGGAGCGAATAAGATGCGTTAAGAATGCCGTAGTTTCAGGAAATTTTAGCTCTGTAGTCGGTAACGATGATCTCAAAACGTTCATACTTCTCTACATTAGAATAGGACTGAATGCTTCGACTTCTCACTCGGATGTGTGGCAACATTTTGGTCCACTCTACAGTGAGTATTAATGGGCGCAGCTGCCGCCCACGATTCATATAGGCCCTATTTAACGTAGTCGCCCTATCTCTTTCAAAACCAAAAATGCCTACATTGTTGCCTTCCGGATTGGAAATATCATAAAATGAAATACAATTAGGCTAGTGTCATGTAGATTCGTGGAATAATAGTTGCAATTGCAGCAGACGATTTGGAGCATTGTATGTCTATAATCTGGAGCATATAGACCTATGCTGAACTGCGACAGAACCCTCCAAGAGGTTCCAAGCCTGAACCTTAATCTATGCAATATGCGCTACAGACTACTGTAGTAACTAACTTCAGTAATCTTGAGCAGTTTCAAGGTTCTTGAACTAATCGTAATTCATTACGAAGATTTATATAGCGCCTCAGAGGCAGATGTAATATAGACATTACACGTCCTCTAGTACCTCTACTGCTGTCTTATTTGTCGAGCAAGGGCTAATTTCTGTACCGTAGCCTACTGTAGGAGATTCCATTGTAGCCTAGGTGCCTAGCTGATAAGTCGACGGGTTAAGCGAGGCTTAATTCTTACAAGTCAACCACAGGCACACATGATATCATGACAATATACCTTAAATGTTACTTACCAGCTCAATTACAGTGTGCGGAAGGGTGTGCAATAGAAATTAATGAGTAATTTAGTTACTGGAATGTAAGAATGCAACAGTTGTGAGCAATTTTGGCCAAGAGACTGCAGTCCAAGTCGACGAAGTCGATCGAGTCGATTGTCGTCCGAGACAAGTCGAGCGAGTCGTCGAAAGGTCGGCGAGTCGACGAAGTCGATCGAGTCGATCGTCGGCTGAGCCAAGTCGATCGTGTACACTCGACTCGATCGACTGCGGGGTATAACACATGCTTTGTAGGCTGCTATTAGCGCTGTGTATTGCAGGCTGTCTGTTCTGTTAGTAGTTAAGATTTATGTCTTCTGTCATTAATTTTGTGTTCTTGTGAATTGTTTCAATTGCATAACCGATAACCGGTTGCGTTTGGCAACCTGATTGTTTCAATAAAGAATATTATTATTATTATTATTATTGTCAAATAGAGCCTTGATTACTTCGTCATTTTACATCGTCTCAACTACTTTGTCATGGTTAGTTTTTGCATCAGCTTTACCTTGTTTTCTTGGCATATTTTTTCTTGGCATATTTTTGTATAAAAATTCAAGTCTAAGAACTCACTGAAACAATGCAAAATCTCGACAACTTTTAATAAAAGTTTTTCAATAGTATTTATTTAATAAAGACCATATTCTCACTGTCAAATTAATTGTGTGTTCATAGCGCCATCTTGAACCGGAACATAATATTTAACATATACTACATACATGTCTGTATATTATAATATTATACAGAATAATTTTTGGAGTCATTGGTCACATGATTTTAGATTGGGCTTATTTTCCTGGGAAGTTCTTGTCCTTGTGGGTTATTAGTCAGAGGCAGTTTACCTATGCATTATTGGCCAGTGGGTAGTGGCAGGGGTGGGTGGTGTTATTGCCCAATGGTTATTGTAATTTAAAGCTGGTGGTAACATTTTATATCCCTATACAACCTGCAACAGTATACGTACCAGTACAATTGCCTGTAGCGATGCTGCATCTGACATACGATGAATACCCACAGTTTCTCCAGATTTAATAAAAATTCACTGCCTCTTAAATGAACCTAGTTTTTCCTTATGTAGCAAAATAGAAGAAGCATGTATACTATTTGCATCAACACAACCAAGCCATGTGTTTTACATACTCTGAAGGTGAAACTCATCAACCCAAATTACCTGTGGAAGCATATTTCCATTGATATCCTTAAAGCAGCGCAAGGATGAATTGGCAACAGAGATATCAACTGTAACAGGGTAGAGCTTTCCTCCCGGCATGTTCTGCCATGTGACTGGTCCTATGTTGACAAGTGACACCTAATAAAAAATACCATATATACCAACATGTCACAACTGCTCAACCCAGTCCTCCAATTGCCTCACCTATACTATCCAATGTAAATGGATAATTCTTGGCAGGTGTGCCTGTTCTGGTGTTGGCACCAGGCTGTACAGTCTCTTTATGTAAGCATTCCTTTGTCTATTTTGGCCTTGAGATCATGATTAAGGATAAGAACATATTTAATACTCGCATAATTCACAGTGGGCACAGTTATGCATGTGTGTCATTGATAGGGCTGTCAACATTTTAGAAAAACGTGGCCCGGATGCCCGGGCTAATTTTCAGTGGGTATCCGAAAGCCCGTCAGTCTGTCATTGCAAAAAATACTTTAGGAAAGCAAAAAATAGTTGCGCTACTATACACACATAGGCTATCAAATGGCTCGCGAGTTGCAAATAGTTATAATTCGTTAAAGTACAAGTAACTGCTAGATAATTAATCACTGATCACATTTTATTGAAAATGTTTAAAAGTAACATGCACTGATGTGACTAGACAGTTAAATACCCAAAACAATGGAATGGATTCTGATAAACTACTCAGACTTTTATTTAAACTGAAACAACAGCAATGGCGACAAATAACGAGATCTAGCTTGAAGTCTTGAAAGACCAAGTAAGTAAGAAGCCAATCTTAGAACGGAAAATAATGTTGTCCAAAAGGCTGTGTATCACGAAGGTCTAATTTAGTCATCATTGTTTTGTGCATCAGCTACAGGTGGTAGGTTCAGTGGTTAAATTCAGCCGGGTCTTGCCGGGTCTGAGATCCGGCACCTCGGACTTCAGATCCGGCACCTCTGATTTGAGAACCGCCACCTGCATTGTGAGACCCGCCACCCCAATTGTGAGACCCGCCACCTAAAAAAGGAGATCCGCCACCCAAAATCAGATTAACCTATTTGTAGGCTAAGCCTCACAGCGCGTTTCAATATTCACTAGCATCATAAAAAACTACTTAGCCTACGTGTCTACTTAAGTCGCCGGCTCTCCCTCTCCCTCCCTCTCTGTCTGTGTGTCTGTTTGTCTGTCTATGTCTCTGCCTAGTTCAAATTAATGTTTCATAATCGCTGCCCGCCGGTATAGTGTTTCCGTTTCCCGCGCTAGCTGTGTACAAGAATGTAACGCATTGTCACAATAGTTTCTTCAATAATGACTCATTTGCGGTCAAAATTGCGGAAGACATAGCTGGAATCGGCGTGAAAATTATTAATTAGAGTAGCACGTCGTCCTTTGATTAGTTATAGTAATCGTGCCTGTAGATAAAGTCGAAAAGAAAGTTGTACAGCGCGCATACATAAATCGTCAGAAGTAGGCCTAGCACAACGAAAGCTGAAAGTTTTCTTTGTACGCAAAAGGTCCTGCAAGAGGTGAGTTTTGTGGTTTACTGCTACGGCATTAGGTAACAGTGATACAATTAAAATTATAAATTGCACGCTAAATTTAAATATTAAATCATCATCATCATCGTCAGTTCCTGATGCCAGACATTTCGCGACGATGGGCACGCATAAATGATCGCCATTCTTCGAATACAAGCAGCAGTAGGCCTGCACTACACGTACATGTAAATGGACACCAGGACATTATCTACATGTGTGAACAGTCACACGGTGTCTTCAGACAGCTGCCATTAAATTTAAGTTTGTACCTATGTAAAATTTATTCCATATCGTATTTATATCAAGTGATAACATGCATAGTGATTACATAAGTAAGTAAGTAAGTAAGAATATTCTTTATTGAGAAGTACTAGCAAACGCACAGCACTGTACATGGCAAGATTAATACATTCAAACAAAAACAAACAAATTTATATATGCAAGCAACGAATTGAATGGAAGAAGTCATGTAGGCCCTATATTTATAATATAGTATGTCCTTTGAGAACCAGAGACAAAGAAATTATACACCTTGTGTATAAAGTTACATGCCTATCGAGGTCAACTCAGATGAACCGATTCAGATTCGCTCTCTGAGTAATGTCGATCAAAGCCTAGTCTTCTGTAATATGTTATGTTAAATAATTTTTATTTCTTTTAAGTTACTGTTTATGCTTGCAATAATCGATTATGTGCCTTGTTTCACTCATTTTATATTTTATCCGAGTCTTTTTACACTCGAAAACGCCATAAAATGATAAAAATGATAAGTATTGATAATTAAGTTACTGTATGCGTATACCGTCTACGTACATGTTTACATACGCCTATGCACATAAACATATCGGTTATAGATGCGCTGTTTCTGTGGAGTGATAAGCCCTGTAACCAGACTGATGGGAAGGGAGGAGTCCTGAATGTTCAAGATAGGGGAGAAGCTGCATGGAAACCAGTCGTTCTAAGGTTTTGGAGGGAAATAATAAGTTTGAGATGGGTCGAAAGTTCTGACAAAGGTTAGGGTCTAGTTTGGGCTTCTTGAGTGCTGGAAAGGCTAATGCTCACTGGCGTACCGTACGGGGGGCAGGGGGGTGAGTCGCCCCGGGCGGCACTTGAGCAGGGGCGGCAAAATAGGGTTGAAGAAAAATAAAAGGAGTGAATGCAGAAAAAAATTGAAAAAGTATAAGAAAAAGTAATAAAAGTAGACAAAGAAGAAAGGAAAGGAAGAAAAATAATCGAATAAATAGCATACAGTGGCGTAATGAGGGGCGGAGGGGCGGCCCCCGGGCGCAGGACAGGGCGACAATTATAGTATAGTAGATGAGCATGAGTCTTGCACGTGGAGGAGAGGAATCTGGCGGAAGTAATAAAGAAAATTTTTCCGGAAATTTCCGAAATTAAGTGCCAAGGGCGGCATTTTGGGCCGTCGCCCCGGGCGGCATTTAAGCTCCGTACGCCACTGCTAATGCACGTTTTTGTGAAGCAAAATAGATCACTCTGAGAGTGATCTATTAAAGAGATACAGAAAGAAAGCAGCAATATCATCAAGAATATCTGTGATAATAAAAGGGGGAAGAGGGTCCAATTCACATGATTTTAAATTAACAGATGTCAAAACTGAGCGGAGATCCGAGTCTATAATGGGTCGGAAACCTTCTAAGACAGCTGTTGTTGGGGAAAACGTTGGAGGAGGAGCATCAGCTGTAGAGGCTCGAAGACGGTCGGTCTTGGTAATAAGCATGTCAAGAAAGTCGTTGGCGGAGAATGCGGGGTATCCAAGGGACGAGACGGTCAACCAAGAAGACCCGAGATGGAGGACCACAGGCTCTTTGGATTCTTGGCATTACGAGAGACCAACTGTTTCCAGTAGGCAGCCTCCTTGTGGTGGTAGAGACGATGAAGAGCGTGTAGCTGGGTAATCGAAGCCAAACGGTCACCAGGATCTTTGGACCGACGAAATCGTCTCTCAGCGCAGCGGGTGCGGCGACGTGACTGATGGCATTCTCCGTCGAACCAAACAGCCAACGGTCGAAGACGGGTCTTAACGCTGCGACGAGGAAGCATCATATCAAGCAGGAGCATCGTGGTGTTGGTGTAAAGGTCAAACAATTGGTCAACCGTAAGAACATCAAGAGTCTCACGAGGCGAGAAGAGGTGGGAATTGCGGATGGCAGCGCTGAAAGCCTGAGAATCGAAGGATTTCCACCCCCGCAGCATCCGAATGGAGTGGATAGGTTGAAGATGGACGGAAGGAAGGATGAATTGTATGAACGAGTGGTCGGAGAGCGTTGGTGGTAGGATCTGTAGATCATAAACCTGATCGTCGTCAGAGGTAATGACGAGGTCAAGGCAGCCACCCAAACGGTGTGTTGCTTTGCCAACATGTTGACGGACGCCAAACTGGGAGAGAAGATCATGGTAGCCAGAAGAGGTCGAGGAAGTTGGGTCTTCAAGGAGTAGATTGAAGTCACCGAGGATGAGAAGTTTACTGTTTCTCATAATCAGGCTCTCGACAACAGAAGTAAATTCCTCGAAGAACTGTCCAGTGGGAGAAGAGGAGCCAGGTCTATAGACGGTAAGGAGAGTCACTGAGCCGCGAGGAGTGGCAATGCTCTGGCAGAGAGCTTCGAATGTATCAAGAGTGACTTGAGTGATCCGAAGATATGAACAGAAGATGACGATACTCCTCCGCGGGCTGAGCGGCCGTCGGGATGAGGCGGGCAAGGACAATCATGGGATGAATAACCTGGTGGAGTCGCTCGCAGGATCGGTATGTCAACAGAACACTGGTGCCAACTCTCCGTGACTGCAAGGACGTCGAGTTGGCCATCTAGTAGTGATTGAGAAATGAAGGCGTGCTTGTCCGTTAAGGAGTGAGCATTCCACGAGGCAATTCACAGACCTGGAGGATGGATGATCGGAATATGAGATGGATGATGAGACGAGTTAGGATTATTGAAAGTAGGATCCTGAGGCACGAAGGAAGAAGTGGAATGTGAGGAACAGATGCATATGCAGACACAGTATCATTCGAAAAGTTCACTGGAGGAGAGCAATCGTGACGGGAGTTGGCAGGGCACCAGATCTGGTTCTCGAACAAGATCTCGCATAGGCATCGAGATGGTCGAAAACCGTTTGACCAGGTTGAGCGAAGTTCTTGTGATGAATACGTAATACGAACCATCATAACTGATTAGTCTATCAGCAGAGAACTCAGATGAAGACGCAAACGTATAGGCAGGCAATTGTCTGCCAATTCAGTAAAAATTGTTGTGTGTCGGCATGTAACGACGTACTCCAACTACGTGCACGCCCTGTAAGCTTGTCAAAGTTAGACTAAACCGAAAGTAATTCCTGGCAATGAAAATAATCCGTTTATAAATAGTGACGACTTGTCAACAGGACCAGAGAACGACATCAATTAAGACATCAACGTAGACGTAGACAGACAAATGACGTGTTACTGATACAGCGTAAGACGGCGTACACTCTACTCGGCTTAAGAACATGCGCGCTAAGCCTGTAGAAGGTTAGTCAAAAATGAACCAAAGTTACTGTTGAAAAGTAGCAACGATTAATCCAGAGTATTCAGATTACTAGAATATCAAATTGAAAGTAAAGTTCAACTTCTGAAAACTAAGAGAAAGACTAAACACGACGGAGTAGACACACCAGCATGTGCACACAATGAACGCTCGCACAGAAAAATAGACAACATAATAACTAATGCTCATCCCAGTGGAATTAATTCCTGTTCTATATGGGTAACTGATATCTCAGATCATCTCCCTATTTGCTGCGTGGTTCCCATACCTAATTCTAAACCAGCCATAATCACAACTTTTTGCTATAAAGGAAATTTTCTGAAGAGTCTCTTATGAAATTTAGACAGGATCTTGCAGGTTATATGTGGAGGGATCAGTCCTCGAGCTCCGATATTAATGTGTCTTTTGACACCTTTCTTAACCTTTTCGTTACTGCTGCCCGTGGCAACCACCATACTGCGTATATATGTATATATATGTATATATATATATATATGTAGATAGATGTATGTGTATATGTACACATATGTATATGTTCCCTTTCTTTTACTGACCAGGTCAACTCGGTTTCCAGATCTTGCTTCTACCATCTGCGCCAACTACGTTCCATTCGCAACTCTCTTTCACTGCATGCCATTACTACCTTGATCTGCACTCGGGTCGACTTTGGGAACGCTGCATACATTGGACTCTCCGCCTCTAATACTCACAAACTCCAGTCTATTCTTAATGCAGCTGCTCGGCTTATAGGCGCCATTCCAAAGTTTGCTCATATCTCAAGCTATTCTCGGGACACCCTTCACTGGCTCCCTATCCAACAGTGGGTAAACTTCAAAATCCTTTCCCTCATGCGTAACTGCCTTGTTGGGGTGGCCCCATCCTACCTGAGGTCTTTTTGCACCTTTGTCTCCTCCTTACCTGCGAGGGCCTCTTTGCGATCTTCGACCCGTGGCCTTATGGTTGTCCCTCGCATGCGCTCTGCTACAGCCCACTCTAGGTGCTTTGCCCGTGTTGGCCCATCAGCTTGGAACTCTCTTCCCCAGTCTCTTCGTTTTGAGTTACTAGCTCTCTCTCCTTCCCAGTTCCGTAGACGTCTTAAGACTTTTTGTTTCCTAATTCAGGCACTGACGCAGGTCAAGAGCGCTGCTGATTTCTGAGCGGCGCTATATAAATGTTCGATTACAATTACAATTACATGTATATATATGAATATACATATATATATATATATATGTACTTATGTGTATATATATGTGCGTGTATAAATATACGTATATATAATTATGTACTTATGTGTATTTTATATATGTACGTGTATGTACATTTATATGTATATGTGTATGTGTATATATATATGTATGTGTATGTGTATATATTCATGCATATGTACGTGTAAGTATATATATGTAAATAACCCTAAATAATCTGAAAAAGACACGAATAAAGTAAAAATATAATATGGAACAAGCCACCATAGATATGTATTTTTTTACCATAGATATGTATTTCTTTATAAGGTGCACTTGTTGACAACCAACGGCATCTCTGCACACTGCTAAGGGGTTTCCCGCAGTACTGGGAGAACCTAGAAATCATTCTTTATATATCCCGGCGCCGTGCCGGGATACGCGTTGAAAAGGTTAAGCAATTCACCAATTTCTATGATCATAATTTCCCACCATATACTTCAGTGGTTAAGCATAAGTCAAATGACCTACCATGGCTAACAATAGCTCTAAAGAAATCGATTACAAAAAAGAATCGTATGTACAAAGAATGCGTAAGAAAAACTGGATGTAACGATTATCTTTTTTAAAAATATAAGGATTATAGAAACAAGCTCACCACTTTGCTCAGAGCAGCTGAACAAAATTACTATGCATATAAACTGGAATTTCACAAAAACAATTCACACATAGTGTGAAAAATTATTAATACAATTATTGGTAAGAAAACTTATAAGGACAATGTTACTGAGATTACTCATGATCGAAAGACTTTAACTGATCCCACGGCTATAGCTGACAGATTTAACAAATATTTTAACAATATTGGTCCTCAGCATGCCCAGAGGATTTCTCTCATTTCTGAATGTCACACAGACTACTTAAAATCCAGACTCCCACACTCAATTTACTTTAACCCAGTCTCACCCCAGGAAATTATTGATATTATAGCTACACTAAAAAATTCCCACAGTAAAGGGTTTGATGACATTCCAGTAATGATCTTAAAACAATTTAGGGTGACCGGCGAGATGAGTCCTATGTGACTTCACCGGTAGCCCACCACTCGGTTTGTAAAATTTGTGTATTGTCATTTTGCTTTATTTTGTGGTGAATAAACTACTTACTTACTTACTTACAATGCTCCTATGAAATCTCACCCGTATTGTCTGAGAAATTTAACACATTGACCGCCACCTATGAGTTAACTTGTAGTACAAATGTTTCCTGTACAAGCCACCTATGAATTATCTCGTAGTAGAATTATTACATAGTGCAACACGCAAACACTGGCTAATGCCTAATAATGATGATGATGATGATGGAGATGATGGTGGTGGTTATGCTGATGGTGATGGTGGGGATGCTGGTGATGCTGATGGTGGTGATGCTGATGATGCTGATGGCAGTGATGCTGATGGTGGTGATGCTGATGATGCTGGTGATGCTGATGGTGGTTATGCTGATGATGCTGATGCTGGTAATGCTGATGATGCTGATGGTGGTGATGCTGATGCTGAAGATACTGGTGCTGGTGATGCTGATGCTAGTGATGATGATGCTGGTGATGGTGATGATGCTGATGGTGGTGATGCTGATGATGCTGGTGATGCTGATGATGCTGATGATGGTGATGCTGATGCTGGTGATGGTGATGCTGATGGTGGTGATACTGATGGTGGTGATGCTGATTATGATGCTGGTGATGATGATGCTGATGCTGGTGATGCTGGTGATGCTGGTGATGCTGATGATGCTGATGGTGGTGATGCTGATGATGCTGATGCTGATGCTGGTGATGCTGATGCTGGTGATGCTGATGATGCTGATGCTGGTGATGCTGATGATGCTGATGATGCCGGTGATGCTGTAGCTAGTGATGCTGATACTGGTGATGCTGATGATGCTGATGCTGGTGATGCTGATCCTGATGCACCATCATCATCATCAGCATCATCACCATCATCACCACCACCATCACCATCATCATCAGCATCACCACCATCAGCATCACCAGCATCAGCATTATCAGCATCATTAGCGTCACCAGCATCATCAGAATCACTGCCATCAGCATCAGCACCATCACCATCCGCATCACCAGCATCCACATCACCAGCATCAGCATCGTCAGCATCAGGATCACCACATCACCACCATCAGCATCACCACCATCAGCATCCCCACCATCAGCATCCCTACCATCAGCATCACCACCATCAGCATCAGCACCACCATGATTGTGGTGATGATGATGATGATGATGATGATGATGATGATGATGGTGGTGGTGGTGGTGGTGATGACTAGGGGCGGAACCATGGGGGGCTAATCCGGTCATGCCTCCCCCATTTGATATTTGCTAAGGACGTGGCCCCTCTATCACGAAGTAGACTATGATCTAGTGATCATGATGCCTACATGATGATGATTGGCTTGGCCTGTGGGTTAAAAGTGTGGTGGAGGTCGATGTGTTAACCTATCATTATCTAATGGTGTCTTACCGGAACAACTGAAAATTGTTAAGGTAATTCCAATTTTTAAGTCTGGTGATAAATTAAAAGTCTGTAATTACAGACCAATATCCATTTTATCTCCTTTTGCCAAGATTTTGGAAAAAATTGTTAATAATAGACTTCTTGGATTTGTAACTCAAAATAATTTGCTTGTGGATAGCCAGTTTGGTTTCAGACAAAATTTGTCTGCCTACATGGAACTTATTGAGCTAACAGACAATATTAGTAAATCTATTGATGAGCATCAACTGACCATAGGGATTTTTCTAGACCTAGCAAAGGCTTTTGATACAGTAAATCACAATATACTATTAGATAAGCTTGAACACTATGGAATCAGAGGCACGCCTCTAAATTGGTTCTCTAGCTACTTATCAAATAGGTTGCAATTTGTCTCTATTGATCATTCTTCCTCAACTAGTTTGTTGGTTAAATGTGGAGTGCCTCAAGGTTCAATTTTAGGACCTATGCTGCTTATATTATACATAAATGATTTACAGTCTGTGACAGTGTTAAAATTAATCATGTTTGCTGATGACACAAATATTTTTGCCTCTGGGCATAGTCCCTTGATGTTAGATGAAACTCTAAATAATGATTTAAGTCTGATAAGCCATTGGTTTTCTGCAAACTTGTTATCTTTGAACTTAGATAAGACTAATTTTATGATTTTGGTAATAGGGTGATTCCTGATTCGGAATACAACATAATATCTAAATAATGTGCGACACCCTCGTGTACATGAAACCAATTTTCTGGGTGTTTTAAATACTGATAAGCTTAAATGGAACAAACATGTGGATATGATCACCAATAAGGGGCCGTCCATAGATGACGTCACGCACCTAGGGAAGGGGAGTCGGAAATTTGTGACGATGTATGACATGGGGGTGGGGTCTGAGAAATCGGACGTCACATCAGGTCTATGTAATTAAATTTAACAATTAACAACAATTTAATATTAACAATAACAGCACTAATTTTGAGTATCAAATTTTCATTATTTTTTTATTATTTTAATGTATACGGGCATCATTATTAATAACTTTCTGATTATTTAAATATTTGGTCACCGTCAGATTTTAAAATATTCATGCTCTTCCTATTTGTTCCACGAAGGAGCATTTTGCTTCGCCATGGGAAACTGGAGAAGCATAAATTCTGTAAATCTTTGGATAAATTAAACATTGATAATTTTAATTCTAATGATTCTACCAGAGCTTTTCATTCTGTGGAATGAATATGTGATTGTGGTTATTCTACTCTTTTCATTTTGCTTAATTGGTCTACTATAAACTATTCTGAACATCTATAGTAATTGGTTAGACGATGAATATTCAAGTTAATTTTATGCCAATATCAGCTTTGCAACGACTCCTTTTTAATACCTGACTTTTCTACTTTAATACAACATCAGAGTGCAGTGCCCACATTAAATATTTATTACAATGACAATAAATGTGATTTGAAACATGTTTCATTATCAAATGGAAATTTGGTTTTGGGGGTAAGAGCTTTGTGACGTCATTTATCAGAGGGTATTACTTTTTGTGACGAAGTGTGACGAGGGGGAGGGATGGTTAGACCTTAGACCTTAGTCCTTCCCGTGCAGGACTGCACATCGGGCAACGCAGTTTTTCCATTCTTCCCTGTCCTTCGCCACCTCGATAGCATCCTCCACCGTCATCTCCAGGCATCTCAGGTCCTCTCAAACAGTCCCCATCCAGTTCTTTCTTGGCCTTCCTCTTCCGCGCTTCCCCTCCGGAGTCCAGTTGATTACCTGGTTGGCTCTTCTATCACTATTCATTCGGGCCACATGTCCCATCCAGTTCAGTCGTTTCTTTCTGATGATGTTCTCTAGCTTATCCTGCTCTGTTCTTTCTCTGATGGTTTTGTTTGTGATCTTGTCCCTCCAGGAGATGTGCAGAATTCTTCTTTGCCATCTGTTGTGTGCTGCCTCCCATTTTTTGCTATTTGCTACCGTCAATGGCCACATCTCTGCTCCATAAAGCACGGTGCTCAATACTACGGCCTCATATAACCGGATCTTGATCTTCACGCTGCATCCATTGCTTTTCCATATCTTTTCCAGTCTCCCAAAATCCGTGTTGGCCTTCCCAATTCGTATCCTTATTTCCTTGTCACAGCTGCTATCTGCGTCAGTTTGCTGCCAAGGTAGCAAAAGTCATCCACCACATCGATTGGCCTATTTTCGATCGTGATCCTGTCCACTTCTTGCCATTTCCCTATCTTCATGATCTTGGTCTTCTCTGGGTTTATGACAAGCCCGACTCTAGCTGCCTCCTCCTGTACGATTCTAAGTGAACTAGAAGCTGAGATATTTACAAAGTTTTATTTTGGTCGGCCATTTTGGAAAATGGCTGCCAATTTCCTGTAGATAAGTGTTTGCAATTAGTTCTATTAGAATCCTTGTCCCAAAAATGTTTGTTTAGACACCAAGATCACGATTCCAAGTGAATTAGAAGCTGAGATATTGAACAATATGTATTTTTGTCGGCCATTTTGTAAAATGGCTGCCATATCCGCTAGAGGGCGGTAAAAAATTTTGTCCCGGGCTTTTTGGACTCGCCTACCCATGTACTTTGTAAATATCTCAGCTTCTAGTTCACTTAGGGGCGCGTTGGTTACCAAATGTGAAACTTTTTTCAGCTCCCGTACCCCACTATGTAGAGTTGACCGAATTCCACACAATGCACTACAAGCAAGATTCAAAAGAAAATGAAACAAAGCCAGGCCATGACTATGCTGGATAGATAATATAAATGAGGACATAACGTTACTTGGACTGAACTAAGGGGCGCAATGGACTTGACATATGACCGAGGACAATGGAGGTAATTTATTCGTACCCATCGCCGCCAAATGGCTGGTGTCAGGAACTGATGACGATGGTAAAACAGAGCACCATTTCCACCTATGTGGTAACACAATAAGTGCCTGCTGAAGTACACCTAACAATGGCCAATTCAGAGAACAGATAGGCCTACTCCAGGCATAGGCACCAATCATGCATATGACCCCTGATTAATAAATAACAAACAATTATAATTACCTCAAAAGTGAGAGTGTTATTATTAGAAAACTTTCTTTTTGTTGCAAATGCAGAAACTTCTTTTGCATCAGACAGTCTTATGTACAGATCAATTTGATCCATCTGTGGCACATAAAGCGTTTCATTGCCTGCAAAACAACTTCAAATATTTATAAACTTAGACATCATATTGGTCATATTAAGGATCAGGAGAAACACGTCAAACGGGCTGAATATGAGTAGAAAAGCTCTGAGATGGACGATGATGAGCTATCCTCAACATTGATGAAGAGCGGATGGTCGAAGCGCTGTGGCAAAGGCAGCAAAATCTAGGTTCTTTCAGTGGTGAATCTGCCTAGTGATGTAGAGTTCAGGCTGGTAGATGAACGGGATGGCCACAATGATGAGGCCATACAGGAAGGTGGACGCAGAAGTCAGTCACCTGACAGTCATCTCTGGTCACCAAGATGTCTAACCACTCGCCCAGGCTGTGTGTAGGCTCGGCGACATGTTGTTTTGGCCCAAACTTATCAAGTTTCGTAGCGAACTCCACTGACTCAGGTAGTGAAGAGTCTCCTAGGTGAAGGTCAAGGTCCCCAATGATGACCAATTGGGAGTAAGCTGAAGATGAAGGAGAGGAGCCAGGCTGGTAGATTGCCAGAAGGATTACAGGACCATGCTTGAAGGCGATGGAAACGGTGAGCGCTTAGAACATTGATGGCAGATGGCAAAAGTTGACCCTGCTCGTATGCAGGGAGTCTCAGTGGTAGACGACGATATCACCATCCCGTGCTATCATCTCACGGGATGAGATATCACCATCCCGTGCTATCATCTCACCATGAGTCATGGTTGGTCGGGGAAGGAAAAACCAGAGGGGAGCATGACGAAAACCGACATCTTCTGAATTGGAGTAACCGCGAGAACATTTAGCCCACTGGCTGTGATGAGGTCAGCAACCGGTACATAATTCAGCAATCGTACATTTAAGGTTGAAATGCAGATGGTCGAGTGTGAGGGAGCCAGCACAGAATGGCACGGTGGAGAGGGAAGACGTTGTGCAGTCCAGAGAGGTTGACATAGTCAAAGTTGAAGTAGAATCTTTTGAGTCTTTCTTGCCCCACAATGGATTGTGGAAGAATGCCCGTCGAGTTGCCTAAGTAGGTCAGACAAGCAAACACAGTCAAAAACTGGGGGAGTAGCCATAGTACAACTGGTATCAACTTGAAACACTATTAGTAGTATGTAAAACCCCGGTTAGGGGTCACACCTGGGTATTTTATTCCTGAGGAAGGCACCACGAAGCCTTCTGGCACAATAAAAGTCATTTCTTACTCAAGGTAGACCCGTCACTGCTAGCAGACTATTTCCTAATGGTACAATCAGACTTGTATACGAGACATCAAACTTCGAGATCGAGACTGAGACCACGATAGTGGGGTCCAAGACCGAGACCGAGACCGTGGGGTCCGAGATTGAGACCAAGACGAGACACAAGGAATATCGAATTCAATTAGAAAACATTGACATAGAATTAAGAGAAAACATGGATGACTACCTTGACCAGTTGTTAGCTGAGTTTGACCAAGAAGGAAAAGGTGGGCCACTACCACCTATTTTACTACAGAAAGAGTTCGCCAACAAGTTTTTGAGAGATTACCGCACAGTGGTACCTCTTGATCATGGATTAGAGAGCGATCCACTATCGTTCTTGAGTGCAATGGAGACCCTTATAAATGAAGACCTAATATTTAATAAATAATAATAATAATAATATTCTTTATTGAAACAATCCGGTTGACAAACTGCAACCGGTTACAGTGTACAGTTATGCAATTGAAACAATTCACAAGAACACACAATAACAGAAGACATAAATCTTAACTACTAACAGAACAGACAGCCTGCAATACACGGCGCTAATAGCAGCCTACAAAGCATGTCCGCCTACGGGTCTCGATCTCGGTATTTCTTGCTCTCTATGCCAGTGTGTTATCCAATGTGCTATCGGGCCCCCCCACCACTAGATATGATGGCATAAAATACTCAGCAAAGCTAACAGTTGAGTTTGAAAGGTTAGGACTCAAAACAGACAACATCATTACAATGATTTCAGAACATAAGCAGATGCAATTCTTAATGCAGGTGAAACTTGTAAGTCCGTGCAGTCGACAAAGGCTAAAATTCTAAAACATCTAGAGGGCTTTACCAGAGACGGATCCGGTTGGAGGGTGAAGCGAGTTGTGGCACTGGACATTGGTACCACGAGATTTAAACCATGGCGTGCACAGAGCTACTTCTCAACACCTAAATACCTACCTCCTAGAACAGTCACAAATGTGAAGAATGAGGATAACCGCTGCTTTGAGTGGGCAATCCTTATCGCCTTATATCTCGTTCACCATGGGCAACATCCTGACTTGACGGCCACCTATCATGCCCACCTCAAAAAGATGGATTTCACTGGAATCAAATATCCAGTTAAGGTTACAAACATCGATAAGTTTGAACGACAGAATCTAGGCGTATCTGTGAACGTCTTCGGGTGGAACAAGGGGTTTAATCTGATTCGTGTATCAAACCTGAACACATGCCACAATGTCGACCTTCTACTAATATCCAACAGAGACAACCAGCACTATGTCTGGATCAAGGACTTGGCCCGAATGTTGAATAAAAACAGTAATAATGAACCCCGGAAGCACCCATGCCGCGATTGCTGCCGTTGTCTCCATGTCTTCTCTAGGCAACACCTGCCAGATGATCACATCAAAGATTGCTGCAGTATTACCGCAAACAGATGCATTGTTCCCTACATCATTTATGCTGACTTTGAAGCACTAAATTTCCCAGTCGAAAATGAGGACCCCAAAGAGAGTAACACCAGACTCATTGCTGAGTAGAAACCATGCAGCTTCTAATATGTAGTAGTCCGCAGCGATGGACTGTCCAATGAGCCTGTGCTGTATCGTGGTGAGAAAAGCTGATGCAGCACACACAGGTTGTACTTCAAAGCCGCGAGCACCAGATTGATTGGTGTGTACGACCAAAATAAGATATCCCTTTCCCCACTGGACACAAAAAAGTGGATAGCAGGCGATGGGATTACGACAAGGGCATATGGCAACTTTAGAATTTGTAAAGAAAAAGAAAAAAGAAAGAAAAATAGCAGCAGATGAGCTCTTGAGTTGAATAATCTTTCAGGTGGTAGCTCAGTGCATACAGATACCACGAGCAAATCTTCGCGATCAAACCCACGGCCTGGCCCATCTACTAGGGGGTACAATGCCGGTTGGTCAGCCTGTCGGACAACATTTGAAATAGCTTGCATGGTGAGCGACCAATTAGGGTCTGTAGCTCGTCTGCTATCACCCTCGAGTTCACTGGGCGCATACAAGTAGCAGACCAGAACATCGTGTCCAAGAATGGGCTCATTCAGGCCAACAGCACAACGAGTGGGAAGAGATGGTTTCTGTACCACTCTATCAGCCTTGATCGCTTCAGCCGGCTTCATGCCGAGCACACACGTTGGTTCATTGTTTAGTGCAGCCACAACCTCAGGCAGCTGGTGAACCCATTCAGCCGACCTTTCCGAGGAACCTCTTGCAACAAGGAGTAACTCCTGGGCATATTAGGCACCAAACAAACGCTCGGCCACTGTTCGGTTGAATCGTTCAATGATACCTTGCTGGCGATGATTACCAGCTTCTCCATGCCTCACTTGCACATCGTGCTTCATCAGCAATGGTGTAATAGCACCCATAAACTCAAGACCAGGATCGACCTGAAGCAGTTGAGGCCAAGTCAATGAACCTGGTTTAAAATTCGGCTTAAAGCGGCTCTGACTTCAGAAGCACGTTTATCAATCAAAGGCTCAGCCTCTTTGTTTCTCATTACCAGTGGTCAGCTGAGTGTAATGCCTCTGTAAATTTGCGGTGAACGGTGAACGACTGCTGCCCAAGAGAGTTATTCGCGACCTCGGTGTTATGCTTGAGACTGACCTGTCGATGACGTGCCTTGTAAGACAGATGGTGAGTAAATGCTTCTGTCAGTTGAGGCTAATCAGGAGCTTCATACAATCACTACATTTTGAAGCAGCAAAAACGGCGGTCGTCTGCTTTGTTACAACTCAGGTCAACCACTGCAATAGCCAACTTGTGGGGCACACAAACACCTCCTGGATCGACTTCAATCGGTACTGAATTCGGCAGCAAGGCTAGTACGCAATTGTAGGAAATACGATCATGTAACACCACTGCTCCGTGATGTGTTGCATTGGCTTCCGGTGCAGTACTGGATAGAACACAAACTTACACTACATGTGTACAAGTCCCTGCATGGTGCGGCGCTGGAGTACCTTGCAGAATATTGCGTGAGGATGTCGTCGACCAGAGCAGGACCTTCTTTGCGATCTGAGACGAAGGGTGATCTGCAGGTGCGGAAATCAAGAACAGGCCTTGGTGATCGTGCCTTTTCCGTGGCTGGACCCAGGTGCTGGAATGGCATTCCACCTTCAATATGCTGTGCACCTACTATTGAGTCATTCAATTCCAGGCTTACGATAAATTACTTCGAAAAAGCGTATTTCTGACTCAGTGTTTAACTTGTTAAAGCGCCCTTGTAACGGCATGTGCTGTGTTACGGCGCTGTAGAAATTGTTGTTGATTTTTTTATAGATTTCAATACTATATATTTATTTATTTTATGTATTTTATTTGATGTCATTTTGTAAATTTTAATTTAATTCAGCACTTCAACTATTGTATTGTATTGTATAGTAATTCAGCACTCATGAATAATCTGGTGCCCTACACTTAGCTTTTAGTGGCGCTTTAGAAATTTGGAGTTTATGATTAACTTGCTATTAAAATAACAAATCGATTAAGGTGTATATGGAGCTCACCTTATTGAACTGTGATGACATATTGTGCCAACAAGCTCACAAATAAGTCACACAAGAGTACAACTTTAATATATAAAAATATAAAATGGTGTATATAATTAAAATATATTTAAAATATAATTAAAATATTAAACTAAGTTTTCTAAATGTCTAAAAGAAATTGTTTTATTCAACATAGTCAACTCAAATAGGTTGTGCCAACAGCGCTTCCAATAAGCTGCATAAGAGTACAACTTATAATTAAAATATAATTAAGCTATATTAAATGATAGCAAACTCCAAACTTCTAAAGCGCTGCTAGAAAACCATGCACGAATGGGTGAATTTGCTCTTAAATGACGTGCACTGGGGTTCGATTTCGCTCTTAAAACTTACAAATTCTAAAGCCATTCAAAAGGGCGTGCAATATGGTTGGAATTCGCTGTTAAACTCCTAAACGTCTATAGCGCCAAGCTACCTAGGGTTCGAATCTGTCCTTAAAATGTGATAAGGGTTCGAATATGCTGCTATATGTGCAAATTTGCATTGTCAAGCTGATTAGTGGTATCGTATCTATAGATTTACATAGTGACTCTAACAGAATAACGATACAACGCTTCAACTCCATCGCATTTCGGGGCACCTTCGCCAGCCAGGACAACGACGAGTAGGGTCATTTCCAGACAACCCCATCTACATTTTAAAAAAATAAAAAAAAAACAGAATAACTATTCAGAGGCACTCTCAGCACAAAAACTCCGGGGAAAAAGAAACTTCTCAAACTCGCTCTCAAATTCTAGCTGGCAAACCCTCCTCCTCTTTTGTTTTTCTCAGAACCTATTTCTTCTCTCATGGTCTTGCACACTAGGAGTGCCTCTAAACGGTTCCCTGCTTTATAAATGTTTGAATACTATACAATACAATAGTTGAATCGCATATGAAAGAGTGAATCCCATATCACATACTTCTTGTATTTATACTGCACCAAGTCTAATGATGGCATCTTGCATCTGTTTCACCTATTTGTGCATGAAAGATTTGCTCAGTCATTACGTAATAAATACTTGGATGATTGGTCAATGTTTAACTTTTCTTAGTGTTGTTTCTATTTAATTTATTTGATTGGAACCTTTGTTAAATGCAATTGCTGCTCGAACTTGAAGTTTGCTTGTCCCGATAGGCCAGGTAGCAATTCCATTTAACTTGTTCAGGATGCTTATGTTTCCCAGCCTGTCTTCTCCCTATGATTTACTTACTTAAAAACACCTGAAAACCTTCTGAAAAAACCCACCTGAAAAACCTCCTTTTATATCAGTGAAGACACTGACCGGGGTTAGGAGCGTCTCTGATTTTAATTTATGTGAAGCACAACGCATGAATCGTTATGATACGATGAACATAGATCAGGCGAGACTGCTCTATTGGTCCATTTAACAACATACTTCATTCAGTGAATTATTCTGCTAAAGCATCTCTTCTTATATATCTCTTGGGTTGAGCGCTGCATTCGATACTGTTTATCATTAGCGTTTTGTTGTTGTGACTGATACAACATTAGTATTTTCAGGTTCTGCTCTTCTCTGGGTATATTCTTATCTTAATCCCTTTACCGTGAACCCCGAGTTAACTCGTCCAGCGGTAATTATTGCGCAGCGTGAACCCCGAGTTACCTCTTCTTCTTGTGGTTCTCTGCCTGTTAGGCAGGTTCAAATGTCCGACGTCGCCACTTCTCTCGTTGTTGGGCCTCTTCTTTCAGTTTCCTGTAGCCGTTTGTCATCATCCAATCCAGCATCATCTGTCTTGGTCTTCCTCTTGTCTTCCTCCCCTTCATTTTTCCTTCGATGACCGTTCTTAGTAGTGAGTCTCCTCTCAGCGTGTGTCCGATCTATTTCCTTTGCCTGTCTCTTATTGTGCGTATAAGGACTCTTTCTTCTCCAATTATTCCCAACACTTCTTCATTTGTTATATGTTCTGTCCAGCTGATTTTTTTCCATTCTTCTCCATGTCCACATTTCGAAAGCTTCCAGTCTTTTTATATCCGCTTTTCTCATTGTCCATGTCTCCGATCCATACAGCACCACGCTCCATACTAGTGTCTTTATCATTCTTATCTTTAGATTCCTGTTTAGTTTTCCTCTCAGTAATTCTCTTCTGTTTGAGAATGCCTCCTTTCCTATTGCTATCTTTCTTTTAATTTCTCTGTGGCATTTGGCATCTGTCGTAATCATACTCCCTAGGTAGCAGAATTCTTTGACTTGCTCTATCTGTTTTCCTCCAATGTGTATTCTGACTACAGTTTCCTTTCCTTTACTTATCTTCAATACCTTTGTCTTTTTGATGTTAATCTTCATCCCGTATTCGGTTGATGTTGTGTTTAGCCTATCCATCATTGCTTGCAGTCCTTTCTGGTTTCTCGCCAACATTGCCTGATCATCTGCAAACCTTAATGCCTTTATCCATTTTCCACCAACCTTTATCCCCTCCTCCATCTCCTCTACTGCCTCTCTGACAAGCTCTTCTATATAGATGTTAAATAGTAATGGTGACAGTGGACATCCTTGTCTCACACCTCTTCCAACGTTTCCTGGTTCCGAGTACTCTCCATCTATTCTTATTCGCATCTTTTGTCCCATGTATAAGTTTCCTATTAATCTTCTGTCTCTCCAATCTATTCCCATCCGCCTCAATGCATGTAGTAGCCTTCTCCAGTCAACTCTATCAAATGCTTTTTCATAATCCACAAAGCATATATATACATCCTGACCATTCTGGCAGCTCCTCTCTGTTAGTACTCTTAGTGTTCCGATCGCATCCCTAGTTCCCATGCCTTTTCTAAAACCAAATTGATCATCTCCCAGCCCCTCAATTGCCTCTGTCTTTGCTTGCACTCTCTTTGCTAGTATTCTTATCATGACTTTTGACGCATGGGTGAGGAGGCTAATGGTCCTGTAATCCTCGCATGCTGTTGCATTTGGTTTCTTTTTAATTGGTATTATTATGGATTGCAGGAAGTCCTCTGGCCATTCTCCCGTTGTGTATATATCTTGGCATATCCTTATTAGTTCTTTCATGGCACCATCCTCCAGACTTTTGAGCATCTCTGCTGGTATGTTGTCTATTCCCTCTGCTTTGTTGTTTTTCAGTTCCTTTATGGCCGCTCTTACCTCCTCTCCCAGCACCTCTGGGCCAATATCATCCTCTCTCCCTCGAGTCTCCTCTTCCTTCTCCAGTCCCTGATTGTCATGCAATTCTCCCTCTTCACTTCTGTAGAGTTCCTCCACGTACTCCTTCCATCGGTTCTTAACTTCAATTGTTTCATTTAGGAGTCTACCTTGTTTGTCGCTAACCTCTATTCCTCCTCCTCCTTTTCCCGGTTTCCTAGATATCTGTTTCACCTTTTCGTACACTTTGTCATATCTTCCCTGTTGCTGTAAGTCTTCTAACTCTTGACATTTCTCGTCCCACCATTTTTCCCTTGCCTCTTCTGTTGTTCTTCTCAGTTTGTTGTTTAATCTTCTATATTCTTGTCTTGCTTTTTCGGTGCTTTGGTGTTTCCATTTCCTCCTTTCCTCCATCTCTTCTATCATTTCTCTTGTTACCCACGGTTTCCTAGCAGGTACTCTCTCTTCTGCTCCGACGATGTCATTGGCGCTCTGTATGATATTGTCTTTCAGTCTTTTCCATCTCTCTTCTATGGATTTTCCTTCGTATTCTCTTAGATTTTCTTCTACTTTCTTTCCCAGTTCGTTGCTCTTTTCTTTCAGGTTCTTTTTATTCCATCTCTGTCTTATCTTCTTTTTCCTCTTGATGAATTTCAGTTTTATCTGGGCCTTCATGATGATCAAGTTGTGATCTGTGTCTGCGTCTGCTCCCGGCATTGCTCTTGCATTCTTGACACTGTTTCTGTATCTGTGTCTTACCATTATGTAGTCCAGCTGATATCTTGCCATATCTCCCGGGGATTTCCACGTGTACCTACGTCTCTTCTCGTGCTGAAACCAGGTGTTTGTCAGTATTAGTTCTCTTCTCTCACAGAACTCCGCTAGTTTTTCGCCTCTGCTATTTCTCTTCCCCAGACCATACTTTCCAATGCATTTTCCCTCCGCTCCTTCTCCCACCACTGCGTTCCAGTCTCCCATTATGACTACATAATCTGTTCCCTTGGTTCTATCCAGTATTTCCTCCAATCTCTCATACATATCATCTACTTCTTCATCTTTGTGGGTTGTTGTTGGCATGTATATCTGTATTATTACTATATCTACTGGTTCTGCCTTTATTTTGACCTCAATCATCCTGCTTCCATATCTTTCAATCTTTATTATGGACCTGGCAATCTTCTCTTCTACCAGAACAGCTACACCGTTTTGGTTGTTTTCTCCTCCTGTGTGTATGATTCTTATTCCATCACTATTAAAGTCTCCCTCCTCCTTCCATCTTGTCTCCGCCAGCCCCATAACATTCAATTTTGATCTTTTCATCTCCCCTATGACGTTTGCAAGCTTCCCGGGTCTTAGCATTGTGCGGACATTCCATGTCCCTATTTGTATCTTGTTTTTCTGATCTTTCTTCATGTTGATTTTGCAGGGGTTTCGCTGGTTGACGACCGAGGAGGCCCCACCCCCTCCCCTGCCGGACGCGACTCTTCCCGGTATCCAGGTTGAATCGTTGACGTCGTTGGCTTTTTTCTCTAGTGGCTTCATCTTCTATATACTTGGGATATATAGAGAGGTGGTCTCCCAAGTCCTTCCTCTCGGTGTTTTTCTCGAGACACCATCTCGCTCTTGCGTTGACGAGTTCCATCATCCGTCCTTCAGAAGTTTCTTCTCTGGGTACTCGCATATCCCGGCGAGGACTCGGTCGTCCACCACGCACTTTGTTTCCAACAGGGGTACCACGAGAAGGTGGCGTGGTGGGCAATTGAGCAGCAGAGGCTTTTTGAGACGCTTGCTGCCCCATTTATTATATTAATTATTTATTATTAACTCGTCCAAGGAAAAACATATATGTTTATGTACATATAATGCATAATTATGTACATTATATGTATATAATATATACATATAATGTGCATATGGATATACTGCATGCATGTATATGTATGTATATATATACATATATATATATATATATTTATGTATGCATATATGTATAAATATATAATAAATACATACATATATGTATATATACATGAATACACATAACATATATCCATATATATACATATACACACACAAACATATATATACATATATAATTTGTATACATAGATTTACACATACATATATACGCACATACATATACATATATACATATATATATATACGTATATACATATATATATACATGTACATATACACATACATCTATATACATAATATAGTATACACATACATATATACATATAGATACATACATATATGTATATACATATATATGCATATATATACACATACGTATATATACATGTATATATACATATGCACACACATATATATATATATGTATATACATATATATATATATATATATATACATGTACATATACACATACATCTATATACATGATATAGTAAACACATATACATACATACATATATGTATGTACATATATATGCATATATACATATACATATATATATAAATGTATATATATATACATGTATATATATACATATGCACACACATATATCATATATATATATACTTATATGCATATATATATATGTACATTATATATATATGTATATATGTACATATATATATAGATGCATATATATGCAAACATATACTATATACATATACAAACATACCCAAAAATAATTACACATGTGTGGAAAGAATTCAAAAAATTTATTCCACGGTAAAGGGGTTAATGATCACTTCAACTGTCAACAAGTTGTAATAAACTCATCTTGCTCTGATCCTGTTCCCATGTTTGACAACCTGTCTCAGAAATGCTTCCTTGCCCGGATGCTATACAAATAAACTATGTTTTCCCTAGATCTGGCTATTTAAGCCCTTCATTTTCCCCTATGACTAGCTCTAGCTCTTCTTCCTCTGTACAATAAAGCCTCTCATTCAATTCTATGGTTGTATATATAAATTTTTGTTTATTTGTTTGAATGTATTAATCTTGCTATGTACAGTGCTGTGCGTTTGCTAGTGCTTCTCAATAAAGAAAATACTTACTTACTTACTTACTATCATTCAGGTATGCTTTAGGGTTCAATCTTTGAGCCCCTGTTTTTTCAATCTATGTTTCGCCTATTGGTCAAATTTCACACATGTATGAGACAGGCATAAAGCACTATCGAAGCTATGGAAAAGAATTGTATGATAATGTAGGTTAAATGTTGAAGTAGACCACAGACAGTAATAATGAGTGTAAAAAGTACTACAAATGGAAAACGAGCAGTCCCATTAAGAGTCAGCAATGAGTATGAAGTCCTGTCTACCCACGTGACTTCATCTTCTGAACCTTAGCATATGAGGGCGGGTGACCAGTTTCCTCCCTCGCCATCTGATCTTCCCACCGACATTGTACACTGTGTCCGGGAAAATGGGACCCCTTCTGGTAACATGAACATAAACTAGTAAATATTCAGTGATTTTTAAAATTCCAAAACCATTTTAATCCTGACATAATTACCTACCATCGGTTAAAATAAAAAAGTTCCTGTCATCCAATAGTGGCGTCATAATGACATAATTTGCATCAAAATTCAAGTGCTAAGGATGGCACAAAAATCAAATAAAACTTTGAATGTTATTTTTAATGTCATTTATCAATTATAAATTTTAGTTTAATTTGATTTTTATATTTGAGTAATATCAGACTAAAAGATTGGCCTCAGCAAAAGCTTCAAGACGCGTGCGCCATTGGCCAATAGCAGCACCAATAACCAGCCGATCAAATTCCTCCCAGGCATTAACGATATGCTCACAGGGTCATTCACTGTCCCTGCTCTTTGTCCTGTAAACCTTCTCTTGCATTAGTCACCATATCTTGTAATCAACCGGATTTAAGTCTGGGCTGTTTGGTGGTCAAAGATTAGGAAGTATGAAATTCAGAGTCTCTTTTGTCGGCAGTTCAACAGTTTCACGAGCTCGGTGAGCTGGAGCACCATCTTGAAATGTGTAATAATACGAATATTCTCGAATATCAGGCAATAAGTTTTCCGACAGCAAACAATCCCGGTAATAAGCTCTCGTTAGTTTCACACCTGGTTCTGTGAAATGGATTTCCTTTTTTACCAAGAGCCAATGCACCAAATTTTTTTTCATCCTTAACACTTGAATTTTGATACAAACGACGTCATTATGACGTCATTATTGCATAACATGAACTTGTATATTATAACAAGTGTTAGCTAATTATGTCAAGATTAAAAAGGTCTTGGAATTAAAAAAATCGATGAATATTTACTAGCTTCTTTTCATATTACCATAAGGGGTCCCTTTTTTCCCGGACACAGTGTAGATCAGTTTACTATTTATAGCCGAGTTGGCTAGGAGCACAGTTGGAGCAGAAGTTTCTAAACAGATTTCTACCCTGGCAGACATTTGAACAGTCCGGCATGCTAAGACCATTGTGCACCCCAGATAATAAACCAATCAATGAACTGATAGCTGCTTCAGATGAAATCATAGTCAAAGTCATAATCCATTACAAAACAGTTAAATCACTTCTTGGATCTCCACTTTTCTGCCCAGCTGAAATCTGTCAACTTGTAATAATGGTGCTACAGAATTTTCCACATATGATTAGAATTGACCTTGCAATTCAGACGAACAAAATTGCATGAAATAAGAAACAAGCCGATAATACCTGAGTCAGCTAGAGTTAGAATGCAAGTAAAATTGTAGCTATCACCGTGATTCAGGTAAATCATTTCTGGAAGTTCCACTGCTATTTCAGATTTTCTTTTTGTGTCATCCTATCAAGAAAAGACATCAACAAAGACAGGAATAAACTGCTATACTGTTTAAGATTCAAATAGGTTTTCCCAGTGGCAAAAACTATTGCAAGTGTAGCTGTTTTCATAACGTGATGGAAAACTGTCCAAACACAGGCTCTCATTAACAATATATACAGAAGAAACAAACAATAAATTTGACTTTGGTAAAAGAATAAGTGTGAATTTTTTAATCATTCTGAACTTTTGAGGCTCATAAGCATGTAACATGCTCAAATCACGAAATCATGTTTAAAATAATAATTAATTCTATAATTCTATTCTATTTACAGACTTATAAAGTGCCTCTCACAGTACAACCTAATCAGAGGCACTTCCAGTGCGAAGGGCCCCTCAAAAAAATAAAAGTCTTAAGAGAATGAGCAGAAACAGTAGTGCCCTCAGATAACATCACAGCTCGAGTTATAGTAGGAAGGTCATTCCATAGCAAAGGGCCAACAGAGGCATAGGCACGATGCTGTGCTGTGGCAGTCCGAGACTGAGGAACTAGAAGGTCATGATGGTCTAAAGAGCGGAGAGGATGTCCATAGGTAGCTGAGATAGGCCATCTGATAAGATCACAGAGGTAGCGTGGAGCTTGACCCAAAAACATTTTACGAATAAGAAAGAGAATTTTAAACTGAATCCGAACAGTTAAAGAAAGCCAATGAAGGTCTTCAGTCATGAAAGTCGAAATATGGTAGAAACTAGACCTGTAGGCAGGCAATCAAGCGAGCAGCTGCATTAAGTACTGATTGAAGTGGAGCCAGACGGAGTTTTGGTAGGCCTATAAGTAATGAGTTACAGTAGTCAATGCTTGAACAGATAAAGGCATGAACCATTGAAGACAAAATCGGTGAGGGGACAGATCGTCGAATGGCACGTAGACTTCACAAGTGATAAAAACTGGACCGAGAGAGATTAGAGATATGTGCAGAGAAGGAAAGAGTAATTAATACAACTGATGTATTCTGTCAAGCATCTCAGATATAAAGTATAGGCAAGGTTGATGAACTTCTTTTATGCACGTCTGTAAATGTGTAATAACATTTGTACAAAAATGGATACATTGTCCAGAACCCTCAAAGAACTTGCTGAATGTGCTTTTGTTTGCAAATATTGTTGGAGTTTGTGAAGAATAACAAGTCTTTTCCTCTGTTGTTCGTGACCTTGGAGTTACACTGGACCAAGAGTAAACCATTGCCCCTCGTACAAACTGCCTCTGCCGTGATTCATACTATCAGTTGCGCCAGCTTCGCACTGTTGCTCGCTCACATACTTCAGACTCCACCGCTACACTCATCTACTCTTTATTCACAGTCTGACTTGATTACTGTTGCTCACCCTATGTTGGCCTCCCAGTTGGTCGGTTGGGGTGCCTGGACCGGGTCCCGCGCTCCGCCACACGCCTTTGTTGGCCACATCTCAGGTTATATGCTGGATGTGCTTCATTGGCTCCCCTCCTGCAGCGAATCTCGTATCGGATCATCGCTTTGGTCTGGTGGTCCTTGCTGGGCCTCGCCCCCGCCTGTCTATGTGACCTCTGCTGCCCTACCTTGGGTGCTCCGGGTCGTCACTCTCTCCGCTCTACTGAGCGTGGCGTACTCATGGTTAGACCTGGGAGTCGACCCCAATAAGTCGACCCCAGTCGACTTGGGCATCCCAAGTCGAGTCGAGTCGTTTCTGCCTAGCGCAACTGACCCCCGAGTCGAATTTGTCCAGAAAAGTGACCTTAAGTTGTTTTCTCCACAAGTCGACTTAAACCGACTTGAGACACAAATAAATCTAAATTTATCATATCACACTAATGATCATGAGGTCACGGCAGCATTTAAGCAGTTTTGTAGTGCTTTTGCAAAAATAAAAGAAGCATGTTCTAACTTCTACGGTCTATACCGCGTAGCCTACTTAGGCTGCGGTTTAATTTTGTATTATCGACGCCGGTTGCGGCGGTTGTGCTAAACAGTTACTTGTTTTGTTTATAGGTGTCGATTTATCTATATCATTTGTTATTCTATGTTAAAACGTCACACGTACGTTTCATAAAAATGGCGAATCGAAATGTTAATAAAAATGTTAGCACGTCTACCTTATCATTATCAAGAGCTGAACGCGCGCAAATCAATTAACTTTTAGGCAGTAGGATGATACGCATGCAATGCCATGCATTGCTATTAACGTTAGGGGTTAGTGTCCAAATAATTATGACAACAGAATTAAAATGTATTATTATAACAAGCCATTCAGTGAAACCAGTCCGCGGTCCGCCACAGATTCTTCTGCTAACCCATTAGAGCATTACAAAACTGTTCAAGCACAAAAACACACTGCTTAAAATAGGCCTAATAAACTTTGACCAATTTTATTCATCAGGTGTTGAGGTCTCGAGGTTAGTATATGAAATTAATGCTTGCCAGGCAAATTGACATGACATTTTTGTATTATTAGCCGTACTTAATCGTTATTACCATGTCAGAAGTCGACTTTAAGTCGGAAGTTAGTTGTTCTTCTGCCAAGTCGGATCAAGTCGTTTTGGCTCCAAGTTGTCGACTTCAAGTCGACCTCAAGTCACTTTAGGGTCAAGTGAGGTCAGATTGGCTGACCAAAGTGACTCCCAGGTCTACTCATGGTCCCTTTTGCCCGTACAGCTACTCAGCAGAATCGCGCCTTCTCAGTGGTTGGCCCCTCCCTCTGGAACGGGCTCACTTTGGCGCTGCTCTTGCATCCCAGAATCCACTCTGAATTTCGTTTCGTTTCGCTTTATTTTGTAACCCAAGATAACACATAACAATTTACACTGAGGTGGCTCAACTTAAATAAGGTCACACAGGAGACCCAGAAGGGCTGGAGGTCCCGCTAACCAGGGCCACCTGAGAACAGTATGTAACAAATGATAAATGTGGCCAGCAGCAAATAAAATAACGAACTTAAGAATAGCTTAACTATTACTTAACTAATAACTTAACTAATGACACAGATAGAACAAAAGCACATCTACTGTACTTTTTACGCTGGAGTAACTAAAGTAATGATGTTTCGGGTAATTCGGTTCATTGTTTGAAGATCAATGCACGGGTGTTCTATGTGATCAAATTTCTTATGCACCGTGTATAATGGAGGCTAGGTACTGAGCGGATGGAAAGAGGAATCTTATTCCAGTTTCTCGGTCCAGCACATTTTATCGAGGAGAGTCTAGTGTTGGTGCGGGCAAACCGTATATAGAGAGAATTTGGGTTTCTTGAGTAGTGTAGATGGATGTTAGCATTAAAGGAGGAAAAACCCTTGATAAGTAGGGGGTAGTAAATTGTGGGTATAGCGATATATAAAGGTCCCTAATTGTACCTGCCTTATCTGATCAATTCTTAATATGCTAGGGTCGCGGAATGCAACTTTTGTATGAGCTCTATATGGAATTTTGGCAATGGTGACTCCAGAACTCAGTGGGTCCCTGTTAAATTGGGTGTTCCTCAGGGTTCTGTCCTTGGACCCCTCTTATTTATTTTATACACGGCTGGTATTCCTTCCCTTTTCCCAAATCATTCGGCTATCGGCCATCTTTTTGCTGATGATGTCCAGGCATATGTCTGTGGGCCCCTTCTGCTCAACTCCTTCTTGCTAGTCACATTGACGCTCTTTCCCAGGATCTGCATCTGTGGATGTCCTCTAATCGCCTCTCTTTAAATTCCTCCAAAACCCAACTTATTTGGTTTGGTACACCACAGCAACTCCTGAAACTCGACTATAACTTGCTCTCTGAAAAGTTTCCGCATTTCAAATTCTCATCTAGTGTCCGTGACTTGGGTGTCACCCTAGATAGCTCTCTTACCTTCACTGAACACATATCCAAGCTTACCCGCTCTTCTTACTTCCAACTTAGGCGTCTTAGAGCTATTCGCAGATCTGTTTCATCCTCTACCTTCACCTCAATTGTCCATGCTTTTGTCTGTTCTCGAATTGACTATTGTAATTCTCTCCTTGTTGGCTTACCCAAGGTTCATCTATATCCTCTTCAATCTGTACTGAATGCTGCTGCCAGACTTATAGCTCGCCTCCCTCGATTCTCTCACATCTCTGCATTTATGGCTGAACAACTTCATTGGCTTCCTCTCTCTGTGCGCATCCAATTCAAAGTTCTCATTCTCATGCTCAAATCTCAACTGGGTCTTGCTCCAAAATATCTTTGTCACCAAATTCTCCGCCCCTCTCTGCCACGTCAAAGCGTCCTCTCAGATCATCTGACCGGCTTGACCTTTTTGTTCCCCGTGTTAGGACCACAATGGCTCAATCCAGGTCCTTTGTGCGCATAGGTCCCTCTCTATGGAATCGACTTCCTCCTTCTCTACGCTCTACAATCTTCTCTAGTAGCATCTCTACCGCTTTTTCTCACCTTAAAACCTTCCTTTTCCTCGGAGTACCTCGCACTGGGAGCGCTTCTGAAAGGCTTATGCTATGAGAAGCGCTTTATAAATTATCAAATACAATACAATACAATACATAATATACGCTAAAATTTATGTAGCGCTTTCACTATTCGTATTCGGTTTAAAAAACTATTCGGCCGAATACGAATAGACTATTCGGAGCACTATTCGGTCCGAAGAGAATCGAATACGAATATTCGGTACAGCTCTAACATCAAGTGCGCTATATAGTTGTCATCATTGCTTCGTCATGAATGGCATTACAGGTCTTTGCAGAAACTATGGGAAATTGGGAATAGATGGTCAACCTGCAACAAAACTGGAGTTTGGATACATATTGAATGCTGGAAAGTCAGCCCGACCATGACAGAAAGCGGAAGAATCGCGTCTTGGAAAATATCTGGACCACTAGGCCTACATATGCAACCACAAGACTTTGCCGTGAACTCTGACTTCGCATACAAAGACTATCAGTTCTAAGTCCTTGCAACAGAAGAAACAGCTGCTGTCAGATTACACCACTTCCAGATCTACACATAGTTTAAAGCCGGGGTTTAAATGGCATAAGAATGCATAATGGCCGACAATGCATAATGGTCTGTGGGTAACTCAGACAAAACTTATAAACAAGTATAAATACATTAATTCAATCATTCATTCCAAAATTTATATAGCGCCCCTTCAAGATTCCTACTCAGAGGTGCTCCCTGCGCTATTCTAAATGATGTTAGAGTCAATATGACCAGAGAGTCAGTCGAAAACGAACACAGCTCGAATAACAGATGACTAGAAGAGTCACCACTGGCAAGGTTCCGCCCAGTCAACGGATTCTCATCCAGAGTTGATGGTTGGCGTTTGAAGTTCCTGGTCACAATAGCCAGAGCCGTTTTAAGGAGTTTGGTGGCCCTAGGCACAAACCCTAACCTTCAATGTTACCAGACTTTCGCCTCAATCTCTCAGTCTCAGATATAGGGTATTGCATTAATGCATTGCATTGCACAGCAATCTTTGTAGGCTACTACACGTGTAAAATAAATGTTTAGTTTAATATACGTTAAAATTCTTATTGTCAATTTGTTATATAAAATAACTGAAAGTGAGATTGTAATGGGTAAATGTTTGCTATAGGCTACATGGATTGACAGGACATTTTTTAACAAACATCGCTTTCGTGTTTTGCTCTCAGCAAACTCCTTTATAATAATCATCAAAACTCCAAGACTCCAAGTCTGCAACACATCTGATTCTATGATCATGACGGACAGGCAGTTTAATCGTTCTTGCATCTGCTGCGAAGCTCGTTCTTGATTAATTTAAGTTTTGAGAAAGAACTTTCACCGGCAGGCTACAGTTTGTTGCCATCATTGACAGAAACATTCTTATTGCAATTTCAACGTTTGGAAACATTGATTCCAGACTGTCATTCTTTATCATGGCATATCATTATTGACATAGATGGCACTGATGCATTGCAAATGACACTGACATATAGTATTTCAGGTGTTCACATTCTGTAGGCTAATTAGTTCTTGTCGGTCAAGATCCTGAGGATAGAACTTTGCAAAGGTTTCAAATTACTCTGTTAATTGTTCAACATTCAAATGGACCATTAAGAATGTAAATTTGCTGCTGATTTCTTCATAAATTTCTCCACGTCTGTTTAGTTCCTTGAGTCGGTGATTGGCAAGTAGGTCTGAATTCTACATTTTGTGCTCGCATCCATAACACTGATAACAGTGTCATTTGCAGGGCTATCCAGAAATGATTAGGCTACGCTTTGTTTTTATAATTTGAAATTTAAAACAATTTAGAAAATGATAGATTATAGGACTGAGAGAGATTTCATATTAAAAATTAATATTAATTTACCAAGACATAAACAATGTATTGATATTTTTCTAGGTAGGCTAGATTATAAGAGAAAATGTAGGCCTATAGTTCTGCTCATCTATAGCCATCGACGTATAATATATGTACGTCGATGTCTTTAGCGTTGCAAAAAGCAGACGAGTGAAAGCAAACAAAATATACAGGGAGCTGTGTGGATAGCGTGCGCCATGCGTTAAAATTATTGATTTATTTCAGTCTAACTTCTACAGCGCTCTGCGAAAACTGCGCTTATCACCAATAATTATAGTTACAGTAACTAAAAATGCAGACGTTTGTTTAATATTGTTCTTACTTTGCAGAATTGTTAGAACTTGTAATAATGTTCAGTAATATCATCGTATTGTTATCACGTGGTCGCGATGTAGTTTTTGTTTTTGGGCCGCCGCGGGGCCCCTCTGTTGCGCGGGGCCCTAGGCACGTGCCTCGCATGCCTAGGCCTTAAAACGGCACTGACAATAGCATCGAAGAAGAGGAATGACGGCAGGCGATGAGGGTCGGAACACAGGCACCTTGACACCATTGCAGTTCCTCTCAGACGGTAGACGACCGTAGAAGACCGGGCATCTCCTTGGCACTGGATCTGCAGAGGACGATATTCTTAGTAGCTGGCAAATGGTCAAATAGTGTCACCAATGTAGAACAGTGGGTGCCATAACTTTGTTGTACAGGTAACAGCCTGAAACCTGGAATTAGGTCTTTAAGTGCAGAATACATAGATCCGGATTTAATCTCTGGATTTTCATTATTTCATCGAGTTTTGTCCTGATTTGTTTAATCTGATGATTAATCGTTGGTGTGAAGGTTACTGGTGCGTGACTGTATTGTTCAAGGTGCGCACAGATGTGTGATGCACCTTTTATCGAGGTTGGTTGCTGTTGCAATGTTTCACTGGACACTTATTCAATCTTATTACCTGCAATTAACTTAGGTCTGTGACGATGGATGAGGGGAAGCCAAGCAGGATTACACCATAGACGTTTGTGTCAACAGTATCGGTGGATGATCATATACCTGTCGGAAATCAATCCGCTGATTGGATACCCCGTGTGCCATCTTGTGGGTTGTCTCGATGCTTCTTGTGACCAGTTCTGCCTTTAGCCAGTCCTGCAATCTAATTTCAGAATCTTCTCTCAATCTGCTTGATCTTAAGAGTGTACATTAGCACTTCGTTGTGCTTATGTATTATTTTAACAAAGTTAAGAACAGTGTTCACTGTTCAAATAGTCTACATAAGATTATATATGAAAATACCCATGAAAAGTCATCCGGATTTACAAGGTGTTCCATATCCTTCACGTGTTCATTCTGATACAAAAACTGAGAATAATGCTGAAATTTAAAAATACATAAAACAGTATAATTATTTATTACATAGTCTATTAATGTCGGTTTTACTTTATAGCGCTATCCATAGATTAAATCTCGTAAAGTAATTTCAATAACAGCTGGTTTAATCCCTCTGCTGCTTTGTAACAGTATTCTGCAAAAAGCAAGCTCAACTTTCTCAGGATTATAATTGAAAAACATTTTCCTACATCTGCTTCAGCCATCTTTCTCATTGACCTAAGAACACTTCCGTCACATGGTGCCTAGACACAGGCACAACTTGAGATAGTGCCTGTGTCCGTGACAACCGTTGGGATGGGCGCCGATGTCTGTGGCTGCCAGACAATCATGATCTGCATTTTTCAAGTTCGTAATATCATGTAATATCGTTTCTGTTCTCTTGGAACTCAATCAGTTTATTACTTTCTTGCGGGAATATGTATATGGCAGTGCAGAAAACGGAGTGAGGCTCTTGGAATTTCTTATTTGGATAAATCAAGGCTCCAAACCTAAGTTTGAGGATTCAGCAGAAAGTCAGACTCATGACGTCAAGGAGATTCCTGGCAGCGATTGGATACACGCGAGGTGAACTGTACGCCTTGAGGGGTTCCCTAGAGCGGCCAACCGTCATCTACTTCTACATCCTTGCCCAGATGCTATACAAATAAACAATGTTTTCCCTAGATCAGTGTATTTAAGCTCTTCATTTTCCCTCTATGACTAGCCCTAACTCTTCCTCACCTAGGTTCCTCTGATACACAATAACTTCTCCCATTTAATTCTTTGCTTGTATATATAAATTTGTTTGTTTGTTTGTTTGTTTGAATGTATTAATCTTGCCATATACAGTGCTGTGCATTTGCTAGTGCTTCTCAATAAAGAATATTCTTACTTACTTACTTACTTACTTACAGAGGATAGCGACCTGGAGCCTCTTATGCTACCGAGAGTCATGTGCTGCTCGCATCTTGTCTGTACTGCCCGCTCCAACCTGCGCATAGTGGTTTGCGAGTGTACAACGAGTCTACAGCAGATCCCAGTGAGTGATGACAGGTAAAGGAGGAATTCCTCGTTTCGGCGGCAGGCGCGGACACCACGAGTTCTGGTATACCCTGCTCTAAACAACATGCTGGACCCGGAACCGGAGGGCAGTTCTGAGCCGACTGCAGACTCAGCACAACCATCTCTATATCTAGCAAAGTCTAGCAAAGCCACATGCAATAGAGCACTTTGGTGCGGACCTGAGATCATACTACCCGGACTTGGCAATCTTGGTGGAGAGCTGGTTCAAGCAAAAACACACAGATTTGAAGAATACAGCCTATACCGGTGGGATCAGGAGGATCGCAGGGGCAGCAGTGTAGCCATTTATTGCAAGAGCCATCTACATTCTCAGTTTTCCAACTGAAGACCATCTTTGCTCGGGAAATTGAAATCTTGTGGCTCATCAGAGTCACCGTGTGCGAGTGATTGTGCTATATCAGTGCTATTTACCACCCAACCAAGCCTAACTATTACTTAGACCTTTTCATCTCAATTATTGATTCTATGCTGGAAGATATCAATGCCCTACCAGAGGACTCAACCATCATCCTCGCCGGGGACTTCAACCAGTCACCTTCATCTACAATTCTTGAGATGGGACTGTTGGCAGAGTTCGAGGACCCTTCAAATGAAGGCCATTCGTTGGACCGCATCTACTCATCTGACCATCTACTCAAATCATGCACGGCCGTCCAGTCGACAATAAAGACTAAACACTGCCATCCTGACTATCCCTTCATCTGAGGCAACAAACAACATGAGCCCGCGTACAGAGGGAAGATGGGTTTCGCTTTTTCGCCCCGTACTCCAAATCAGTATGCTTCTCTTCAGTCTCATCTCTCAGGGCAGAGCTGGACATTTGTTACTGAGTGCTCCTCTCCGGCAGAAGTGTTCGAGGCCTTCCACACATACATAGACACAGTCATTGACCTCTACGTTCCAACGAAAAGCATAACCATCAAAGAAAGGGACCCTCGATTCATGACTCTGATTGTTAAACATCTGATATGCAGATGAAATAAGCTGCTGAGGAAATTTGAGTTGAAGCTACCACCGCCCTTTCAACATGGATTATTAAACTAATAACGCGGAGCAATGCCACCACATTCTAGAGTCAAGCGAGGGTCACGATAAATGTGGAACGAGGTAAACACACTCAGGCAGAACCCATAACCCATCTCTTCAATATTTCTATTCTTTCGTCATACGTACCACCTCACTGGAAAATAATCACCATTACGCCAGTGCCTACGGTTCCTCACCCGTCTGATGTCACAGATATTCGCCTTATATCAGTCACCCCAATTCTATGCCGTCTTCTTGAGAAATTTATTATGCACCGTATTTTCTATCCTTTTTTGACAGAACCACACCAAAACCAGGACTTCTTGGATCGTAATCGTAATTGTAAACTCGGTATTTCTAGAGCACCCACAAAAGCGAAGTTGCGGGAACCAGTTTATTCACAGGCGCTTAATCAAAACAAAATCGATAGGCAGGGGGTCAAAATCAAGATCAATATGCATTCCATCCCACTGACTGGCTCGACCATGGCACCCCAAATTGCCTTAACCCACAACCTATTGGAACTTCTCAACGAAGACCAATATGTTCATCTGACTGCACTTGATTTCTCCAAAGCCTTCGATGCAGTCAGGCATTCACATCTTACAGAGCAACTCGCCGGTTTGCCCATCCCGGACTGTACTTATAACTGGATAAATGCCTTTTTAAACAACTGTAAACATGAAACCAAATGGACCTGTGCTTTGGAACTCCTTACCGATTGAACTCACTGTTCTCCTAACAATACACCAGTTTAAAAACAGATTAAAGGTGTATTTTATGTATAATTGGGTATAAAAACTACTGCTGTAATTGCACTAAATGTTGCTTCAATTGCTATTGGGCATACAGGTGCGTTCTGTGCCCTCTTGCCTATTTATGTGTATTGAATGAATTACGGACACTTGCCTTGCGCTAGCTGTTGCCTATTATGTGCATTGAATGAATTACGGACACTTGTTTTGCACTAGCTACCGGAAACAGTTTATAGGTGCATCTATGTATTGAAGTAGGCCTAGTAATTAGCTTATGGCTCCAATTATGTCATATAGAGTTTGGTTGTTATGGACATGTGCGCATTGTGTGTCCCCATCAGCATTGCATGCTGCAATTTGATTTTGTTTGTTTTGTTTGTTTGTCTTGAATGAATAACTTTGGACTTCTTATAAAGGACACAAAACTTGTGTTCAAAAAGTTATGATGTCTAGTATAATATGATGAACTGGAAAGTATGATTGTCTAATGAATATTTGTATTAGGTGACCCTGTTAGCGGAACCTTTGGTTCTTTTAGGTTTACCCATTGTCACTGAATGTACAAGACTGTCTACCTTTATGTTTGAACTGTTATGGTGAACAATTAAGTATATTGATTGAATTGATTGAAAATTCAATGGCTTAATTTCTGCAATTATGACCATTCGCGCCAGCATAGTTCAGGGATCGAGTTTGGGACCAGTTAACTTTATACCAGCTATATCAAAACTCATGCCGGTCCACGCATCAAACAGGTTAATCAAACATGCTGACGACACTTATCTGTTGATACCATAGTGCAACGGTCGCGGCAGAGCTAGACCACATCTCAGAGTGGGCTGCAACCTGTAAGTTAAAACTTAACTCAAAAAAGACCTGCGAGATGGTGATTCGTCAGCCACAAGGGCGTTCTGGGCATGACGCGGTCCCGAAAGTCACCCCGGGACTGACAAGCGTCTCCAGCATGGTCATCTTGGCATTACGATGACCGAAACTTTGAGTTTCGAGGCACCCGTATATGTTGTCAGGCCAGAAAAGCGCTGTATGCCTTTCACATCCTTGTGGCACATGGTCTTTCAGGCCCTATGCTATATGATGTGGTTCGTGCTACAATGGTGGCCCGAATGCTCTATGATGGCCTGGTGGGGTTTGCCGGGCAACAAGAAAAGAACCGCCTGCAGGTTGCGATGCAGTGTCTGATTCGTCTGCGAAATCTGCCAGAAGACAGTCCAACGTTTGAACATCTGTGCCACGTTACTGACTCACGCCTCTTATAGATCTGCGGTCTTGGGGAACCCTGAGCATGTACGCCATTGGCTACTCCCCCCAAAAAGGCCGCTTTCCTACTCCCTCTGCCCAAGACTAAATGACCGCTTTATTCCAAAAGCGGACAATCTCACATGCAGATCGTTTATTATAAGAATGTTATACTCTGTATAAATGCATGCACAGTGTACACCAAAGTGTGGATATGCAATTGGTATATTAAAGAATATACTTACTTTCTTACTCCACAACAGTAGTGCAGTTGATGTATGCTTCACTGGCATGGTGGGGTATATGGGACCATGATTGTATGGAGAAGTTTATGCAACAAACCAAGTCAATCAAACTTCTCCCTCTGTAACAACCTTGACGAGTCAAGCTGATGACATCTTCTTCAGAGCAATTTTTAATAACCCGCGGCACATCCTCTGTAGAGAGTGTCAGGACACATCTCATTATACCCTGTGCTCCAAAACAAACCCATTTGCCCTTGCCAACAAAGACGACAGGAACTTTTTATCTCGCACATTGCATAAAAATATCTACTAAGTAAATAAGGTCAACAGGTTGTTCCAGGTGGTTGGAACTCTTAAAACTCTTGAAATGATCTTATACTTCGACCCTAGTGTCGCCTGTCACTAGTCTATCCTGCAGTGTTAGACATAAATCCCATGGTAGCTCATGTTTTCATTTTCGCTACTGTTATTCTGTTGTTTTATATTCCTCGCATTTTGTTCGATTGACCAGTGTCGTGTTTTCCTTTTTGGTTTTACTAGTTTTGGTTTGCTTTCTGAGTTTGAGTTAGCGCTTAGATTTGCATTAGGTAAGTGGTTTTCCTATTTTTTTGGTTTGCTTTCTGGGTTTGACTTAGCCTAGAATTGCATTAGTTAAGTGTAATTGCTGTTCTCGTATATTAGTTGATTTATGTAGAGTGCTAAAATGTACCCTTTACACTAGGAGATGTCATTATGTGTGTGCCCAAGTGAACAAAATGAATCTATCTTGGTTCTGTACAAATTGTATAGCAGGTTTATTAGTGTGGTCCACAAAAACAAAGTTCACGCTAGAAATCAGGGCACCCTCTCAGTTTGTTAGACCTGACAATAGTATTATTAAGATAAAATTTCAGCATCTTATTCCAGCTGGAAGATGGTGCTCAATGACATAGAAATATTACCATATAGTAGCATTAGCGGTAAATCTTGATGTCGTATAACTTGGTCAACAACCCAACATTTGTCATGGAGATGAGATTCAAATAGTTTCTGTTGTGTTATACTTACTTACTTACTTACTTACTTACTTACTTACTTACTTACTTACTTACTTACTTACTGGTATTTTGAAAAAAGTGTAAAGTTCTTGTTGATGGTCATGGTGACCACTTTCTGTGTTTTTGGCAGACATATTTTCAGAAGTGAATTTTCAAATTTACCATTTGCCAATGAAATTTAAGAACTCATATTTAACACTTTAACTTTTCCGTGTGCCGAAATTAGCCTATGGGACAGGATACAATGAATCCATGGCCATTCATAATCTCCTGGAGTTCTCAACACTGAGCTCTTCAACGGAGTGTGCATTCTGCTGGAAGACAAGGTAGGTCGAGAGCTCCTGTGGTTGGCCTGCCATCACCAAGTAATGAGTTTAGCCACAGTAAACACCTTGTGCTGCGGTCCATCTAATTCACTAAATATTCCAATCTTCCAGACATATAAAGCTGCTTGGGAAGTGTGATACAAGACTGAATGTCATATCCGGCAGTTGCGTAACGAGGGGGGGCGGCCGCCCCCGGGCGCAGAACAGGGGGGGGCACAAAATGAGGCTTTAGAAAAATTTTTTGTTAAAGAAATCAGGCAAGAATAGCTAAAAAAGTACAAAAAAGTAACTATTATGCATGAGTATGGCAGGGGCGCGGGCGCCAAGGGGGGCGAAAAATGAAGCTTGTGACAATGTAACCACTTTTTCATGAAAAAAGACGAAAAAGCAACAAAAAAAATGAAGGTGTTCTCACAGAAGACTAGGGACGTGGAGAGAATTCCCCCAACAACCGATGCTTTGGATCAACATCTCAAAAGAAGTGTATTCCAAGCGAGCATATGGACAACAGCTCATAGGTCCATGATGCCTTTGAACAACCCCACTAATCATGGGTGGAAGGAGGAGGAAGGCAAGCTGCTTCCCATATGGACCTCGCTGCCCCTCGCCAGGGATGTATTCCACCTTGATGCGAAGTGCACTTGCACAAGTACCTGCTGTCTCTGCAAGTGCATGAAGGCAAAATTGAAATGCACACGTCTTTGCAAGTGTACATGTGCGAAGTAGCTGGATAAGAACAATACTTAACTATATATACGTTCAATTTGTTATAGCCGGTTTATTAGCAACTTTCCTATGACACTTTCTTTAGTTTTGTGGATATGCACCAACACTGGCACCATCACTACTTCTATGTGTAATATACTGCCGTAAAAACCAAGAAGACAGTAACTCAAAAAAGACGAATCTGAGTAAAAAGGAAAAGAAGAAATCTGTTTAATTCAACCAGAAATTAAATTACAATGTTTCTGAATTTTTGCATACAGTTATATTTAAATGAGTTAAATTTTTATCTAAAGTTACTTTTTGTTATATTTGCGTAAAAATTATATAAAAATGAGATACTGTGTTTTTGCTTAGTATATAATTATTTGAAATCGGTTTGCTGCTAAGCATGAAAGCAGTAACTAGAAATACTATGCTAATTATGGGACTCAGAGTGTATTATTAATAAGACTTTACAGCGTTATAATTTTCTGATTTTTGTTATATACTCAACGTTATAATTTTTTATTTTTTTACATAATCTTCGATAGCAGGGAGCATGTCTGCATTGATTTTACCAACAAGAAATCAATATGGACGTTTGCTTATGTTGACAATTTTTCGGAAATTTATCCGGTAATGTAATAGTATAAAAAAGATTTAGGCCTACAACTCCGTGACTGTATTTATTGCACTTTGCATATATATATGTATATATATATATATATATATATATATATATATATATATATATACACGATGGTTCAATGAAAAGTAAGCCAAACTTTGTACGTCATAATGAGTAGTTCTAACACGAAAACAGTATTTAATATTTTTGCGACGAAACTCTCAGTAGTATGGTTTGGTTATTTAATTAAAGAATATGTTCAAAATGTGCTCCTTCTGCCTGCACGCAAGCCTGGAGGCGCTGGCGCCATTGGGCAACAGCATCGTCGATTATCTTCTGATCCAGACCACCCCACATTTCCAACAAGCGTTGCTTCAGATCGTGTACATCATGGATTACTATCTGATTGACTCGCTCTTGCATAACAACGCTCCATACTTTATTGTCGACAGGATTTAGATCTGGACTGTTCGGAGGCCATAATGTTGGAGAAATAAAGTCTGGTGTCTCTCTTGTTAGCATTTCGATGGTTTCTCTGGCTCTGTAGGTTGGGGCACTGTCCTGTCGAAAAACAAAGCAGCCTTCTGGGGCTGGATTTCTTATAACAGGTAGAAGATGTTCTGACAGCAGAACGTCGCGATAATAGGCTCCGTTAATTTTTACTCCAGGATCAATGAAGACCAAATAGGAGCGACCAAGCGTTTGGCTTACTTTTTATTGAACCACCGTGTATATATATATATATATATATATATATATATATATATAATTTTTTCCTTCAAAAATAATATTGAAACTGACAGCCTGGCCACTATAAACTAACTATTTTTGTATCTTAACTCGTCCGGTGAGCATGGAGACTTAATTATTAATATTTTACAACTCCGTTACTACAACTCCGTTACATTATTTTTCTATTAAAATGAATTTATTTAATGGTACATGTAGATAATTTGTCGTCAAAATAATTTAGGTTGCTGTGTAATAATTTAATGCACACTTAATACTAATTAATCACTAATTATAAACAGTGGCGGTATATTGTATTGTGTATTTATTAAGTAACGGAGTTGTAAATATTTAGGAATCAAAGTTGTATGTGTTTCACATAGTAAAAAACTAAAATAAAAAATTAGGCAAAATCTGTCAAATTTAAGCTATGCTCAATATTAAGTTCTTTATCTCAAGATAAAGAACAGATTTGAGATACGAATTTGAGGCAGATACCAGAGTACAGAGAAGAGATAAAGAACAGATTTGAGGCATTACATCTGGATGAAGCGATAAATGCTGACGACATGTGGGAAGAGATGAAGAAGGTGGTGCACGAGGAGGCAATCACTCATGTACCCAGGAGGGAGAGAAAGAATATATCACCATGGCTAACTGTGGAGGCAATCAAAATAGCGGAAGAAAGGAGAGGGGCGAGAGCAGCGGGGAACAGAAATCAGGTGAGGGTGTTGAATGGTAAATTCCAGAAACAGGCAAGGAAAGACAAAGACAAATACCTAAATGACCGATGCAAGGAAATGGAAATAGAGGGAAAAAAGGGAAGAACCAGAGAGATGTTCGCGATGATGAGGAAAATAACTGGCAAGTTTACACCACGAAATGGGTCACTAAAAAATGGAAACGGAGGAATAATAGGTGACGGGGAGGAGATAAAGAACAGATGGAGAGAATATACGGAAGCTCTCTATAACACAGACGACGACGAGATCAGAGGAGAAAAGACGACCACAGAGGACTACGAAAAAGAACCGGGGATTATGGAGGCGGAGGTAGAATGGGCAATCACGCAAATAAGTGATAACAAGACACCAGGCGCAGACGAAATCCCTATTGAATTGATTAAAGCGGCTGGTGATGGAATAACAAAGGAGATAACAACTTTGTGCAACTTAATATGGGAAACAGAAGAATGGCCGAAAGATTGGGGTAAATCGATATTCATACCCATCTTCAAAAAAGGAGATGCGAGAGACTGCGAGAACTACAGAACTATAGCGCTGATATCACATACAAGCAAGATACTCCTCAAGATCATACACAAAAGAATGGAGAGCAGGATAGAGCGAGAACTGCCGAAAACCCAAGCCGGCTTCAGGAAAGGGAGAGGCACAAGAGATCATATTGCAAACCTGAGATGGATAATGGAAAGACAGAGGGAATTTGGACAAGAGGTCCACCTATGTTTTATAGACTACAGCAAGGCATTTGATTGTGTAAACCACGATCTCATGTGGAAGACTTTGAGAGAAATGGGAATACCTGTGCACCTGATAACTCTCCTCAGGAACTTATATTCCAACCAGATAGCAGTGGTGAGGACGGAACACGGAGAAACAGCAAGTTTCCAAATAAAGAAGGGAGTAAGACAGGGATGTATACTATCACCGTACCTGTTCATTCTATACGCAGAAAGGATCATGAGAGAGGCAGGATTTGATGATGAGGCGGAAGGAGTGAGGATAGCTGGAAAGGTTGTCAACAACTTAAGGTATGCGGATGACACAACACTGTTGGCGGGGGAAAAGGAAGTACTGAAAAACAACATCAGGAAACTAAGGCTTGAAAGTGAGAAAGCAGGATTGTACTTCAACATAAAAAAGACTAAAATTATGACCACAGAGAGCTGGAGAAGCTTCGAAGTAGATGGAGAAGAGATTGAGGTGGTATCGAGCTTCTGTTTCCTGGGAGCTACAATAGATAGGGAGGGGGATGCGAGAGAGAGATACGCCGAAGAATTACTCTGGGAAAAGGAGCAATGCAGGGATTGGAAAAGATATGGAAGGATAAAGCGGTGAGTCTGGAAACGAAAACAAGAATTGTTAAAGCAATGATAATACCAGTGGTGCTGTACGGGTGCGAGACTTGGACAAAAACCAAAGCACTAGAGAAGAAAATCGAAGCATGCGAAATGTGGATTTGGAGGAAAATGCTGAGGGTCCCCTGGACTGAGAAGAAAACAAATGAACATATACTGGAAGAGATAGGACACTTAAGAGGAGAGATGACATTGAGACAAAGAGCGGCGAGACAAAAAGTGATGTATTTTGGCCATGTGATGCGGGCGGATGGCATGGAAAAGGAGATGATGCTGGCGTGTGGGGAGGGAAGACGAGGAAGAGGACGACCAAGAAAGAGATGGATGGAGGAGATACACGAGACGATGATGATGAACATTCCGGAGCTGAGAGAGGCGACGAGAGATCGGAACACATGGAGAAGGCTGACTATGACGGTCGCTAGGATTCAGCGAATCGACAGCACAAGGTGACAAGGTGACAATATTAAGTAGCCTGTGCTTCAGGGTTATATACATATATGTACTTACACGTACCTATGCATGAATATATACACATACACATACATATCGTCGCCTGAGAATTATCTTGTCGTATCTCCACTTTTTTTCGAAAAGCAGTTTAGAGTTGGTTTGTAGCAGAATTTTTTGGATCTTTCTTCAGTTTCAATGGCTAAGAGATACGACAAGTCGTTTTAAAGATATTCAACAAAATATACTGTCGTATGTCCTGTTTTCAGAAACATTATATCGTATCTCCACACAGCATTCGTTGTGTAGCAGTGTCTGTTGTTGTATGTCCAGAGAAAGCTCGTCGTTGATTGGATGAGCAGGAGATACAACGGTATAAACCTGTGCGCTTACCGGGATTAAAGTGTCGCATATCCAGACAATTAAAAGTGTTTCTTTTAAAAATCCGGACTATATCCATGAATATTTTAACGAAAACACTTTCTAATAATTGATCGTTGCTTGATTTAATCATTTCATGTCTTTGTTTTTCGTAGGATGATTCGTAATATTTGTAAATCCATTTTATACAAAATTTTCACAAATTTCTGAAAAACAGCTCTAATCGTTAATTTTTTTAATGCAGGGTCTTTATGCAATGTTTATGTTTTAATATAACGTCTCTGTGTGAACTGTAATTTGATAATGCCCTCATTATTGCATTGAATTTCTTATTTTTCCACAAAATGTGGCCCAAACTTCAACCTCGATTATCTCGGAATTTTGGAAAATGGAGATACGCGAGGATAATTCTCAGGCGATGATATATAGGACTACACATACACATATACATATAAATGTACATACATGTGCAAGATTCCAATTTTGTTTAGGCGCACTATAAATAACAGTCTAATAATAATAATAATAATAATAATACACGCATATATACACATAGGTACATATATATACACATATTCATACACGCACATATATAAATACACATAAGTACATAATATATATACGTATATTCATATATATATATATATATATATATATATATATATATATATATATACATATACACATACATCTATGTACATATATTATATACATATATATACACATATATGTATATATATATGTATGTATATATGTATATATGTATATATTTATATATATATATGCATATATGTACATATTTAGATATGTATATATATATGTATATATGTATATATACATATATATATACACACATATATATATGTGTGTGTATGTATATATGCATATATATATATATATATATATATATATATATATATGTATATATGCACATATATATACATATATATATATAAATATATACATATATATAATTATACATACGTACTAATTACGTAGTACGGCGGTTGCCATGGGCAGCAGTAACGAAAAGGTATATAATCATTATCATACTGTCCAGTGAGTTACTGTTTGCTCATTGCTAAAAAAGACAACTACACAGTCATGCGTAATAATTCCATATAGGCCTACTAAGCAACAACACAGTAACTTGAGTTACTGTTTTTTTGCTTAGAATGATGATCCTCAGATGAGATACTGTGAATTTCTTTCCTATTTTTTGCCATGTTACCGGGCAGATACTGTTTCCTTGATTTTATATATGATAGAACATGTTGTCTAGATGTCGAAACCAGTGCTAACTCAAAACCGCAAAAAATTGAGTTACTGTCTTCTTCCTTAGCACGGCAGTATACATGTTAATATCACATGCAACTCCGGATTCTGAATCCATACATACCACATAATTATGTTCAGATCGGACCATCCAATCAAAAGTTACAACAGTTTACATATTTCGCATAGGCCAGGGGCTTTCGAACCCCCACGCTTTATTTTTTTATCTGAATGCTTTCCCCTCGGACCAGTATTGATCTATACACCATTACCTTCAAATTGGTACTGAAAAAGAAACTTTTGCATCTATTTTAAATGACTGGAGTAAAATCCACATATTTCGCAAAGGACGGAGGGGGGGGTTTCGAACCCCCTGCTTCATTTTTCAATGTGAATGCTTTCCCCTCGGACCAAAATTGATCTAGAGACCATTACCTTCAAATTGGTACTGAAAAACGAAACTTATGCATCTGCTGGAAAGACTGGAGCAAAATCCACATGTTTTACATAGGCTGGAGGGGCTTTTCAATCCCCACGCTTCTTTTTTTATCTGAATGCTTTCCCTCAGACCAATATTGGTCTATAGACCATTACCTTCAAATTGGTACTGAAAAAGAAACTTTTGCATCTATTTGAAATGACTGGAGATAATACACATATTTCCCATAGGTCAGAGGGGGTTTTCGAGCCCCGACGCCTCATTTTTTATCTGCATGCTTTCCCTCGGACGAATATTGATCTACAGACCATTACCTTCAAATTGGTAGTGAAAACGAAACTTTTACATCAACATGAAATGACTGGAGAAAAATGCACAGGCACGTTCCTCCACTATAATGCATATAAATTGTCGTAGTATTCTTGGTAAGCTTAATGAGGTTACAAATTTACTTGAGCAACTATGTGTTGATATATTGGCAGTCTCTGAAACTTGGCAAGACGAGCCCTCAGTAGATCTTATACACATTCGGGGCTATAACTTTGTACACAGATCTAGAACCACCGGTCGGGGTGGCAGTGCCGTTTTAAGGCCTAGGCACGCGAGGCACGTGCCTAGGGCCCCGCGCAACAGAGGGGCCCCGCGGCGGCCCAGAAAGAAAAACTAAATCGCGACCTTTAATAGCAATACGATAATATTACTGAACAGTATTATAAGTTCTTACAATTCTGCAAAGTAAGAACAATATTAAACAAACGTATTCAGATTTAGTTACCGTTATAATTATTGGTAATGAGCGCAGTCTGCGCAGAGCGCTATAGAAGTTATACTGAAATAAATCTAAACAGGTCGACGTGACCTAAATAGGTCACCGAGATGTCGAACCCGCTTATAATTTTAACGCATGGCGCACGCTGTCCACACAGCTTCCTACATATTTTGTTCGCCTTCATTCGTCTGCTTTTTACAACTTTATAATTTAGCCTATAAATGAGCAGCTCTATACATTTTGTCTTATAATCTACCTAAAAAAATGTCAAAGAATTTTTATGTCTTGGTAGGTTAATATTAATTTTTAATATGAAGTCTCTCAGTCCTATAGGCCTATTCTAGTCACATTCTAAATTATTTTAAATTATAACAAAGTGTATATATAGGCCCTAGATCATTTCTGGAAAGTTCTGCAAATGACAATGTTATGGATGCGAGCACAAATATAGAATTCAGACCTACTTGTCAATCACCGACTCATTGATCAATTAACCAAACAGACGCGGAGAAGCTTATGAAGTTATTAAGAAATCAGGAGAAGATTTATATTCTTAATGGTCCATTTAAATGCTAAACAAATAAGAGAATTCTGTAAAAAGCTTTCAAATTTCTATCCTCAAGATCTTGACCGACACGAACTAATTTCAGACTGTGAACACCTGAAATACTATATATAGGCCTATTTATGTCAGTGTCATTTGCAAAACATCAGCGCCATCTATGTCAATAATCTATGCCATGGTAAAGAATGACAATCTGGAATCAACGTTTCCAAATGTTGAAATTGCAATACGAATGTTTCTGCCAATGATGGCGAAAAACTGTAGCGTATACCGGTGAACGTTCTTTCTTAAAACGTAAATTTAATTAAGAGCAAGCTTCGCAGACGTATGATGCAAGAATGATTAAACTGTCTTCTTTCATGATCATAGAATCAGATGTGTTGGATTATTTGAATTTCGATGATATTATATAAGACTTTGCTCAGAGCAAAACACGAAAGCGATGTTTTCAAAATGTCCAGACAATCCATGTATAGCCTATTATAGCAAACATTTACTCATTACAATCTCAGTTTGAGTTATTTTGTATAACAAATTGACAATAAGAATTTTAACGTAGCCTAAGCCTAATGTTAAAGTAAACTAAACATTTATTTTTTAACACTTGTAGTATCCTATCCTATGTTAGCTGTGTTAGCAATCTATTACTAGGCTATATTAATATATTTAACAAAATGACATATGCACATGCAATGCATTCATGCAATACTCTATATCTGAGACTGAGAGATTGAGTCGGCAATTGGGTTAAGTTTAAAGTTAGGGTTTTTGCCTAGGGCCCCCAAACTTCTTAAAACGGCTCTGCGGGGTGGGGGTGTTGGTCTCTTTGTAAAGGACCAATTAGACTATCAATCAGTCGAACTTATAGACAATAGCCTGCACCACCATTCTTATGAGGCCCTATTCCTCCGATTTCCCCAATCAAACGGTTCTTACTTTCTATCTGGTGTGGTATATAGACCACCTGGCCAGGATCTTGAGGCATTTAATACTGGATGCCTTGACTTCAAAAAGTAAAGACATTTTTATTCTGCGAGACTTTAATATCGACTAATCGAATGCTCACTTGCATGCCCACACTAATTATTTCTCAGATATGATGTCATCTCATCACCTCTTGCCGGCTATTACTCAGCCGACTAGAGTAACTGCTACTTCATCGACCTTAATTGATAATAATACTCCAATAGACCTTTTAAAATTATCAAATCAGTCATCCTGGTCGCTGACTTATCTGATCATCTCCCATTAGTGACTTGGGTGAATGCTGATCCTAGAACCAGCTACACTGTAGCCTACCTACACCGTGTACTACCCGTCTAGTAAATGACAAATCGAAGGATCATTTCAAAACAAGTTGACTCAAGTTGATTGGAGCAAGATCCTGGATTCTTGTGCGGGAGAGGATCCTGATATTGCATATGAACTTTTTCTATCATCCCTTACATCTGCCTATAACTAGGCCTTCCCATTAATCCAGATAAAATGCACTTCTAAAAAAAATTCAACAACCCCTGGATGACATCTGCACTTCTAAAATCTTGTAATACTAAATCAAAATTATATGTTAAATTTATTAAACAACCAACTCTCTTAAATAAAAATAAATTTATTGCTACCAAAATAAATTCAAGGCTCTACGTATAAAAGCTGAGAAAAATTACTATTAATATTCTGAATTTGCAAAATATACGAATAACTTAAACAAACCTGGCAACTCATTAGAACGCTGACTAATGCAAAACCACTCGATAATGTTATCCACTGCCCAAATATTAATGGTGAGAAATAACTAAATCAGAGTTATTGGCTGAAAAGTTTAATAACTATTTCTCTGGAATAGCTCAAGAGCTCAAAGATAAAATTCCACCCTCTGATAACTCCTTTGAATCATATCTAAATCCATCTGTTTTGGGCTCTTTCGTTGTCTTACCAACCTCTCCTACAGAAATAACCTTGAAGCCAACGCATAGTCCAGGACATGACGACCTCCGCCCAGATCTGTCTTAGGCATTTCATTTCAAACGCATTTATTCTTTCTTCCTCTTTTTTCTTGATAGTCCAACTTTCACACCCGTATGTTGCCACTGGCCATACCAAAGCCCTCATGAGTTTCATCTTTGTATCCATCTTTATGTTATGGCTTTTCCATACTTGTTTCAACGTTGTTATTGTATTAAGACCTCTAGCCAACTTCTCTCTTATATCCTTAACGTCTACTGCATCTTCCATTATCAAAGATCCCAGATATCGGAATGTGTTTACTTGTTCCAACCTTACTCCTCCAATTTCTATGTTACAAGTTTTCCCTTTTTGTGTCATCACTTTTGTTTTATTCATATTTATCTTTAGTCCTTTGTTCTCTCCTCTTTGTTGTAAACGAGTGACTAGTTCTTGCAGCTCACTTTCTGATCCTGCCAGAAGTACTATATCGTCTGCATATCTTAAATTCGTGATTTTCCTTCCTCCTATTCTCATGCCTCCCTCCCAACCTTCTATTACTTCTCTCATGACCGCTTCTGCCATTATGTTAAACAAGTGTGGTGAAATTACACACCCCTACCTCACTCCTTTCTTTACTCGGAATCCTCTATGCCTACCGATGCAATATTTAAATTGTACCGTGTCCTTAGTATTGAACAGATTAGAATTTTTCAAACTAGTGAATTTATGTTTAAATATTTTCATAATCAATTACCAAGGGTCTTCAATAACTATTTTACTACTACGTCTATCCTAACTACTACGTCCATCCTAACCCCTACCCTGTACGTTCTGCTGCAAATGTTAGAGTAGCTTTTGCAAGGACTAATTCTCGAATGTTTTCTATAAAATGCGTTGGCACCCGCACATGAAATGACATACCTCTCACCATACATAATTTAACTAATATCTCTCTGTTCAAAATTAGACTACGGTCTCATCTTATCACCTAGTGCTCATCAAATTTATTAGTCTTAGTTAATTAGTTAAGAATTATTATGTTATACTTGTGTTTCAATTGTTCTGCCAAAAAATTTGCCTTTGTTACAGGTGGCCCATTAGCGGGACCTAGGTCCTTTAGGGTCGTATTCCTTTTGATCCCCTTGTTGCTTGTCTGTTTTTTTCTTTTTTGTACTTGCTTTTCGTTGTTTTATATTTGAGTTCAATAAAATTTATGGTTACGGTTATGGTTATGGTTAACAAATAACACAGACATGATTCTACTTCCTTAACCTTACTTCTTAAGTCGCATCTGTTTAGATCTGTTGGGTAGTCACGTTTAGCGCCTTCGTGAGTTTCTTGTAGGGCGCTATATAAATGGCCATATACATACATACATACATACATGAGAGTAAGTAAGTAAGTAAGTCAGTATATTCTTTATTTATCCAACTGCATAACCGCACTTTGGTTTACATGAAATTACACATTATAAAGCATTCTTGTTAAAAACGTTTTTCTCATTAAGTTGTCAGCCTGTGGGACAATTCGGTCATGTGGTCTGGGACGCAGGGAATAGGGGAGTGTCTTTACAGGAGGGAGGAGCGGGTTCAGAACATGGCCGGGGTCCGCCAAGGCAGCAGTAAAGAGGTTCCTATCTGCCGTTCTATACAACTGTTCTAATGTTGGGTTACTCTCTGGAAGGTAGCGTAGTCGGACCAGACGGTCCATCACGGACTGTAGTCTATTGCGTTCCTGCTGCCCCGCAAAACCCCACCATGCCGGTGACGCGTATAACAAGCGGGACACAGTGGTCATTCGCACAACATCATGTAGCATTGGTCCTGCAAGACCATGTGTCGTCATGATGCGCAGAGCATACATCGACTGAGTATAGTTTAGAAGGCCCACCAAATGACCAACCCTCATTCTCCCCTTAGTCATTATTATTATTACCATTAAATAAATTTGTAACGTGCGGAAGGTCACACCAAAATGTGAATCTGAGGCGCGGATAGTCAGCCGCCAGGTGAAGATGCACTTAGATTTCTAAATCCTTGAAAGCCAAGGAGAAATACTGAGTTTTGAGCCGCTTTTGAAGGAAGGAAGTAAAGTTGAGCTACGAAGAGAAAGTGGTAGTCGATTCCATTCCTTTGGAGCAGAGGCGTGGAATGCACGAGAGCCCATAACTGTTCTGCATCGTGGCTCAGCTAGAAGACCTGTACTTGATGATCGCAGGCAACGAGGAGGGATGTATCAATCAATCAATCATCATTTATTGTTAACCTTTGAACAGTGCATTTACAGTTATACAGTTTTCATTTGAAGGGTAACAAGGAGGCCCTGAAAGGATGAGTATCCGGCTAAATTAGGGTCACCTATGTACCAGATATATACATCTAGAGGCAGTTACGATTGCTATCTTGTTCAAGATATCTCGTGGGCTAAACGCCCTATACCGGTGATTGGTTAGAGAACAGTTTAAGAAAATAGATCATTATTTTGTTTACAATAGTTGGCATTATGTATAAGAGCTTAACTAATAACTTAACTAACAACTTAACTAAATAAGATCAGTTTGGTTACTTATTAGGTGGGTGCGTAACATCTTTTTAAACATATACAGATTGGTTGCTTGGCATACTTCAGTGGGAATCTTATTCCATACGGAGGGACCTATATGCTTGGCTGAGAATTTGCGTGAGTTTGAAAGTGCAAGCGCTGGACGATAGTTGCTCGAGCTCCTGGTGTAGTGGGTGTGAATATCTGACCCACGCTGAAAGTAATCATTAAAGTTAGAGGGCAGGAGTTTATGAGTAAAGCCAAACATAAAAGTACCTATTTGTAGAGTTTTTATTTGATGTAAATTGAGTAAATTGAGTTCCGTGAATAAGTCTTTACTGCAAAATTTGTGTAATCTATGGTATGGAGCTTTGGTTATAACCCGTAGTGCTCGTTTCTGGAGTGTGATCAATTTGCTTAATCGTGAGTTGTATGTTGAGGCCCAGACCATCGTACAGTAAGTAAGGTAGGGGTATATCAGTGAATGATATAATTTTAGACGGATATCAACTGGCAGGAGATGGGAGATACGTGACATTATACCTATGTTCTTTGCTATTTTTGCAGTGATGGACTTTATATGGGCATTCCAAGTCATGTGCTGGTCAATATACACGCCCAGAAACTTTGTTGTCTCAACTTGTGTGATGGGAACGTCATTAAGTAATAGCCTTAGGGATTCTCTGGGAGGAGCCATTTTTCTATGAGAGCTGAATAGTATAAAGGAGGTTTTATCGCAATTTAGTGACAACATATTGGCGCTGAACCAATCGAATACTAGTGTAAGTTCAGAATTGATTATTTGCGTTAAGGCGTTGTAGGAGCTGTGGGAGCCAAAAATATTTGTGTCGTCTGCAAATAAAATAAAGGAGAGAATGTCAGATACATTGGGTAGGTCGTTAATAAATAGGAGAAATAGTAGGGGGCTTAAGTTCAATCCCTGTGGTACACCATGCCTAACAGTTCTTAGTTCTGAAACGGCACCATTACAAGTAACATATTGGAGTCGATTCTCAAAGTAGCTGGTAAACCAATCTAATTGGACTCCTCTGATTCTATATGTGGATAATTTGTGAAGAAGAATATCGTGATTTACGGTGTCAAATGCTTTTGCCAAATCCAGGAATATACCTATAGAATATTCATTTTTTTCAAAAGCATTTGATATTTTATCGTGCATGGTAAGTAAGGGTAACAGAGGGGAATGTCCCGCCCGGAAGCCATGCTGTGAAGAAAAAATGATGTTGGACTTTTCGACAAATATGCTAAGCCTGCTGTACATAACTTTCTCAAAGAATTTTGAAAAGAAAGGGAGAATAGCTATTGGTCTGTAGTTTATAGGGTTGTCCTTGTCACCTTTCTTATAAATGGGAACGACTTTGACAATTTTTATGGCCTGTGGCACCGTTCCCGTATTTAGAGAGCAGTTTATTATTTCAGCTAGTTGGGTTGCAATAATTGAGATATGTGAATTAGCAATGAGTGGATCTATATCATCGGGCCCTCTGCTGTGTGTACTGTGTATGGTTTTGCTTAAATTGATAATTTGATCAGAAGACATAGGGATGAGGCCAAAAGAGTTATAGAGTGGTGGATTAAGGTATTTTTTAAAAGAATATCGCGAGTTCGGGATTTTTTGTGCTAGAAGACTTGCAATATTAGCGAAATAGTTGTTAAATTCATTAGCCATTTCAGTTGAGTTATCAATTGGAATGCCATTAATTTTTAAATTTTCGATTGAAGTGTCCCTCTCCTTTGTTTTTATTATGGAACAGATAAGTGTCCAAGTTTTTTTAAGATTGGTACTGTTCTTGTTGAATTCTAATGCATAATAGTTGAATTTCTGCCTGTATTCTTAGTGCTTTAAATTTGTTTCTGTAAGTAACAAATTTCGATTTATTGACCAGCGTAGGGTTTTTTATGTATTTCAAATAGAGTTTGGCTTTTCTTTTACTCGACTTAAGCAGACCCTTAGTCATCCATGGCTGTTTAAAACGTGGTCTATTTTTTTCTAGTATGATTGGGAATGCTCTGCTATATGCGTCTTTGTAGTGCGTTATGAATAGATCATAGGCTCTGTTTACATCTCCATTGGAACATTCTTCCGAAACGGGAGTCCAGTTAATTGTGGATAGGTAGGTATTAAACATTCTCTTCGTTTCCTCGTTAATCAGTCTACGTTCATTGGTTTGATAATTTCTGTATTTTTGGGCATCAAAATTGAAACTTGTAAAAACAGGTAAATGATCCGAAATATCCGAGGTTACAATTTTTCATTCATCAATTTTGGGCCAAGCATTTGTAAAGATGTTGTCGATTAGTGTGGCAGAGTGGGCAGTTATTCGCATAGGCTTTATTATAGTTGGAAGAAGGTTATGTGAAAGCATATTATTAAAAAAAGAATTAGTCCCAGAGTGGTCTTCTACTCTCAACAAGTCAATGTTAAAATCACCCATGATTATAACGTGTTTTTCTTTAACTGCGATTTTTGACATTAGAAGGTCCAGTTCGATGCAAAACTCTTCAAGGTTTGTGCCGGGGGCCTGTATATAGCTCCCAACAAACAGGAACCATTCCCCATTGTTAATGGAACTCGAGCAAATATGCATTCGTACGTTTTGGGTTCAGGGCCGAGAGCTGTTATATCGTAATTTTTATAGGTAATATCCTTCTTTATCAGTAGACCTACCCCTTCGCCTCGGCCATTCTGCCTCGCTTTGTGGATAAGTTGGTAGTTTGGTATATTAATGGTGTCTGTTAGTTCATTGCTAAGCCACATTTCTGTTAGAGCTAGGACAGATACTGGAATGAGGCTCAGAAGTTCATTAATTTCTGTTATTTTGTTTAAAATGCTTCTGCAGTTCAAATGCATTACACTGAACAAAGATGCAGACGTGGGTCTGGCTATCGTGGCAGGAGTGGTGTATGGGCTGTCCCATGATGAATCAGCAAACAGGTTATTATCTGGGTCTGATTCATTGTTATTAATCAGGAGTCGGTTCCCAAATTCTTCTGGGAAAATATTTAGCTTCTTGCCCAAGTTCTTATTAATAGCAATATTATGGTAGTTATTTCCCTCACGTATGGTATCATAGAATTCATCATTATTGTTTATATGATTGTATGGAAAGATGTCAGCTAAACATTGGCTACACAACCATAGTTCATCACCTGTACATGCAGCTTGATTACAATGTATGTCCTTTCTACTACATGCTACACAATTAGTCATAGAGGTGCGATTCACCACACATACCTGATCTACACTATAATAGGTGTCCATTGACGAACTAATAAGTTCGCACAAGAAAAGCTGTCTCGAAAGCGTTCAACCGTAACAACCCTAACATCTGCATCGACATCAACATCTGCGCCTAGTCAACACAAAGTAAAGTACTCACAGGTCATTTCCCGGTCTGTGGTTCAAAGTTGGTTATCACTATAAATCCTAAGCGAATAATAGGTAACGTAAGGGAAGTAGATCAGATCCACCATACACTGTTAAGTCAAGGGTTCAATGCGATATTGTTCCAGTGTTATATTCCATTGGTTTATCGAAGTTGAAGTCAACAGATAGCCATGAGGAGAGTTTGATTGAAAGCGCTTGGCCTGCGGCGTAGGTTGTTCTCCGATAGGCGTTCTATGCTGGGATTAGGTTCTCCAAGGTCTTCATAGATGTGATTTTTCTGGGTTTTTCACTGGGGGCATAGGCAAGCATAGACCATGCCATCCCTTGTCCATGCTGAGATCAGTGACTTTTGTTTCACCATCTTTCTGGCTTCAGCGAAGAGCATCAAGTTCTGCTGGGTTAGGTGTTCATTGATGTAGATTGGACTGTTATCAAGATATCCTCTCAGGGATTTGCGGCCAGAGAACACCATGTCTCGAGTTCTTCGGCTGATGAACCGCACGAGTATAGGCCTATATTTTCCCTTCGGGTTTCCAGGTATGTAGTGAGCGAGTGAAATATCAGAGGGAAGGAGTTAGTAGTGCATGAATATAGGTAGGTGTGCTGGTGCTGAGGGCTTTGTAGGTCAAACAGGCCAATTTAAATTTTATTCTGAATTCAACAGGAAGCCAATGCAGCTCGTGGAGTAGGACTGAGGAGCATGTTCGTAGTGGGACACGCATCACTACACGAGCTAACGAGTTTTGGATTCATTGCAGCCTTTTGAGTTTAAGGTTTGAGACACCCACAAAAAGGGAATTACATAATCAAGACGAGAGGATACAAGTGAACAGGCTATAGTTTGAGACATATTCTTAGTTAGAGCCGACCTGATGTGACGTATTGCCCTGATGTGATAGAAACAAGATTTACAAAGGTTTGTTATGTGTGGTCGGAATGTGAGCTTACTGTCCAGGGTTACCCCAAGTGTTTTGACAGTATCTAAAAGAGACACAGCAGTGCCTGCGAGGTCGACACTAGAAAGTGAAGGGAAAGAACGCAGGCGTTGGCCTGAACTGAACAGAACTGCCTCAGACTTGTTTGGTTTATGGCCAAACCACTGAAACAGAACCATGCATACATAGATGAGAGGCACTCTTCAAGTTTTAGTTTACCAGACTGGTCAGTGTGTGACAGAGCAATATGTAGCTGAGTGTCATCCGCGTACTGTTGTAATTGAATTCCAAAGTGCTTAGCTATATGACTGATTGGGGAAGTAAAGACTGTAAATAATAAAGGACCGAGGACAGATCCTTGTGGTATGCCAGCAGTACAAAGCGTGGGCTCAGACCGAGCGGTACCGATGCCTAGCTGCTGACTACGGTCACCCAGGTAAGAAGCTAACCAGTTTAAGGCAGTCCCAGAGACACCGAAGCTTTTGATTAGTCTTGAAAGAAGTAGCTGGTGGTCTACGGTGTCGAAGGCTGCACTGAGGTCGAGACATACTGAGAGGCAGGCTTTACCATTGTCAACACATGAGAAGATGTTATCCAGTGTAGAGACAAGAGCAGTTTCAGTGGAATAGCCTTTGCGGTAAGCTGACTGATAAGGGCTGAAGTTAGGTGAAGAAGTGATGTGTTTCTTGATACGTGTAAGAAAAAGACGTTCAAGGATAGTCATCTCTTAAATTCTCTAAACTTTTGTAACTGATGCGTTTGTCACCCATATAGAAAGAATAAACGAATATACCAGGTACATACATAACTGATTATGGTTTGTTTTGATGCATAATTGGTTGATGCCTTGTGTTTTAGACACCAGCACAATAGAAGTTACTAATTAATTCAATAGTGCAGTATGTTCATGCAATCTCTACGTAGTCTTTATGTACACCAAAAATCTATAGAAATTACAGAATTTCATTAAGAAAATGGAGATTATGTTCACCTGTGTGATCATTATTTCCATGATTCATTGATTTGCATATTTGATGATTGATTGAATGTGTGATGCTTTGAGTGATTGCTGGAGCTGCACATAGTGCACAATGCAGATCTGGTATCTGCAGCCTTGAGCATGTGCCTTAGTTTATTGAAGCTGGTGATGCTGAGATCTCTATGTACATTCAGCAGGCATGGGCAACTTCTTTTAACAGAGGGCCACTCTAAGATTTTAAGGGCAGCTCAGGGGCCGTATGCCAATCGCGGCCTAATTTTTGCAGATTCCTACTAAATAAGAAACAGATGTTTTAATGTTGGCCTACATACAGGGATGCCGTTGATTAAAACCAGAGATAGAGCGATTTGGAGACATCATGTTAAGGCCTCATCGTCCACGCACGCCTGAAGAAAGAGAGAGAGACACAGACACAGACAGACAGACAGACAGACAGAGAGAAATTCAGACATTCCTGTAGGGCTGATAAAAGGTTCCAAAGTGCCAGGTACAATGCTAATATAAAAGACATGCGAATGGCCGGTTCAAAGGGTCCCACGGGCCGGATCCGGCCCGTGGATCCGGCCCGCGGATTTGGGCAATCTAGACTCAAAACAATTACTGAGCTTCATCATCGTCATGATCATCATCGTCATCTTGATTGTATTTGTTATTATTATTATTACTATTATTATTTATTATTATTATTTTTTACTCAAGGTAGAAGTAATCGCTCAGGAAAAAAAAATTATGTTAGGAATATAAAAGTTCATCTCCAAGAAATTAGATCTCATCCCAGGTTTAACAACCATCTGGGAGTTTCTATTGTTATTTGTCATACTCATAAGGATATGTACTTACTGACTTATAGGAGTGGTGCTTTGGTTTTAGACTATGTGTGTATTAGAATGTTAAAAGAACAGACTCTATAATGATTTGACTTTATATTTAGAATCGTACGTTAGAACTAATCAGAATGTATAGAAAGAGTTCATATTCATGTACATGTATCTTCTTGGCGAGTGTTAAGAGTAAAGTCAGACGCTCACAAGTTGTGGCTGAGTCTTAGTTTATTTAAGCTTTTATTGACTTGTATGTGAAGTAAGCTTTCGTAAGTGGTGAAGTTTACATTATTATTATAATTATTATTATTATAACTAGTAACATTACCGGTTTTATTACCAGGTATATTCCTTTCAATCACAGGATATAATATATGAAACATCCCTCAGAATTTCAAAATGAATGTCATAGAGTTGGTTTTGGTGGAATGTTTTGCTTGGTTGGAAATGTGCTTTGAAAGCAATGACACTAAAGTGCTGAATATTTGCCTCCTACTGCAATCTCAGCATCAGCACCTTAAATAAACTAAGGCACAAGCTCAAGGCTGCAGATACCAAATCTGCATTGTGCAGCTCCATCAATCATTCAAAGAATCACACATTAAATCAGTCATCAAACATGCAAATCAATGAATCATGCAAATAATGATCACACCGGTGAACATAATCTCTATTCCTTGATGTAATTCTGCAATTCCTGTAGATTTTGGGTTGCTGAGCACAGAAATCACAATTAATTTCAATGTCACTCAAATTCTTTTGCCAGTCATTTGGGCATTTAATGCCAATTAATTAGTAACTTCTATTGTGCATTTGTGGAGTCATTTCTCATTTATCATTGTTTCTCAGTGTTTTGGACAGTGTGCAGATGCTTGTTATAATTTATAAAAGTCACGTGCAGTGCCAGTGGACTCTTCCACAATAAGAAGTTTCAGGTTACTAGCTGGACAGTGCCCAGCTCTATTTAGACATGCCAAGAGAGTCCTTGGATAGGTGCTGATCATTCTAATTTGGAGACACTACAATTGCAATTGTAATTAGCAACTTCTTTTGCACTGGTGTCTAATGCACAAGGCATCAACCAATGGTACACCAAAACCAAGCAGTAATCAGGTCAACATCCAGAAGATCAGTCCTTAAGACAGAGAGGCAGCCTACGGTGGATAAGCAAGTTGAAAGAGGTAAGTTTTCAACTGAGAGCGAATGACACAAGCGACTGAGCACAGCATAGAGAAACAGGAAGAGAGTTCCAAAAAGTACGCCCAGCAACTGAAAAAGCTCGTTCACCAAGAATAGTTCTTGATTTAGGCATGACCAGACAAAGATAATCAGATGACCTCATTGAAACAACCATTTGCTAGCTGAGAAGAGTGTTGTCCTATACGAACCCAGTGGCAGAGGAATGATAGATGCTGTGTCTCTATCATCTGTTAGAAACTGTTTAGTGCTGAGAGTCATGTGTTGTGAGACTCATCACCTGTCATTGCCCTCTTTTTCAATGGTACATAGTCAAGGAAGTTTAAACAAGGTGTCTGCTAAACTACTTTCCGCTCTTCTGGCCATCTTTGAGCTCCCCAATAGTTCTAGTTATCTGAATACTGTTCTGTTATCAATTAACTTTTTGTTCTTGATGCTTTAACATCACTTACATTGGCACAGGCAGTGCTGTAGTGGGCTACTTATTTTGTTATTTATTTTTTTAAATTTTATTGTTGAACGCTTTTATTGTAGCAGCAGCAAGTAACAACAAAGTGAAAAACAAAATGAACAACATATAGCAACTGCACAAATGTAGTCAAAAAAAGCTAGTGCTTATGAACACTGACCCCAACTTTCCGTAGTTAGTAGCACAATTTCAAAGTTCTAGAGTAGATATACTATACATGTGCTACTCTATCAATATGGCCAAACGATGTTTAAGCACAGCATCTGTTATGTATAAGAAAGTCAGAAGAGTTGAAGGAAAGAAAGAATGGAAGACCAGAATTGTATAAGGGAGGAAAAAACAGGTGATAAAGGTAGTGAAAGAGAGGAAAGAACGAGAGACAAGCTAGTGGAAGGAGAGAAGATCAACAGGATACCAGTTTACTTTAATTGAGTTTAACAACAATTTATCTTTACAATGTGACTAGGTTATATATCAATCCTTTCCATAATCTAAAATCATAAAAATCAATAAGGTCTGTTTCTCAAGTTAGAGTGCATCAATCCATTCCATAGTCCAATATGAAGAAGTGTTTTAATTTAGATTTAAAGAGTTTCAGTGTTTTAATTGCTTGCAGTGTGGGTGGTAGTGAATTCCACAAACGAGGGCCTATAACTTGAAGACTATTTGATCTACATATTTTTCTGGCATATGGGATTGTATATTTCTCTGCCCCTCTGGTACAATATGAATGAATTTGGGACGTATATTGGAAGTAGGTTTGAAACTTATGGGGGAGGGACCCCGAGGGTATTATTTCTAGATTTGTGCATTAAGACTAGTATTGCAGTTTTTGCTAAATCATATACTTTAAGAATATTTAATGAAGAAAAAATCGGATTAGTATGGGCAATATAGTGTGAATGGGAGATAATACGTATTGCAGTTTTTTGAAGTATAAGAACCCGATTTAGTTTAACAGTTTTGTATGGTGATGTTTTGTACCTACAGATGAGCAGTAGGTAATATATGGTTCAAGCAATGTGTGATACAGCTGCTTCAAGACACCTGGATTTAATTTGTATCGGATCTTTCGAAAAATCCCAACTAATTTAGACATCTTATTGATAATCATATCTACATGCTTTCCCCATTTCAGGTCAGTTGTTATTATAACACCAAGGAATTTAGTTTCATAGGCACGAATTAATTTTTCGTTATTTATTCTAATATCTAAGTCTATATTTAGGTTTTACTTATTTCCAAAAATCATATAACAAGTTTTATTCAAGTTCAAGGATAGTAGGTTTGCTGCAAACCAGTTACTTATTAGATTTAAATCCAAGTTTAATTTTTCAACCATAACACTTTGAGTTAAGCCAGTTGCAAAAATATTTGTATCATCTGCAAACATTATTAAGTCTAAATCAGTTACTGCTTGAAAGTCATTTATATATTGGATGAAGAGTAATGGCCCCAGTATACTACCTTGGGGAACACCACATCTAACCAAGAGATGAGCTGAGGATTCATTGTCTATTGATACATACTGAACTCTATTTGTTAAGTAACTTTTAAACCATGTTAGAGGAGTACCTCTTATACCATAATATTCTAACTTATCCAGAAGTATGTTGTGGTCGACCGTATCAAAGGCCTTAGATAGGTCTAGGAAAATTCCCACCGTAATTTTATGATTGTCTATGGCTCTACTAATGTTATCTGTCAATTCATGAATAGCCAGTTCAGCTGATAGATTCTTTCTAAAACCAAATTGATTATCATTGAGCATTTTTTCCTGATCTATAAAATGAGTCACTCTTTTTTTAACAATTTTTTCCAATATTTTTGCAAAAAAGGTGGTGTAGTAGGTGTAAAGGTGCCATAGTAGGTGTTTAGATACAGACATATGTGTTAGGATCAGGTAATCAAGGTGAACTACTTATTTAGCAAATCAAAAACAGGGATCGAAGAGTTAACTAACAGCTGATATAGGAGGAAGGTAAGACAAACTATGTTTATTTCATGGGTGACAGCTCCAAAAACCTTTTAAATGAATTTTTCGAATCATACTTGTTCTTTGTTGACTGGCTTTAATTGAAGTTCCACATTTGCTTCCGTATAGTCAAGAATGACTTGTTTAAAGTCCTGATAAGTTTTTCGTTGCTTTGACTTAACTTTCTGAAGCAGTGCATGATAAATGAGAAACGATGTCTTGTCATATGATTTACCTCCAAATGTGCTTGGTGCATAATACGTATGATCCTAATAACAAGAACATGAAATAACTGCAAATTAAGTCAGCAAATTAAGTTACATCTTTATTAACTTTGTTAACATTGAAATAGCAGACAGTAGTACTCCTTCTGAAAGTCCCAAAGCAAGAGCCTAGGCTTACCTTCTTCTTAACCCTTTGAACCCTATGCTCCTATCCAATCGGCACATATACCCGAGGGTCCTGGGGGATTTTGGGCCCAAAAATATGTATGTATCTGTATGTATAATATATGTATGTATGTTAGGGTGGAGTGAAAAAAAAATTTTTTGAGCAAACATTTTACAATAGTGATCAAAAGTTGCCAGTATGTTAGAGTAAGTAGTGCGCAAAATATTTTTGATTTTGCTTTATGTCTTCTGCCCTCTACCGGCGGTTAAATATTTGCATGGGAAATTCTGTGGAAACACATCTATGTAATGCATTTTCTTATTGAACTGTGGGCGAATCTCAGATCGATTCGCCATATCAGATCAGGCAGTTGTAGAAATCTCATCTGGTGTGACAGGCTACAGGATTGTGGAATGGTCCGAATGGTAATGCCCAATGAGTGCAGCGACGTCATCTCAAGGAACACAATTAGGAGAGAACGAAAGAAGGGCCGAAGCTCTGTTAATGCAGGGTGTGCCAGTATGACTGTGTTGATGCCCTTCGCATTTCTTTTAACGGTCGAAAGGACAGAACCGTAGTTCATGAGATGTGAACGGAAAATTGCATCGCAGAGTTCATTCATTTCGGAAATTTATATAGCGCCTCTTAGAGATACCTAATCAGAGGCACGCCCGCCCAGCCACGGCTAACGATGAAGGACTTGAGCAATTAGTAGAAAGCAGGTGGATTATTCAGGGGCAGTAAGCGTAGCACAATCGGGAGCCCATTCCAAGTGGGGGGACGCAACAACCGAGAAGGCACGACGCTGTCTGACCGAAGAGCGGGACCGAGGGATCAGGAGCACCCCACTTAGCCGAGGAGCGCAGAGCACGACGGGGAGGTTATGTCAGATACCGGGCGACAGAGATCGGACAGGTAGGACGGAGGAATACCATTGAGACACTGACAATCAAGCGCTGCTGTCCTATAGGAAATGTGTTGTAAGGCAGTAAGCCAGTTGAACACATCTCGCATGTAGGCAGAGACTGGGGCATATTTTGGAATAAGAGCAATAATCCGAGCAGCAGAACGAAGGACCCAGCCAAGGCACCCTATTTAGCAAAATTAGTGTCACGAATATATAGATTCCCAAATTCCTTCTTCTAAAGGGTTCTTTCTTTTTGCCCTAGCTGTTGATAATATTATCAGAATCTCAACACAGATAGTTAAATTGGTTAAGTGTAATACAACACAACATCTTCATATTTACACAAACAAAGTTCTATGTACACAGTTCCAAGCTCCTCGCTTTGCAAAGTTGAAGTCAATGTCTGTTCTTCACATATTTCAACTAGTTTCCTATTACAAAAAGGCACCACTGCAGAACACTGTAGGTCCTCATCATACTGCAGTACAAGAATGAACTGAGCTGACGAACCACTTCCCTCCTTTGACGCGTCGAGTAGAAAGTGAGTTTGTTTGCATAGAACCAAACCAAACCACCCGTCCTTGTCTTTACCAAGTACAACTGGATTCAGGTTGTAGAGCGCATGGTTGACACTCCCCAGAACCGAGTAACCCGACGGAAAGGTCAAGTTTCGGTATAATTCTTGGCGAATGTTGGCGACAAGTTTGTCACACCAATGGCGAACGCCCACCTCCTCTAGCAATCTTCTCCCTCTGTCCAGCTTAGACTGACTCCCTGCCTACCGCATAACTTCCTTTAGCGCTATACTTCATAATTTCATTAGCGCCTTTTGTGACAATTAGTAGTGACCAGCAAGAACCAAGCAAAATTACAAAAACTCTGCTGGTGACAAAGGCGTGGACAAAGACCACAGAATCATCATGGGAGGACTGTAAGAAAACACGCTAATGACAGAGCCGGTAGCGACCAAGATTTAAAATAGAACACATTTAATTGGTTTTAGAGATAAGGGGTCGCTCCTTGTGACTTGCGCACACTCTTCGGTCAGACAACGTCGAGCTTTCAAGACAGTTGACCCCTCCGCTTACTGCACCTGAATAATCCACCTGTTTTCTACTAATAATTAATGCTTAAGTCCTTCATCTTTAGCCGTGGCTGGGCAGGGCGTGCCTCTGATTAGGCATTTCTAAGAGGCGCTATATAAATTTCCGAAATGAATGAACTCTGCGATGCAATTTTCCATTCACATCTCATGAACTACGGTTCTGTCCTTTCGACCGTTAAAAGAAATGCGAAGGGCATCAACACAGTCATACTGGCACACCCTGCATTAGCAGAGCTTCGGCCCTTCTTTCGTTCTCTCCTAATTGTGTTCCTTGAGATAACGTCGCTGCACTCATTGGGCATTACCATTCCACAAACCTGTAGCCTATCACACCAGGTGAGATTTCCACAACTGCCTGATCTGATATGGCAAATCGATCTGAAGATTCGCCCACAGTTTTAAAAAATGCATTACATTGATGTGTTTCCACAGAATTTCCCATGCAAATATTTAACCGCCGGTAAAGGGCAGAAGACATAAAGCAAAATCAAAAATATTTTGCACACTACTTACTCTAACATACTGGCAACTTTTGTTCACTATTGGAAAACGTTTGCTCAAACAAATATTTTTCACTCCACCCTAATGTATATGCTATAATATTATATGTATTATAGATGTATGTGTATATGTACATGTATATGTAATGTATATACGTATAGATATATATATATATATATATGTATATATATGTATATGCACATATATATATGTATATATATGTGTATATATTTATGTATAGGTATGTGTAAGTATATATGCATGTATATATACATATATATATATGTATATATATATATACATATATATATATGTATATATGTATATATATATATGTATGCATATATGTATATGTACATATATACGGCCAGACGATATCCGATATGTATACGGGCCCCGTATACATATAATGGGAGCCCGTGGCGCATTGGATAACATCTGGCACACAGACCGAGAGGTACCGAGTTCGAGCCCCCGTTGGGCGGATATGTTTGTAGGCTGCTATTAGCGCCGTTGTATTGCAAGCTGTCTGTTCTGTTAGTAGTTAAGATTTAAATTGCATAACATGTAAATGTACAGCGCAGTGAGTTTGTCAGGCGCTTATTAAAGAAAAGATATTATTATTATTATTATTATTACTATATATATATGTAGATGTATATGTGTATATATTTATGTATAGGTATGTGTAAGTATATATGTATGTATATATATACATATATATATGTGTATGTATATATATATATGTATATATATATATGTATGCATATATATGTAGGTATATGTACATATATATATATGTATATGTGTATATACATACATATATATATATTAGGGTGGTCCACGCCACAATGGTAAAATTTCATCTTTAGCAGAACTTTGCTCCACAAGTTTAAATCTGTTCTACCTCTCCTAAGTGAGATGTGGACCAAATCTAAAGCAGATTGGAGCATTTTTAGAGGTCGCTCAAGGTCGCCAAACATTCTCATGCCATGGCATAGTGGAAATTATTGACTGTTATCTACTCAAAAAATATTATTAGAACCGCTTGTTACTTAAATTTGAACTGTTGTTTTAAACTGAAGTTTTGAAATACAAATCTAACATTATTAAATATTCTTTGATGTAGAATACAAATGTTGGAATTTTTAAAATTGCTTTTAAAAACTGTGAACTTTTTTGTGCTTAGTCAGATTGATTAGTACATTGGTGAAGATTAGGAATTGAAGAGAGTTGACTGTAAAGTTTTTGACATAGCTCATAAACACAATAATGGCAGACAAGAAGCAGTGCTGAAGTTTGGCTGATAGATAAGCTCACAGAAAAAACTGTCTGGTCCCATCTTCCAACAAAAGTTCCATCCGACGATCATGCTACAAGAACCATGAGTAGCAGGTAACAGACTTGCAGTACTAGTCATAGGTGAGGGAGAAGAGATATATATTGGGAGTTCAAAAAATTGGCTGCAGAACTGGTAACGAACAAGCTGAAGCCTGCCTGACGATTCTGGGTGACTGGGGTCTTCGGACTTCGTGGTATAAAGTCTATGACAGCACTGCCAGCAATACTCGCCTGAAGAACGGTGCCTGCACTTTAAATGAAAATTCGAATTAGAATCAACTAACCTGGATGGCTGGCCGCTATCATGTCATGGAACTTCCACTTGCTGTTTTTGTCTCTTTATCTGGACCTACTGGAGGGTCTGCCATTACTATGTTCAGGAGGTTCCAGCAAAGCTGGCAACACATTGACCAGGCGACAAATGAAGTGGCTTCCGACGACATCTTTGATGAACAAACACACTTATGCTCTTCGAGCAGAAAAATGTTGAAATTTTGCAAGGCAGCTCTTGAAGGGTCACATCAGAGAGAAGACTACGAGGTATTCTTGAACCTCAGTTTGATCTTCCAGGTTGGTGCAAAGGGAGCAAGAGTTTCCTTTCAGGCACCAGGAGCATTCCATCATGCACGTTTGATGGTGAAAGCTATCTTTAGCATTAAAATGTTTCTTTTCCAGCAGCTGTTTTCGCCAACTGCCAAAGAGAAGCACAGTGTAAAGAAGCTGGCACTGTTTGTGAGTCTTGTCTAATTTCGGTTCTGGCTTGAAGCTCCTCTGCCTATAAGAGCACCACTCAACGATCTACTGCTCCTGAGAGGAGCTCAGTAAATATCTAAAATGAGAGTGGCTAAGGTTGCCTCGACCGCATTCGGTAGGCATACCTGGAACATTTAAGAAATTATGGTCAGCCTGTCCTTGTTTGACGACAGAATTGCAGTGGATGTGAAACACTGATGGTGACAAACTTCCACCTTCCACAGTCCATCAACTCTGTGAAATGCCTCGACCATTCTCGTGAACCCCTCGGCTCCCTTGGCCTTGCATCTAACGTCACAGAGAGAACTACTGTCATCGTTGACATTCTGAACTTGAATGAAAAAGAGAAGGCCCAAGGCTTCCTTGTAAAGGATCCTAAGGGATGATGTGATGATCACTCCTACCAGGACCTCCTAAAGACAGCGTCAGTCATGACAGTTATGAACGACTCTGCTGGGAGAGCCATCGGTTTCATTCAGCCGTAGAAGTAATCGTTGACAAAGAATGAAGAGCAGCAGTTCCTTCTTCAGCTCGTGAAACGCTGCAGGAACACCTATCCGTCCTGCTCTAAGGCCACGCTGATGAAGATGGCAGACTGGCAGAGGACATAGAATATGTTACTCAAGAAAAGTTCCTGTGTTTCCATGGCAAACTTGAACATTTTGGAACCTTTTCTTAGTTTCATTGCTGCAGTACATGTTTTAATTCAACTCAAATTCTGTTTTCTGTTCTTAGGGCAGATTACCGATTTCATGCTTAACATGGTGAAAATACCTTGACCTTGAGCGACCTCTAAATATTCATCAATCTCTCTCAAATTTGGTAGAGGTAATAGTGGGCAGCCATAGAACAAAAGGAGGGTTGTGGAGGGCAACTCTGAGACACTTAGTGATTTTGGACCACCCTAATATATATATATATATATATATGTGTGTATATATATATGTATATATACATATGTACATATATATATATAGTATGCATATATATGTATATGTACATATATTTATATGTATATGTATATGTGTATATATTTATGTATAGGTATGTGTAAGTATATATGTATGCATATATACATATATATGTCTGTGTGTGTATATATGTATATATATATATATATGTATTCATGTATATATATGTATATGTACATATATATATGTATATATGTATATATATATGAAAGTATCGTGAGGCCGTTATAGAGGCCACCGCTATAGAGGCCATTAGGGTTCAAAGGGTTAAAATGAAATCTCTCTTATGAAATATCAATTTACTGCCTTTACCTGGTCTCAATTTCAATTCAAATATTCAAGAAATGGTAGCTTAGATTTGCTGGAAGTATCGGCGATACCAAGTATTGCGATACTCCATCGCAATATTAACAGCCTGGCTCTCTCATATCGATATTGATCAATTCAATTCAGCACCTACAATTTGGAACTGCGCTGTTGCACAAGGTTCTGTACTGTCTCTGTACTGTTTATACCACTCCACTTTGTTCACCAGGTCTTCATAGCTTTCTAAGGTATCACTTTTATGCTGACAATATTGAACTCTTTCTTCAATGCCATGTCTACCAGGTAATACTGTTCTCCAACTAGCTGTCTTTCCAGCGATGTTAGTCTTCGATACTAGTAATAAACTTTTTATAAATCGTTTTACAACTGAATTCCTTCTCTTCACGGAAAATCAATAACTCTACAGCTTTCATTAATTTGTCAGTTCATTTTGGTCCATTACCTTGTAAGGGGTCATTGCATAATTACGTAACGCTCTACTGTCCTTGAAAACGTTACGAAACGTTAGGTGGGTGGGTGCAGCTGAACGTTACGTAACGCTTTTAACAACAGTTTAGTTATAATGAATTTTAAATTAACATCAAATGACACTTATGACACGATGTGATCGAAGTTCAAACTTCGTGCCATTGATTTAAAACTTAACTAGAACACGCAATAGTCTAAAGCAAGCATTTATTGAGCATTATTTTAAAATTAAAAGTCGAAATTTAATCTGTTTTTATTTGTAAAAATTTTAAAGAATAATTGAATTTTTAGACAACAATCGACATGTTCAAGAAAAGTAAAGTTACTCCTATGCCAGAACTTTACCGAGACCTAACAATAAATACGTAACGCTGGGTGGGGTGGGTGGGTGGGTCTAGGGAAACGTTACAAAGCGTTACAGGGTGGGTGGGTGGGTCAAAAACGGTCATTTTCGGCGTTACGTAATTATGCAATGACCCCTAATCGCATTTAATGACCAAGCTGGTTAGGCCTAATATAATTTTACTCTGTGTCCTTGACCAGCTGTCTCCACTTAGTGAACTCATACAGTATCCAGGAAGAAAATATCATCTGATAGTTGTCATTTGTTGACTGTGCATCTCAATTAGCATGTCATGATAGCAACAAGCTGATAAACGAATCACACTGATGAAACCAAAATAGAGCCATAGCAGAAACGCAAAATGGAACACAATCACAATGGTCAGCAGTGAAGGATGAGCTGCTTTTCACATAACCGTCTGAGTTGTTATCAATTCTAACACGTAGTCTTGGAGCTGTTGACTAAGGCATGTCTTCTTCTTTTGGTTCTCTGCCTTGCTAGGCAGGTTTGTACATCCAATTTCGCCATTCATCACATTTCCTGGCTCTTTCCTTCAGTTTGCTGTAATCCTCCATCATCCAGTCCAACAACATCATTCTCGGTCTTCCTCTTGTCTTCTTCCCCTCCATTCTTCCCTCAATTATAATTCTTAGAAGGGAGTCTCCCCTCATGATGTATCCCAACCATTTTCTTTGTCGGCTTCTTAGGACGGGTAGCGCTGAACTCTGCTAGTTTTCGCTGTTTTTCTCGGTTTCTATAATTTCTACTGAGTTGGCTTTACGTAGGGCGGACCAACATCGATCGTGGATTCTATCGTGACGGTTATTTTCTGGATATTCGAGCTGTTTTGTCGTGAGTTGAGTGGTTTTATGTCGGTTTTTCGTCTCGATGTGTCTTCTTATGCTCAACGATGCGTGACGCTCACCTCGAGATCGAGTTGTTATTGTCGTTAAGCTTCGCTGGTTCTGGACTGGACTATGAGGTACGTCGCCGTGTTAATGATCTGGGCCTACGTCGTCATGTACGCGGCTGTCGTGCGGGTCTTCACTCGAAGCGAACAACTCGCCCGTATGTGTTGACTTCGGTTGCACGAGGCTTTCTTCCTGTGATCACCGGAAATCGACCGCCGCGTCCGGTCGCCTCCACCATCGTCGGTCCTGGTTCTTCGCTTCCGTCGGCCTTGTCCCCCGGCGCTCGGACCGATGCCCGTCGTGTCAAGGACCATCTGATACGGCCGATTCTGCGTCGGCATGCCCTCCATCAGACCCGTCAGCTCAGGTGCGCTACGTTCAACGTTCGCTCTCTTACCAACAAAGTGGACGTTGTTAAGCAGTGTTGGCTCGACGCGGGACTGGATGTCCTTGGCCTCACTGAGACGTGGCACGAAGATGCTGATGATGTCGCGCTTCGGCGCTTGAGATCTTCCGGCCTGCAGATGCTGGAGCGGGCTCGCCCCGTCCGACGGGGTGCAAGGACTGACGACGTATACTACCAAAATCATGGCGGCGTCGTCGTGGTTGCGTCTGCTGCTGTCAGGCTGACGAAGCTTACTGCTCCGTTTGAGCCTGCAACCTTCGAGCATCTCATCGCCAGGGTAACGGTCGCTGGAAGCTCGTTCGTCTTCGCGGTTGTCTACCGCCCAGGCTCTGCGGCGGTGACTGCAGCCTTCTTCGACGAGCTTCGCGTACTGCTCGAATACTTGTCATCGTTCGCCATGCCCTACGTCATCACAGGCGATATCAACATTCGCTTTGACCGTCTTGATGACCCGACAGCTTTGCGTGCTACTGAGTTGCTTGACATGTTCGGTGCGGTACAGTGCGTGGCTGGTGCGACTCACGATCGCGGAGGCACCCTTGATGTCGTTATCACCAGAAAGGACGAGAGACCACCAGCGGTTGATGTCATCAGTGTTCCAGGAGGTGCGTCTGACCATCGGATGGTGGCCTGGTCCTTCCACGCCGCCCCACCCGAGACGCCCGTCTACAGAACACAGCGTCGCAGATCCTGGAGGCACTTCGATGTAGATCGGTTCAGGGCCGATCTCAAAGCCTCTTGCCTCTGTGACGGCTCCACTGGCTCCTCGTCGGGCGATGGCGTCGATGCGATGGCTACGCGCTTCGACGAAGTGGTTACGGCCTTGCTCGACGTCCATGCGCCGATGGCTGAAATCACCTGTCGGGTTCGACGCTCGTCCGACAGGTGGTACGACTCGGATTGTCGTTCTGCGAAGCGTCGCACCAGGCGGCTTGAGCGTCAATTCAAGAGGTCGCGCACGGGTGCCGATCGTGACAGTTGGATGGGATCGCTGAAATCCATGCATCGCCAGGTTCGATCAAAGCGGGATCGATTCTGGAAGTCAAAAGTCGATGCACGGCGTGACCCGGCGTCGCTATGGCGCGCGATAAATGACGGACTGGGCAGGGGTGAGGACGCGGCACCTAGTGCTGTACCGGGACTTTCTGCTGAGGCTTTCGCCGACTACTTCGACCAAAGAGTCTCCGACATCAGGTCGGCTACTGATGGCGCGCCTCCACCGGTGATTCGTGACATCTCGACGTCGGATCGGTTTTCCGGTTTCGTACCTGTTACGACCGACGTTGTCTGCCGGTTGGTTAAGGACGCTGCCGACAAGTACTCGATGAAAGACCCGATGCCTACGTGGCTGCTTAAGACCATCATCGACCTGCTCGCCCCATACATCGCCTCACTGTTCAATTTATCGCTGTCCTCCGGCACCGTCCCGACGTGTTACAAGGACGCTTATGTTACACCTCGCCTTAAGAAGTCTATGCTTCCTCGTGAAGAGCTCTCAAGCTACCGACCGATTTCGAACCTGTCGTTCCTCTCCAAGCTGCTCAAGCGGGTCGTCAGTCTCCAGCTGACCGATCATCTGGCGTCGGCGGGACTTCTTCCCGTTCATCAGTCGGCCTACCGGAAATTCCATTCAACCGAGACCGCGCTTCTCAAGGTGGTCACCGACCTTATCGAGGCGATTGATGCGGGAAACCACGCGCTGCTCGGCCTTCTCAATCTATCGGCGGCGTTCGACACCGTCGACCATGATGTGCTGCTCGAACGCTTGGAGAGGACCTACGGAATCCGTTCGGCGGCACTAGACTGGCTCCGTTCCTACCTGAGCGGTCGTAGACAGACAGTGCTCTACGATGGAGTCTTGTCATCTGTTCGCTCTCTCGTCTGCGGTGTCCCTCAAGGCTCTGTACTCGGACCGCTGTTGTTCCTGCTCTACACGGCCGACGTCGGTGAGCTTGCCGCCAGTCTCGGCTTGTCATCTCATTTCTACGCCGATGACTCGCAGCTCTACACGTGGGGCCGACCGTCAACTGATGAACAGCAGCGGCGAAGGATGGAGTTGGGCGTTGAGCGGATCGCGGAGTGGATGCGATCTAACAGACTCCGTCTCAACCCCGAGAAGACGGATTTCTTATGGTGCGCGACCAGCAGACGGTGCCCTCATCTTGACACTGGCGAACTGAGTGTCTGCGGGTCTGCGATCCGACCTGTGACCGTCGTCCGCGATCTCGGCGTCACGCTAGAATCAGACCTGTCCATGAGAAGTCATGTGGCGCGAATCGTTGGCTGCTGCTTTCGTCAGCTCCGTCTCCTGAGAGGCTGCATCAGGTCATTGCCTTTCGAGGCTGCGAGAGCGGCCGTTGCCGCCTTCGTCACCTCTCAGGTTGACCGCTGCAACAGCCTACTGGTCGGTGCGCCCAAGTGCCTCTTGGATTGTCTGCAGTCCGTTCTCAACGCTGCTGTGAAGCTGCTATGCAACCGGAGGAAATATGATCATGTCACGCCGCTCCTCCGTGATGTTCTGCACTGGCTGCCAGTCTCTCTGCGTATTGAGTTCAAAATCTGTTTGTTGGTCTACAAGTCACTTCATGGGGCCGCGCCTGAGTACTTGCGCGATTACTGCATCGGGACGCATTCTTCCGCCTCCGGGTTGCGACTCCAATCGCTCGAGAAAAGCGATCTTCGCGTAAAACGTATGAAAACCCGTTTTGGCGATCGCGCTTTCTCGGCGGCCGGCCCCAGATGCTGGAACGGTCTTCCTCCTGCCCTGCGAGCGGCTAACACAGTTGACTCTTTCAAATCTGGACTCAAGACTTATTTGTTCTGTAAGGCCTACCCTGCTGTTAGTTGACTGTGAGGCGCCCTTGTAACGGCATGGCTGTGTTACGGCGCCATGTAAATTGTCACTGTTATTATTATTATTATTATTATTATTATTATTATTATTATTATTATTATTATTATTATCCCTATCATGGATCTTTTTTCGTCTTTTTTCGTCCACCATTTGTAGTACCGGTATGTCTTCATTTGTCCTCCGATCCATCCAGCTGACTCTCTCCATTTTCTTCGCCATATCCACATCTCGAAGGCCTCCAATCTTCTGATGTCTTCATGTACTCCTCGAATAGATGTAGAATAGCAGTTTGAGCACAGTCTGGAGGCAAGTGGTTTGAGCAAAGCCTTGGCGAAAATATGGCTTATTGGCTCACTTTCGAACTGCACTCTGAATTGTCACCATATATAAAAAATGCAAGGCTCTGTTTGGGACTTGGCCAAGCTGCCTCTCATGACTCTAGTCCAGCCCTCTACGAAATTCGCATTTTATACATTTGAAGTAATGTACAGGGTGGGCCAGCATAAATGAACCGACTTTTCATCCATATAACTCCGCCAAATGTTGTACGTTATTTATACTTATAGCGTGAAATTAAAGATATTTCATTCTAGTATTAAGATTCAAACACATTTGTTATTGTAGCTTTAGCCTACATGCAGTGGCGTAGCCAGACTTAAATTCAAGAGGAGGCAACTTCACAGACTTTCTTTAAAAACTCTGATGACCTTTTTTTTGACCTCGCCTTTTTTACAGTGTTTCATCTAGTCCCCTTGCTGTCGGGGGAAAAAAAAGTGACGACCGGGGGGGTAACGAGTGTTTCCAAGAACAAACGTTCAAAAATTTTCGAGGGGTAGTAACGGAGTTTTCAAGGATTTTCGAGGGGGTTAGTAACGACAGTTTTCCAAGACAATATTCCCAGAGTAAATCTCCCGAAATTTAATAAATTTCACACTTTCTCTGCAAAATTACATGTCTTTCATTTCCCTTTTTCTTCAAAAACTCCGATGACCCTTTTTTTTAGTCATTTGACCTTTTTTCTTCCACTTTACCACTTGACCTCAAACACAGGCGAGCCACGACTCTTCAATTCAAGAGGAGGCAACTTGCCAAAATCCTGGTCATTTGCGTCGTTGATCAATTGAAACTCCACTATATGGAAAAAGCAAGAGGAGGCAATTGCCTCCTCCTGCCTTCATGTAACTACGCCTATGCCTACATGATGTAGATCGTGACATAACAACAGTCATCGTTTTTGTAGTAACTAGCTAATAAAAAATTCATGACAATTTTACAGTGACTGCACACAAAAATTAAAAAATATAGCCAGAAATTTGTACTGCACAGCAAAATTAATCATTAATTAGGTGATAGGCTGTTGCAGTCTTTTCTAATCAAATTAATATTCAATATGTCTACCACGTGCTGCAACAGGGACACGCGAGCACTGTTAGCGGGTGTGCGTGCTGTGCATACCGATTCCCGTGGTTGACGACGTGAAGTTCCTGTTTCATCAATTTTCCATATCAGACGATTCAACGTATTTTTATTTTATCCTCAGTTAGGAAACTCTTTAATCATTTTAAACGCATCAAATCCCTTATCAGTTCGCAAAATTCGGATCAAAACTTGATTACCGACTATCAACGGCGCCATATTTCGTCACTAATGACAACAAAATATGGTAGCTAGCGCTGTTCCAAACATGTCCTTAAAATTTAAACTAGTACCAGTTCGACTGTTTCAAGGCTAATACTAGAGTGAAATATCTTTAATTTCACGCATCAAGTATAAATAACTTACAAAAATTGGCGGAGTTATATGCATGCAAAGTTGTTTCATTTATGCTGGCCCACCCTGTATATGCAAAATATATAATGACGTGTAAAAATGCATGCAAGTGCTTGGTGAAAAACTCTTTGTTCTACAAGATGTGTTTGGTAATACTGTATGGTTCATCAAGCATGACTGTGCAAGGATGGTGGAACAAGCCCCTGTTCCAAATGTGGGAAGGGCATAAAGATGCCAACAAGTCTTAGCATGAAGTGTGGCTATTTTACTGCCAAGTCAAGAGATCAACATGGCAGGCCCAACGAGCTTTGAGAAGAGTGTAGACACTGTCAATGGTTATCGTCAATTTTGTTTGAGCAGCCGAGTAGGGTGTAGACATTATCTACTGGCGCAGCCACGCCTCCTATTGTTGTAAGCCACGCCCCTATTGTTCTAAGCCACGCCCCTATTGTTCTAAGCCACGCCATCTTATCTTAACAAGAGTCACAATAGGGGGCGTGGCTTAGAACAATAGGGGCGTGGCTTACAACAATAGGAGGCGTGGCTGCGCCAGTAGATAATGTCTACACCCTACTCAGCCGGGACCAACAACCAATTACATAACTGCCCTAGTTGAGTATACTTAAAAAACTACATGGACGAGTCATTCAAACAACTTACAAAGGCTGATCACAGCACAAAGATGCACCACGAACAGCCAGATATTAACAAAGCCTGAGTATATTGACAAGCTGCTGATGGAGCCCCAGTTTGTGCTTCATAACAGCCTGAGAGATTTTCAAAGTGTGGTGCCCCAAGGCCATGGGCTGGAGAGAAATATACTGGCATTCTTGAAAGCAGTGTCTCCAAGCACTGTGACACGGATCAAAGAAGAGTTGGATAGGAAGCGTGGTTTAAAGGCCTCTTTTTGTAATGAGAATTGAGTTGGAGAGATTGGCACCGAGCACTGGTGAGAGAACAAGGCCCCGACACCATCAACACAACAGCTTACTTCAAGAGTCCCTCAGCACCAATCCTAAGTGTTGCAGAGACTTAGGGAGTTCTGCAGGTAGCCAATGCTGGCATTTCAAGGCATCTCGAGCAGCATACCAACAAGGGGACAGGATGGAGAGTGAAGTGGGTTATGGCACTGGACCTCGGTATATATATATCTTCGTTTAATAGAACAGACTGACAAACCAGTGAGCTACATAATGGAAAGGCAGACAGATCTAATATATGGGGTATAGTTGCTGAGGGTACTTAACTGTTTATTGAAAAGCCTAAATTAGAGTATGTATATGCTACCGTATTTTATAAAGAATTCTTGGTATGAAATTTCTGTCGTCTTTTGCGGGAAGTTGGAAGGGTGAGACCTGGGGCGCAAGTTGTAATGGCGCTGAGCAGTGGGTGAAAAGAGTCTCCGCAACACGTGCGCGTCATTTACTGATACCGCCCTTAACAGACGTGCGTCAGCAGCTTCTGCCATCATCGTGAATGGCTCGAAGTCGGATGAGAGGAACTGCAAATCGTTGCATTTTCCTCAGGAAGCGTTATAGTTTTGAGTGATTTTCTGCAGATGTTAATCCCCAACAGGCGGGCGACGCGTAGAGGAGGCGGGAGACTGTCGTAGCCCTGGCAATGGTGGACAGCGTCTCGGGAGATAGCCCATGGGCTTTCAGTACCCTAAGTGCTTGAAGGATCCAGTGCACGATCCCAAGACCCGTTCAACATGCGATGTGGCCCGGAGATTGCCTTGAAGGATGACGCCAAGGATCTTCATCTCGGTTACACGCTCCATGCCCTGGATCAGAGGTGGCAAGATTGATGTTTCTAATCTTCAAGAAACCAGCATCTCTTTGGATTTATTCGTGTTCAGCCGGAGATTGTTAGCTGTAGCCCATTCATTTACTGCCTCAAGTTCCTCACTGATCGTGTACCTCATCGAATCGCGACGATAAGTGTCGCATATGTCAAACATTCTGCAAGAAGAGCTACTTCCCCAGGCCAAAGCAACAACCTCCTTGCTCGGTTGTTAATGTGCAAAACAAAGTCAACCACTGCTTTGAATGGGTAGTATTGTCTGACCAAGGATCCAGATAATACTGCGCAAAAACAGCGACTCTGAACATAGGAAGTACCCATATTGCCACTGTCTATAATTATGTCTTCTCCACAGAGGCTCTACTAGATGCTCACATCTAAGATTGCCAGGGCATTGATAACAGACCACAGTGGATCATACTGCCACAGGATGGCAAGAATATAATGGGGCTCCAGAATCATCAAAAGCACATGTGAGTTCCATACATCATCTACGCCGACTTTGAAGTGATGAACATTAGGGTGGCCCAAAAATAAAATGTTGGAAATGCATGGCTCCACAAGGCTGCCCTTGTTACACATGAAAACATTCATGAGCCTGTATGCTAAATTTTGGACAGATTGGACTAAATTTCCTTTTGCATACTTTTACGCTATAGTTACTAACTTGTCAAAAAACATGTATCACTTTGAATTTCAAGTCAGTTATAATTTTGAACAGTGAACAGCCTAATCACAATATATACTGCAGTATTTTACTGCTTAGTCAGAGTGCATTAAATGCAATCAATTTGTAATGTAATATAGTTTTGAATAATTAAAAAAGTTATCCAGTGTGCATGAATCGTCAGAATCCCGCAACCTGCGATTTGTCTTAAGGGTTGACTTTATTGGAACAGGAAACATTTGCCAATGACAAGTAGACATGTTGTAATAACATTGTTTCTGTGACTCATCCTTATTTAGTAAATCATTGCAAATCCTTATTTAGTAAATCATTGCAAATCAGAGCAACTCCATGTTGAGTAGTCATTGATGACTTTCAACAGTTTGACATTAGCCTTCATCGACTGGAAAGTAGGGTCCAATGGCCAGAGAGCAGGAGGCTTTGATAGGAAGCCTTTGGCTTCTTCTTGACTCTGGATATTGTATTGTATTGTATTTTCGTTTATTTCATAACTTGCTGTCAAGACGCAACAGGTAACATCAATGCATGATTATGCAGTTATAGTATTAGAGACTATAGTACTATTATAGCTTTAGGCCTAGATAGTGCACTGTTCAGCACTATAATAGGTATAGTTCTAATGGGGCAAATTGGGTTGGATTATAGTGTTGAAAGTGAGGCTAAACGAGGATTCAGACAGCTGCTAGTAAATGTCTTTGAACATCTGGCATGGTAAAAAGTTCTTGCTATCCTTGGCTGGCAGGGCAAAGGGGTGGGGCCTGAGTCGCAGATTGTATTGGCTCTCCTGTCGCTCATTCAACGTAGAACATGTTTGGGTTCGCTAAGACGATCAAACAGTTTTAAAGAACCCCTTGTGACATACTCCTCCAGTGGATTGTGGTGGTAGAAAGATTTCTTGTCCAACCATTTCATGTATAGCAGATTAGGTGGGTGAGTAAAGGTTTTCACCATAGCGACCTTGGTGTCTTCACTCACACGCTCATCAAACAAAGCAAGTAGCACACGGTGCTCGGAAAAATACCAGAGATGACGACTGAATGCCTCCACTGCTGCTTCTCTGATGACACGCTCTGGGCATTCATGAACTTCTGCAAGAAGCTTTAAATCATTGCATGGTACCCCATTGGCACCTGGAGCTTCAAGCCAGTAGTGGGCATACACAAGGTAAACTAACAGGCCAATTGATTTCAGCCCAGTTATCTGTTGTGCTGTGAGTTAATTGGTGTTGGAAGAAATAGATTTTCAGTGAGCAGATAGCTTTCGCTATCCATCTTGCATTGAGCATTGCGCCAAGTGGTTGGAAAGTAGTGCCAGCATAAAGCGATCCACCAAGAAAAAACAAAACTAAGCTGAAGTAGCTCCAGGTACCAGTAGTTGTCCCGTGGTCTTGATGGCTTCTGCATAGAACAATTTCATTTCTTCATGCAAACCGCTTGGCATGTGAACCAACACATCTTCACTAGAGATGTTGAACTGAGCTTTGTTGATGGAGGGCCAGAGTTTCTGGAAGCGCTTAAGCAATCTACTCAGAGGTCCACAGTTTCATCCCGAAGTGACATTGAATACACCTGACAGCATCACTTCAAACACATAATGGCGACAGGCCAACCTACAATACAAAAACTGTGTCAAGAGTCTGCTTAAGAAGGGTGCAGGTACCCATCTTCAGTCCAGTGTTGGAAGCCGTTGTGTCAAACACCAGTCCCTGAACCAAAGGTTTCAAGCGCCACTCCTTCAGCGCTTGAAAAAAGCACTGCATTGCTCTTCTCCAGTGTCGTGGTCAATTTTTGGAATCGCAAGCAGTCGCTCAGTTTTTCCACCAGTTACAACGATAACAATACGGGTTGCCAGTTGCTTGCTTCCAGCAATAGTGAATGGTCTAATCGTATAATGAAACGAATTGTACTGAAAAACTTTAGTTTATAAGTTAGCATGCAAAATTTAAAAATTACCTCTAATTCAGCAACCGATTTTTTAAAAAGGAACTTAAAACAAGATTTTTAATTTGTTAGCAAGCTTATTACTCTTTTATTTACTTAAATACTGATGGCACCTAGGTTATGATTTAGAAAGATGGTGCCTGGAGTTCATGGATGTTAATTTTAATTTATAATGTAGCTATTACAGCGTCACACGAGCAATTTTTGCAATTTCTACAAAAAGTGTTAAAAAGGAGCGACCTCTAAACATGCTCAGATCTCTTCAATTTTTTCAACACTGACTCTTCTTGTCAAGTGGAACAAGGGAAGCATTGTGGTGCAGCATGTTTAGAAAAATTTCCCCATGAAAGCTTGGGCCACCCTACTGCACAACCTGGTCAAAGGCGCACTCATGGACCTCAATGAGAGCAACACTAGGTTCATCGCCAAGCAGAAACCATGCAGTTTCAGCTACACGGTGGTTTGTAGCAAAGGTCACTCGGACGAGCCTGTGCTCTATCAGACAGATAATGTTGTGGAAGCGTTCTTAAGTTGTTTACAAGACAAGCTGGTCTCCATCAAGCACAGTGTGGCCAAGAAACCGAAGATGATCATGACAGCGGCTGACCACCAGTCATATATGAATGCTACTGAATGCCGCATCTGTGGAGAAGCACTTCGAACAGACAAGGTCCGCAATCACTGTCAAGTACTGCAGAGTTGCCCACAACGAGTGCAACCTCAAGCTGTGCATATACCCTCAAAAGTGCAAGATGCCAGTGGTCATCCACAATCTGCAAGGCTACGATAGACACCTCACCATGCAGGCACTGAGCAGTGAGACAGTGCAAAGTAAGAAAATTAACTGTATCCCTAACAATATGGAGAAGAACATGACCTTTGGCCTGGGGAAGCCCCAATTCATCTAATCGACAGTCTCCAGTTTCGGACTGGAGATTGGACAAAATGGCAGAAAACCTGTTGCCAGTGATATTTTCATTAACGAAAACTAAACTTAGAAGTAGGGCTGCGCGTTAATCGCCGTTAACGCCCGCTATTAACACGTTACAAATTTTTGCGATTAATTATTTTAACGCAAAAATAAAAATCTCTTGATAAAAAGTCTCATATAAAAAAGTCTAATAAAAAATTTAGGTTCTTATAATCAACAGTTTTCAAATAATCGGTTGTCGATTATCATCCAATTCTGTTGAGTCACTCAGCACTTCTCTCTCTCTCTCCTGCATGCGTACATTCGGTCCTCCGGCGCATGTTCTTTTCATTCGTTTGTTGACATCAAAAACAAGCGTCGATTAAAAAAAATTAAGGTTGATTTGTGTCGAACATTGTGAAGTCAAAGAAAATACGTGAAACAGTTATGAATGAACAATTTAGATTTAAAACTGATAAAGTAGAGGTCGATACTGCAACCGAGAATTTCTATACCACTGGAGTAATTCGTCGTTGTCTTGCCACATGCCTTCTTAGTTCTTACATGTGGCTCGGAAAATCGAAGGACGGTGAATTTTCATCTGATGATAATGATAAACCGTTGATTTCTCGGGCAAAATCAAATTCAGATGCACTTCTTCGCTACAAAGGTGCGCTGGAAAATGACGTGGATTCTTGTCCACTGCAGTGGTGGAAGGATCATGCTATAGCCCACAAAGTCCTAGCTTCTGTAGCAAGGAAATACCTAGCTTCTGCGGCCACAAATGTTCCTTCCGAACGTGTTCTCTGTCTATACGGGACTATTTTCATTAAAAAGCAAGCATTCCAGACTGCTACAGTTAAAGATTGAGACACTTGTTTTAGAATTTTGACTGAATTATTTGAATTCTACACCCTTAAAAATAAACATAAAAAAGTCAATGAATGTGTGATTAATCGCGTTAATTTTTGCGTTAATTTTTTTAATCGTGCGATTAATCGCTTTTTGATGTCGTGCGTGCCACAACCCTTGCACGGATGCTTTATGCCTCGCCTGTTTGGAGGGGTTTCGCGGGGCAGTGCGAAAGGAACAGGCTTCAGACCTTGATACGTCGCCTCATTCGCTATCATTACCTTCCTGAGGACTCACCGTCCTTTGAGCAGTTATGCTTAAAGGCGGATTCCCGTCTTTTCTCTGCTGTTCTGACCGATAAAGGCCATGTGCTACATGCCTTGCTTCCTCCTGTTAAAACTTCCGTTTATTCTCTCCGCCCCAGGGCCCATGATCGTGTCATTCCTCCCACTGATAGCCTGATGCGAAGAACCTACATCACTAGAATGATTTATAGGACTTGAATAAGATAGACAGGCTAATTTAGATTTATTGCGACTACTATGATGTGTGTACACCAAAATGCGGTGAGCAATTGGTTTATTAAAGGATATTCTTACTTCTTACTTACTTAAAAAAATTAATCGAAATGCAGCCCTACTTAGAAGTAGAAATAAATGATTTCGTTAACGAAAACTAGACGTAAAGTAGGAATTATTTTAGCTTCAAAAACGAAATTATGAATTAAATTATGACAAAAATTATGAATTATTTTCAGAACTAAAATCATTTTAATTCATGTGGTGCTTTAGTCGATAAGAAGGTGAGTAAAATCGTGCGTGATCCAAACACATATCCATTGGAAAACTCCGGCTTAGATGAAGTAGCTGCGCATACACTTCTCGATGTAATATACTATCTTTGGTCTTCATTGCCTAATTGTAGCATGTGCTGAATAAAGACCTCAGTTAAATACGCCATTTTATTTCTGGTTTGATCATTAAATTTCTAAATTATGATTTTATCGAGAATGTTGACCGGAAGGATTTTTTTTCATTTTGACGAAGCTGCAGGCAGATCTACATGCCAAGCAGGACTACAAAATGGCAAAAAAGACTGAATTTGTGGAACAGCACTTGCTGGGGAAAATACAACAAATATATTTGGCAAGCATTTAGTATCGGGGTGCGTATATTTCCCATGTCGTGGTTCAAGCAATACCTGTTTGAGCATAAGGAGATGCAACACACACAGATCGCTTCAAAACCATGGTCACCAAATGTAGTTCTACAAGCAGAACTAGATATCCCTCTCCCTACTAGATAAAAGAAAGTGGATATCACCAGAGGGGATGGCAACAAGGGCAAACGGACATTACCGAACTGAGCACCTTGCTATTCAAATAAACCCAGCAGCAACGGAGTATCTCACCAAGCTCCTCAACGGTTGAATATTCTATCAGGTAGCAGCTCAGTGCCTATAGTTACCCGAAGCAGCTCCTTGCACACAGGCAGACCCGACCACAAGATGATACAACGCTGGTGTCCAGCCTGCTGGACAACATTCAAAACATCATGAATGGTGATCAACCAGTTATGGTCAGTGGCGCTCTGCTACCACCCTCAAGCTTGCTGGGTGCATACAAGTAACGGACCAGAAAGGATAAGCTCAAGCAGGCCAACAGCATGATGGGCGGGAAGAGAGGCAGCTTCATGCCATGTTTTCGGAGCAAACAAGTTGGCTCATCGTTTAGTGTAGTCACAACCCCAGGCAGCTGGCCCACCCATTCGGCTGATGGGTCCGAGGACCCTCGTGCAGCAAGGAGCAACTCCTGGGTGTACTGGGCACCAAACAGCTCAGCCAGTGTCCGGTAGAAGCATTCAACAATGTCTTATTCTGGAACTTCACGCCGGTTACGACAGATGATGTCTGCACGATGGTGCGCGAGGCGACGAACTCGATGCTCGACCCTATGCCGACCTGGCTCCTCAAGTCGAGCATTGACCTTTTAGCTCCGTTCATCGCCACAATGTTCAACTCCTCTTTGTGTGCCGACGTGTTTCCTGCGCGTTACAGAGCAGCACCGACTGACGAAGCCATCGCTTCAACGCGAGGCTCTTTCGAGCTATCGGCCAGTCTCAAACCTCGCGACATTATCAAAATTACTCGAGCGGGTGGCGAGTGTTCAGCTGGTGGGATACCTTACCTCTGCTGGTCTTCTTCCCAGACATCAATCAGCATATTGGAGGTTCCATTCCACTGAGACGGTGCTACTAAAAGTCTTCACCGACTTGGTCGAGGTGATGGACAGAGGCGACCATGCATTGCTGGGCCTCCTCGATCATTCAGCCGCGTTCGACACTATTGACCACGACATCCTTATCGAGCGCCTGTGTCGGACTTACGGTGTACACTCGGTGGCGCTTGAAAGGATTGGCTCCTATCTTCGTGGTCAGAGTCAGTCAGTGATCTTCGACGGGGTGCGATCGTCTTTGTGCCTGCTTCTTAGTGGAGTACCTCGGGGTTGGTTCTCAGACCGCTGCTTGTCCTCTTATATACAGTGGATCTCAGCAAGCTTCACTCTGGATTCTGGAATAGGCCTGTCTTCGCACTTCTACACCGATGACCGGCAGCTGTATACAACGGGCCTGTCAGCGACTGCGCCTCAGCTGCAGCAGCATATGGAGTCAGGAATCAAGGCGCTGGCAGACTGGATGAGGTCCAATCGACTCTTGCTGAACCCAGAAAAGACAGACTTTCTGTGGTGTGCGACTCACTGGCGCTGTGGTCAACTTAGCACCGACCCTTTGAACGTCTGCGGGACAATGCTGAACCCTTCGACCATGGTACATGGTTATGTTTGAGTCGGACTTGTCCATGTTGCATCATGTGGGACTGATAGTGGGTAGACATTTCCGTCAGCTGCAGTTAACCAAGAGCTACGTGAGATCCCTGTCCTTCGAGGCTGCCAAAACGGCAGTGATCGGCTTCATTGTCTTGCAGGTGGACTGGCGCAATAGCCTACTGGCTACAGCGCCTGGATACTTGCTGGACAGATTACAGTAAATGCTGAATGCAGCGGCGAGGCTCGTATGTGATTGACGGAAATTCGACCATGTGACGCCATTACTGCAGGACGGGCTGCACTGGCTTCCTGTGCCTTGCCGCACTGATTACAAGCTCTCAATGTTGGTGTACAGATCACTGTATGGCACATCCCCGGACTACCTCACGACTTACTGCATGAAAACGTCTTCATCAGGCGCCAGGCTTGTGCTGAGATCAGGAGTGAATGTGCAAAGGTCAAGGACACACTTCGGTGACTTTCTCAACCGCCGGTCCCCACTGTTGGAACAGCTTGCCTGTGACGGTTCGCTCTGCAGACTCAGTCGAGTCGTTCAAGTCATGACTTAAGACACATCTTTTCTCTACGACGTATCTCTAACTTACTGTGCTGATGCTTGTGAAGGTGCCCTTGTAACGGCAAGTGCTGTGTTACAGTGCCTAGAAATTGTCACTATAATTATTATTATTAGTTGACCAAACAGTCTTTGACTGAAGCAGATCATGGACTCTTAAGTTACATTGAGTTAAGACTTGTAAATACTCAATATAAATTTTACTAATAATATAAAGAAACAACAACTTGGTTAATGTTCATCTCTATAACGTCAAATGAGACTCATGCACTAGATTCCCTAAGATTAAGCTAGCAAGATACTAGAAGAAGTTCTCGCCGTTGTCAGACGGACAGATGAGAACAACGACGACGTCATAAATCACTTTTCTTCCGGTACAGTACCCAAAAACACCTTAACTCATCAAACACTGAATTTCTAGTACTGGACACTGCACAGCAACCAAAGAAATTTTAATGGTTTAACCCTTTGAACCCGACTCTCCCCAGTCAATCGGCACATCCACCCAGAAAATAGTGATTTTATTTAGGCATTACTTATGTAATACTTATGTAACACAGAAGGTCAACCAGGTTTAGACCTATGCACAGTTTCTCGCAACATAACTTTCCTTGTGCTACAGCTCATTGCTGTACAGTTCGGTGAATTAGGCTATTGCCAGAATTCAACTTCAAATATAGCGCATTGGATAACATCTGGCGTAGAGAGCGAGTGGTACCGAGTTCGAGCCCCGTAGGAGAGACATGCTTTGTAGGCTGCTATTAGCGCCGTGTATTGCAGGCTGTCTGTTCTGTTAGTAGTCAAGATTTATGTCTTCTGTCATTTGCGTTCTTGTGAATTGTTTCAACTGCATAACTGTAAACTGTACCGGTTGCAATGTGTCAACCGGATTGTTTCAATAAAAGAAGAATTATTATTAAATGATAATTCCCAAAACAGTTATTGCTGTTAGTGCCAATACACAGGAAAACCTGGTGACACGTCAAAATAGCCCCGTCAAAACAGCCCCGTTAAAATCGCCCAGCGTCAAAATAGCCCCGTCAAAATAGCCCCGTCAAAACAGCGCTGTCTTAAATGACTACGACAGAAAACAATGTGAAAATGTTTTCCACAAGATTTATTCATTTATAAGAAGATACTAATAAAAGATACTACTATAAAAAAAGAGACTATAGCATACAAGCATGGAATGTTAAATGTTTTTCTACAAAACGCGAACAAATGTTTCTGTGTATTAGGTAATAATTGTGACCATCTAAAAAGAAAGTTAATGTCGATGTCTTAAGCAAGAGCCTAGATACTAAGATTATGCTTTATGTCTTAAGTAGCTGAAATAGACCACGTTCGATAACGATAACTATAACTGTCCTGTACTTGGTTGCTGACTAGATTTCCCCCATTATATATACATCTGTCAACCTTTCTATACAATAGCGGCGTGGCTCTCTCACAGTGGCGCATGTCAAAGTGGCCAATCTCAGTGCTTGGTTCCCGTTATTTGAGTCGTTATTTACTCACTTTTTTCTTTCGGCTTAGCGTTTGCATATTATTTCTTGGAAGTAGGTGTTCCCTATTGACCTTACTCTTATCTTCATTCAGATACCCCGTCGATGTACTCGTTTTATCTCACCAAATGGTGAACTGCTTTCCAATTAACAAATTAATTTGTATTTAGTTAGTATGTGTCAGAACCACCTCTTTGAAGTATTTTGTTGAAATCAAAACATTTCTTGTAACATTCAACTTACTAGCTGTTGTGGAACTGCTTGCCTTTGGCGTATTTATGGGGCTATTTTGACGGGGCTGTTTTGACGGCACTATTTTGACGCTGGGCGATTTTTGACGGGGCTGTTTTGACGGGGCTATTTTGACGGGGCTATTTTGACGGGATGCCGGAAAACCTTTAATCCAATACAGTCATACAGCGTTAGGTGTCTTTTTCCTTGGCCTCTGGATCATTTCTCTTCATTTTCCCTCTATGACTACCCACCTCTTCATTTTCCCTCTATGACTAGCCCTAACTCTTCCTCCCATAGGTTCCTTGATATACAATAACTTCTCCCATTCAATTCTTTGCTTGTATATATAAATTTGTTTGTTTTTGTTTGAATGTATTAATCTTGCCATGTACAGTGCTGTGCGTTTGCTAGTACAGTAAGAAAGTAAGTAAATTATGTGCTTCTCAATAAAGAATATTCTTACTTACTTACTTACTTACCTTGTACTTTATTTGAGGTTGCACTTTCTGGACGTTCAGGTAAAATGTACTGGAACATTGGGTTCATTCAATAATCTTGGGTCAACAGGTAACTCGGTGTCAAAGTCATTTTTACTGTCAAAATCGTCAGAGGTATAGTCGCCTGCCACAAAAGATTCTGTATCTGATGCCATCATCATGTCACGAACAAGCTCGACCATAATGTTGGTTTAGATCCTCGTTTTCGCTGTTTCTCATCACCAGAATTGGTTTTCTTACGTTTATATTCCATACTGATAGATTGTTTATTTACTTTTTTATGTTTCGGCAGGGTGCGACCGTACGTTGAGTCCCATAATAAAATACGCGTATCATACGTATTTTTATCCCCGAATGTAAAATACGCGTATTATACGTAAAAATACGTTGACTTAGAAACAATTTAATGTTCAATGGTGTGCCATACGAGCACTTCAGTCGTCAGAGTCGGACGCAAACTGAATTTGTTGATGTTTCAGAAGAATACGCGCAGTAGATACCTTACAGTAAACTTTGTTAAGTTTGTTTTTGGCAGCTATGCCTTTTAGTAACTTAGTTAACTATGTTGCAACGTTTCGTGTTCAATTTTACAATTATAGGGTACAACGTATTGTAACGTACGGCACGCAAAGTTTTACCGTACGCGTATTATACGTATTTTATCGTCCAAAATAAAATACGTATAATACGTACGGTCGCATCCTGTGTTTCGGCAGTACATACTATGATAAAAGATGCTAAGACAACCAATGAATTATTACTTTTGCTTACAGGAACTGCAGTCACAAAAATACAAATAATTATCTATGTCAGAAAAATCCATGATTTCTATAGATATCAAAATCCATCATCCACTAGAAGAATGCACCATGTGAGCTCTAATTACGTAAAGGCCGGCTTACCTGCCCATCGGGAAATGATGGTAGATGATCACGCTGGTTTACCGGCTTTTCTGGTACATACGCCTAACTAGTCCCCAGCGCTGCCGCCATCCGTCGACGCCACCAGTTGCTAAGCCCTCAAGTCCAAGTCAGTCCCCAAGCTTTCAACTGCGTCCCAATCTCAGCCGCCACTAAGCCCTCAAGTCGAAGTCAGTCACCTTCGACTTTGTCCACTTAATATATCAGCAGTTATTTATTTACTGCCTTACTGCCTACTTAGTACTACTTACTTACTTTACTAGCTATACTTACTTCCAAGGAATCTATATTTAGACCTATTACCTAACAGTCAGATTTTTCTGTCATGTTAACTGTCACACACTTCTTTAATTGAAAATGGCGTCTCTTCAATTCAAACATTGCGTTGAAAATGCGCTGGTTTCAGTGTCTTTACACAGCGGTACAACTAAAGATGAAGCCAGAAAAATTGATGTTTGTGAAATTAGGAAAAATAGGCATCCATTTTCGCTTTTGAGATAAATCTGGTGTTTGGGCCCATTTTAGCGAACTAAGTCTGTAATCGGTAAGTCTGGGTGAGGCATACCTACATTAGGCCTACTACTAGAGGCAGACTTCAATGTGACATGCTTTAGTTTCTTATCTGATTTGAATGTAACGCAATAATGGTTTGATAATTTTGGCTCCGTTGGTGTATAGGCCAATATTTGCTATTAATTTACCACAGTTTTATTTGGCCACAAACCATGACGTGCAGCAAACGTGACTTTACAGTATGCCGTAAAATGCATTTATTGTTAGGTAACTAAGAGATGTACCTGATTACCCAAGAAGTTGATATCAAGTCGATAAGCCTAAGCGACCTAGTCAGTCGATAAGCAAGTGACTCAGTCGACTGAGTCGCTAAGTCAGTCGCTAACTCTTCAAGTCAGTCGCTAACACTTCTGTTAGCGACTCCGGGGACTCACACTAACGGAAAGGCCGGTTTTCCGGCCTGTTGGGCTCAAAGGGTTAAACCTTTAAAACTGGTACACTCTCTTGTTAATTTCGCTAATGCTGCTCATAACTTTGGCATTACTGATTCTGTGTCTCTTAACTCTTTCGCAGCTACGTTGTTTTTGATGAATTTCGCAATAATTAGTTCATATGAAGACAAACACTTAAATCTGTTGAAATATTGACATGCCCTATATAATTTTGTTCGTATTTGATTCCTCAACAATATTCTATCCTGAAAAAGCATATCAATTTATGTGTTTGCCTTAAAATTTATAAATAAATGAAATTTTTTTTAAATAAAAATAAAAATTATAACATTAGAAATTCATAAAAAATCGACGAATAGAATCAAATGTAATAAAAACACTTATAAATGTAGCCACATGTATGACAAACTTGTAGCAACAGGAGAAGGGCTAAAAATGAGTGAATTTAGTCCAAAAATGATCTTATATTGCTTCCACTCTATGATTTGACATCAGCCCTCACAACGGCAAGTTCCACGACGTTGCCGTATTTCAGACCCAAAATTGTCCATCACGTCAAACGTAGCCTATTTCTTTAGAGAGCGTTTACAAAATTGCCTGACCGATAAATTTTATTTTTTGGACTTTGCTGATGAATAAAAAATATAACTACAGAGAGCTAATTTTTATCCTAATAAATGATGACATTGACTGCATCGTCGTGCGATTGCCGATCTGTCATCTTCTTCAACTCTCGAAACCTCTGTATCGTCAAAAATATTTGTTTTAGACCCTTTACAACATTTGTTGAACGATATAATTTATTTGTTTGAAGTTTGCAGATGAAAAAACATTGAATTACAGAGAAATGGCCAATGATCAATAAGGGAACGTGACTATTTACATTGAAATGGCCGGGTGTAAGAATGTCAAAATATCAACGCCAAAGTTGCCCTTTTAACTTCACCAAATTATTGGAAAAACCCATGTCAGGGTATTTTTCAGAATCTACAACATTTCCTCTATCTTACATGTAATAAATAGAACTCTAAATATAGCTAATTATATGCGAAATGGACGCGTTTTTGTTATGCAGTCGTTTTCGACCGCATTCGCCGCGAAAGAGTTAATCCCTATGCAAATGGTAGTTGTAACTCATCTTATATGCACATTAAAGACATAGCAAAAACAGGCCCCTTGTCGTCAAGGATATCTTTGACAAAGCAATGGTCTCAAGTTGCCTCAATTACTGTAAATCATTTCATGTTGGTATAACAACGTCAAACATGATTAAGGCTATACAAAAATCATGGTCAAAAAGTTAAAAATCACGGCATACTTTTTGAACAATTGCCAAATTCACGGCGTATTCACATCACCAATTCACACTCATATTGTGTTCATAAAACATCGCACTGACAAACACTTTTCACTCAGTTTACGATGTTACGCCAGCGCAGACAGTAACTAAAAAAACAATGTCATGGCTCCAAGTCAGAATACAATGGTTTAATTTACTTTTGGCACCATCTCGCAGTTGACTAAAAATGCCTTCATTCTTGTCCAATGTATTATTGACAATCAAGGCGGCCGTTTTAGGTCCAATTTGTTATGTTTAACATCAGAAATTTATGGATTTTGACACAAAAGTACAGCATATGTGAAAAATCACGGCAAATCATGGCAAATGCTAAAATTCACTCCAAATGAGCTTCCGTGAATTCGTAATTTTTGTCTAGCCCTAAACATGATGAAACTCATCAGCAAACAAATATGAACAGAAAACTAGAAGAGTTACCGATGAAGAACCAGTGGCATGTCACCGTTAAAACTGATGTTCAGAAAACTAAGTTGTGTATTACAAACTTTTGCGATAAGTTTGATTACATACCAAAAAGGACATTTTTTTAACTAACTACATAATAAATTAAAATAAGAATGGCATTATATTGAATTTTTGATATTTTCAACAAACTGAAACATTCATTTGATTCCATGTAATGAAATGTAATCAAACATTTATGTAGCACCGTTGTATAAGTAGCGGTCTAACCATACCATACCATACTATTTACCTAGCTATCAAATTGGTACTGTAATGTAATTACCAGTTGCCTTGAATATAACTGAGAATGTGGCAAATCAAATCTGAGATTGGAAAACAGGCATCCAGTTGCTACACTTGAAATAATCCTGCATGAGACAGACATTGAATTCAATAATTCAAAAATTCTGGAACAGCCAAGCAATGCAATTGTATTCGTATATGAAGAAATCACAGATATAAAAAACCTGGACCCTACAAAATTATTTATAAAAATGATTTCACTCTCATTTAAATCCTTATCTGCTATACTGCTACCAATAGACATAAGTTGTACCTTACCTGTGCACCCAGCTGACTCCACTTGCAATCATTCCTGCATACCTATGTGCATGAGGTTCAATTGGCTGCGGCTGAATTCAACCGAAGACTTGTATGTATAGCTGGGAAAAAGACAGGCTTGAAGATAAAGCTGCAATTTCATTACTAGAATTAGGAGCTTGTCATCTGCAACCTTGGTGTGCTGCTGGACAGATTCTTATCGATGGCTGATTAATTATGTACAGAATTAGACGTCTTGCATATGGATGTGGCTGAATACAATGAAGACCCAGCATATTTGGCTAGGAACAATGTCAAAAATTGATGAAGATTTGATAAAGCTACAAACACCCTGACTGGTATCAGAAGCTTGCATCTGCAATTTGTGTGTGCTTTTGGACGGAAACCTATCAATGGCTGATTATGCGAACTTCTGGACCAAGTTGCATCAGTTTGGAGTGATGACAGGTGGTAGTGTTCACTGCACACAATGCGGTTAACATTAGGCCTATTGGTAGAAGATGATGATGATGATTTGCTGAAGTGCCAGGTATATATATGATCACTTATTAGCAATTCGTTTGTCAAACCACACCAGGTACAAGTAATCACAGAAAGGAGATAATAATAGGAAGACTCTGGGACTTGATCTTATTTGCTTTATGGAACTAGTCAGTTGAGCCTAAGGGGTTGCTGATCAGATTTCTGTATAGGACACAAGGTATAAAGTTCTTACAGTCCTTAGGTGGTAATTCAAAGTCCTGGAGTCGATGGTGGAGACTGTTTCAACGCAACCTTGGGTGGAAACATGAGATGTGTTCCAGTCAATGGCCTGCAGCAGCTGGTCCTCTGTTGCCTCGAACATCTAAGTCAGACCAGGCATCGTTCTTGGCTGATAGCCCATCCTCTGGGCTCTCAGCAGAAGGTGGTCGAGTTTGGTCCTGTCTTCTCCAGTGGTAAAGCCCCACTAGGCTGGAGAGTGGAGCGGTATAGAGGATTTACAGTGGCCCTTGCCACCATATGCAGAGCATCGCTCAAGAGGCCATGCGATCTCAGTACTTGCAACGCATAGAGGGACTGGGAGCACACCCCCAGAACCTCCGCAACGTGCAGAGGCCTGCAGGTCGTCCCGAATAGTCGCTCCAAGATATTTTCGTCATGAAGGCAACCCGGGCAACGTCTGGCAGTTCTGGAGGGAGCCAGACATTGCTGCGGCAGAGGATCAACATTTTGTGCAATTTAGCCATGTTTAATTGCAGATTGTGAGTAGCTGTCTACATCGCTACGTGGTTAAGCTCAGCTCTGACCATGGCTCTCCTCGAGGCACCGATGATCACCGATGTGTCATCCGCATATCTGACAATCCGATTCATTGGGTCCACCGGCTGTAGGTCGGATGCTGTAGGACAGTGGTTTTCAACCTTTTGTAGTGACGGAACTGTACACACAGCACTCATTTGTTCACGGAACCCAGCGCATTTCACCCGCCCAATATTTCAACAAATAAATGTAATTGCAACTTGTAATGTTGGAAAAATAATTAGATTCTAGAATTTTTAACTTTTAATACCTGATCAGTTATTTGCACTTCAGGAGCCACGTGTATGAGACGGTCATAACTATAGGCCAGACTAGCGGCCTAGTCTGGCCTAAGTAGTCCGAAACTTGAAGCCTTTAGGCAAACAGTTTGCATGGACCAGGCATAAGAGACAGCCTAGCTAGTCCGAGACCAAAATGGGCGTGGTCAAACTAAAATTGGCGTGGTAAAACCCAGCGTCAATAGTTTATGCGATTATGGCTGATCGCACATGCGCAAAAGTATTTAAAGGCAAAATGCGTACTCACGCAGAATTCGAGCAGTTGATTATGTGCATTTATATTATAGATGATCTGTTGAAACACAAATGTTTCATCACAATATTACTATACCACAAAAAATAACTAATGAAAAGATTAAGGTTGTTTTTCACACAACACATTAAACTGCTATTTAACTTGCAGCCAAGAAAATTTAATTCAACCATGGCAAGCTAAAGGCCTTGCCGTTGTGACATGGTCATTTTTAAACACTATCTTGTGGCTGATTTCGCATCTGAAAATTCTGTGACGAATCACAACATCTGCCACCTCCTGTTCGTTCACCAAGCCGGACTTGCCAATTTACGCCTGACTGTTCACAGGCGTAGTAGCCTTAGTCTGGCCTAATCGCACTAAGACGTCGCCATGCACACACCGATCTAATTCGTTAGATGGGCTTAGAGCCAAATCTAGTCCAGACTAGCACTTACTAACGACCGTCTCATACACACGGCTCCAGGTGCAGGCTATATTATATTACACCAGTAATAATTCGTCATCAACAGACAAGAGTCATTCTCGCTTTTTGTTTTTATGGTGGTCATGGCAGAAAATCCAAACTCACATAAGTAACTAAAGTTGAAACTGCATTAGAATTTGTGAATCCTTCTGAGCAATAGATGGATATTCCTTTTAGACCAATATCCAAAACGAGTCCAAGTCCAGCTCTGCACACTTCAATTGGAGCGGAACTTGCTGATATCGTGACTGCAGATGTTCCATCACAATATTACTATTATTACCATCTGCAGTCACGGTATCAGCGAGTTCTTCTCCTCTTTCAGAGTGAACTGATCCTAAGAAGAATTAGACTAATTCGTACAAATGGGTTTCTAACCCAGTCTTAGGCATACTGCTCAACAGAGCATCCACAGGGTTCAAAGTCAAAGGTTAATTTCCTGGTACTTTGTCTGAACGACAATTGGAAACATATCTAGATTCCCATTTGATGCATGTCTCTTCCAAACTACAAGTCAAACTCGTTCATAGGGTCAGGCATGAACAAGGTGGTTCAATGAAAAGTAAGCCAAGCTTTGTATTTCATATATTTCATATAAGTACTTCTAACATGAAAACAGTATTTAATATTTTTTTTAAGAAACTCTCAGTACTATGGTTTGATTATTTAATTAAAGATGATGTTCTAAATATGCTCCTTCTGCTTGCACGCAAGCCTGGAGGCGCTAGCACCATTGGGTAACAGCATCGTCGATTATCCTCTGATCCAGAGCATCCCACACTTCCAACAAGCGTTGCTTCAGATCGTTTACAACATGGATTATCTAATGATTCTAATCCACTTCTGGTCCAATATTTTTCTGGAAACTCTCATAGAAATTGACGGCTGCTGCAATTCTTGGATTCCCTCAAACCTTTTATCATGAGTAAATCTTCTTTACTAAAAGGCATTTTTTCGGAAATTGCTAGTTCTTGTTTATGTTCTCTATCGCATTATCGTCTGCTTTTTTAGTAGCAAATATAAATCGAAAGTCATTAAAATAAAAAAGTAAGTATGTGCATATTATTTTTATTTTGAAAATATTATTACTAAAATACAGTTCAAGTTTAAATATTTTGTTTACAAAGTTTGGCTTACTTTTTATTGAACCACCGTTGAGTATAACGATATGCAATAATACATTAACATAACAACGTTAATTATTTTAACATGGGATCGTGCCAAGCAAGAATGACTGAAAGCTGTGAAGAATTCTGGCAATGGAGTCTGTTGAGCATTACCACTTGCTGTTGTGGAACGACTGATATCACTTTGGATTTTCAGTATAATAGCAAACTTTTCTACAAAACATGACTCGTGTTTATGACTTGCACTATTACTTTACGTGGTGCAATATGTTATACTCAGCCAAGCAGAAGCAGCTGAAAACACTATTTTAAAATAGGCGGTACAGAGGCATTGACAATGAAGGAGGCGGGCCCTACCAACGAGCCCTGCACCATGCTGGCGTTGATCATTTTGGCTTGTTTGGGAGGTCGAGGCGGGATAACTTTTGGGTGAGTGTAGAATGCCGGATGGCGTCAAAGGCCTTAGTGAAATCCAGTGATGTTAGGGTGACTTAGGGTTGGTCGCGAGAAGTTGTGGAGGATGGAGAACAGCACAGCTGTGTAGATTTGGTGTGCCAGAAGGCATATTGGTACAAGAGAAGTTGATCCATGGGATGGTGGGCAAAGGTACCATTTATGTAACTGTGGACTGGAAGGCGAGAGTGAACTGGTAACACTGGAATTGGCCGAAAGTCCGCTTGAAACACCAGCTGGTCTGTCTTGTTTGCCGGGACGATAATTGAGGTCTTCCATTGGATAGGCACGTACGAGACAGACGGCGTTGCCGCGTTAGATTGAAGAATTGAAATAGAGAGGCAGAGGTGTCTTTCTTGATTGTGCCTAAAAGTGACTGAGCTACCATCTCGTCACCATGCAGAGGTGTTGAATATCAGTAACTGTGGCAATATCAGTTATGCCTGAGCTTTCGTGGAGTAGCTTGACTGAGTTTTGATGTTGCGACCGTACAAGATCATTGAAACCAATGCCGTCATTGAATTTAGCTCTGATGATTCTGGGCATCGGCTGATAAAAGAACAAGTGAACGATGTTGCCCTCATCTTCCTGCTGCTTGAAGACTTTTTATTCCCTTGGGACTGTCACTCTGAGAATGCCTCTGAATAGCTTATACTGTAAAAGGAGCTTCATAATTTTTCAAATACAATAAAGTACAATACAATACAATGCAAAACTTGTGTCCCACTGGATTTTGACAAATTATCATTTTAAACAGTTTCCAAGGCAATACAAGGCAAGGTAAATTTCATGTAGTTGGATAAGTTATTGCATGGCACAGCATTAGGTGCATCACTAAATCCATTCTGATAAATTTGAAGCTTTTGCTTGTCTTTCACTAAATGATGGAAGCAAAAGGGTTAATAACATAAAACTGTTCTAATGCATTAAATACATAACAAAAGAAATACGGTAAATGCACAAACTGGTCTGCAGAAGAAGCGTCATCATTCCGATTCTGTCTGTGATAATAAAATAGCTTTACCAGAGGCATGACATAATTCACGACACCACTGCCACTTGAATAGGCTAGCTAAAATTAATTACCATTGACACGTAAGTGCACACTTTATAACATAACAGTAATTTCCTTTTTACCTTTTCCTCCATGATATCATAATTATAGCCAACTACTATTCTAAAAAATACTTGCTAACCAGATGTCTTAAGAAATTATTAATGTGGCGGCCACCAGGTCAAGCAGGCCACACAATGCTCACTCAGTGCCTATTAACAAGTTGTGACAGTGGGGTAAGGCCCCACAGTATGTCAGACACAAAGTTGGAGGGTTACAATTATAGTCAACTTGATAAGTCACCAGAGACTAGATAATCCAGAGGGTGTTGACAACCGCAAAGTTCATAGACGAGTGCAGTTCATACACAGCAAGGGTGCTGTTGCAGAACAACTGTTAACTGCTTCGATAATCCAGCAAGGGTTCACAACCGCAAAGTTTGTAGTTTGGTAAGCGCAAGGTGACTATAACTGTGACTCCGGGGCACTTGCCGGGGCCTACGACATTTCAACAAACAGTTGGGTCTTAGTTTGGAGTTTCAGTTAATAAAACTGTTTGAATACACTACAGTGAAAGCTCCATCCTAGTAATGCAATAGTTGCACTCAGCCGCCTAGAACTGCCATAGGCAGTAACCATCCTCTCCCTCAATACATAACGACAATACTGGCCCCATGCCCAAGTCCGCGGCATCGCAGTCCAAAACATAAGTTGCGTCATCAGACTTAACACTGGGGCCGTTGTAGGTGCCACCTTCAGCCAGTCAAAAGCATCGCTCCAGATGAATGGCTGGTCTCTCTTGGTCAATGCGAAAGCAGACCCCTACAAGCGAACCCTCAAATGAATTTCCAGTAATAGGCACAAAATCCTATGAACGCTCTCACCTCCTGTAACTTTCCAGGCGCAGGCCAGGTAACCACCTCCTCAACTTTGGACAGGTCTACTAATTTTTTCATTTCATTTCATTTCAGATATTTATATAGCGCCCCTTCAAGATTTCTACTCAGAGGCGCTCCCAACTACAGCGCGGACACTGAATCGGAGTTTCACGCTGAAGCGCATGAGCAATTGCGAGTGAAGGACTTGCCCAGGGTCCCTGGCGGCGGCTTGAGGTAGATTCGAACCCGCAACCCTCCGGCTGCAAGGCACCAAACATACCCCTTGAGGTGGATTCGAACCCGCAACCCTCCGGCTGCAAGGCACCAAACATACCCCTACACCACCGCGCCCCACGATATAATATTCCGCCAGTGGTCAAAATGTGCCTTTAAAAGGAAACAGTTCTCCTCAGCAGATGGCATTTGCTAGGCTTCAATTTCAGGTTCACAGTCCACATGCTTTGAAGCATCTGCCTCAGTTGCTCCAGATGCTGTTCCGAGGTAACACCCTAGCCTCCCAAAGACAATCACGTCGTCCAGATATACTAGGCAAGTCTCAAAGTTTAATCCGGACAAGACTATATCCATAGCTGTTGGTGTTACACAACCAAAGGGCATCGCTATCCACCAGAAGGTCCCTCGACAGGTAACAAATTCGATCTTATCACCCGGACTCGTTGTAACCTAATGGTATCCAGTGCTCATATCGAGGATGTTAAGCCAACCTGCCCCTGCAAGAGTGTCCAGACACTCGTCGACCCTCAGTAGAATGTCCTTCCGGGTCCGGTCATTCATCAATACAAAAGTGAAGGGAGCTATCTTTCTTTTTCACAAGCACAACATTGGCCATCCATTCGCTGGATGGCCAATCCAATCCGTTTTATCACCCCAGCCTCCAGTATTTTTCCAGCTCTTTGTCAATAGCGGCCTGATAGGGAAGCGTCTGTTGCCTCAGTGTTTGCCACACAGGTTGCAACTCTCCTGCATCAATTCAGTGCTCACAAACTGTTGTCCTCACTAAGTTGAGGTTCATAGACCAGAGCAGCTCGTACACAGCAGATGGCACAAAAGTTACCCACTTAGATAACCAAGAGAGTGCTTGCAACCACAAAGTTCGTAGGCAAGTGCAGTCCATACACAGAAATGTGCTGTCGCAAAACAACTGTTACCCGCTTTGATACTCCAAAGAGTATTCGCAAATTTCATAGACGAGTGCAGCAGTGATGTAGCTGATCCCATCTAAGCTGAGTCCGAGTCAGGTCCAAGCCCAAAGGTGTTCGACTCTGATTCCATGTCACTAAAGATCGAGTCCAAGTCCGAGTCCAAGTTCATCAACATGAAGATGCACCAAAACTAGCAATTCAATGGCTTAGAAAAAAATAACAGCACTATTTATGCAGAAAGAATTGTTAATGTAATTTATCAAAAATACATTTTAAAAACGCTAAATAAAAAACGTTATGCTCGATAATCTGACACGATGTGGACACGTAAAAATTCTTCCCCGCTAAATACATGTTCAACAGGTCATAGGCGTAGACTCTGCCGGGGCAGCCGTGGCCCCCAATAATTGAGATGGGGCATTGCCCCCCCCTCAATAATCCAGAGGAGAATTTATATTTTTTAAGGAGTGGGGTTATCCTTTTTCAAACAAAGCAACTTGGTCCTTCTGGGCCACCGTACTTTCATATGCTTTCTTCATTTGGTTGCTCTCAAGGAATCTGTATTTAGTATATATATATATATATATATATATATATATATATATATATATATAATATGTAGTGTATATATTTATATATATATATAGTGTATATATAATGTATATATATATATATATATCAACTCTCCTGCATCAATTCAGTGCTCACAAACTGTTGTCCTCAATAGGTCCTTGGTTGCTCTGACAGTCTTATCGACAGCTATTCTAATTTCATTGCATTGAGCATTTTCGGGTACTTTGAGTGATTTAGTCTCGCCGGCAGTTGTTTTTTTTACTGAAAATGAAGCGAGTTAGCAATCGACAAACAATAATTCTAGTTTCTTCAAGCGTCCTAACACCAGGAGGTAACAGGGCCGGCGCCAGGGTATTTGCCGCCCTAGACGAACCTGTCGCGCTGCGCCCCCAGTAAGTGCGATAACTAATTAATATTAAATTAACTAGTTAATTTAAAAGTTATCCATAATTACAGTAACAGTCTGGAAACTGTATTAGCTATGCAGCCTATGCTGTATGGTTTAACACGTTTAATGGGAATTTAAAATGTAAATACATGCTGGCCTATCAAATAATGAGACAGTACGCATTTTCGTTTGAACACTTTGTAAGAAATTCTACGGCTACTTGTAGGCCTACTAAGTCATAATCCTACGTACCTACGTACGAACTTTCTATGAAGTCTGTAGAAATAATTATAATGCAATTTCAAAATTTTATTTTTCGCGCCTTCACTTTAGCAAATGTAGAAGCGTTCTATCAGTTCAATGTCTCCAGCAAGAGGCCTATCATGTTCAATTGACGAGGTAGCTAGGCCTAGTTCAACAAGTCTTTCTTGCAGCATGGACGTACGCAAAATATGTTTCTTTTGAGAAGCTTCTCTAATTATTAGCCACAGAAACGGGAAGTGTCAAGAAGACGTCAAATCGAATAAATATGCGGCGTCTTGTAACTCTTGTTATATTTTTAAACCTAGTACAGGCTGTACAACAGTGTTAGCATTATTTAAAACTATATTTTAAATCTAGTAGGCCTATATCAATGCTTGCACACATATTGCGCCATTTATTGACCTCGATCATCCAGACCGTTATCTAATTAGTGTCTGGTTTTGTACTAGCACTGGATTTTTCTGTGATACCGGTATGAATTATGTTTTTAACAAAAATTGATTAAACTTTTAGTGAAAACAGGGTTTCAGTAAACAAGAAAAACCCAAGTGAAAATACAAGGTCTCCAGAAAACCCCATTTTAGAAGTTCTGATTAAAAACCAAGATCTTGGGAAAACCGAAGAGTGGTAATATTGCAGATGATCGGTCTCAGTTTCATTTCAAATAGGCCTATGTCGCTATATTAGGCAACTTAGTAGGCAACTTCAAACTTGCGATAGTGAAGGGCATAAGCCGCATGATAAGTGTGACGTGCCACATCACTGACATTAAGATTTCAAAATGTCTGTGGTCTGTTTGATGCCGCTTCTTATTTTCATATTCATTTATTAATGAATGGTGGCAAAACGCCGGCAATGTTTAAAAATATTTTTTTAGCTTTTCTGCCGCCCCCAGAAGCGTGCCGCCCTAGGCGGCCGCCTAGTCCGCCTAGTGGTTAAACCGGCCCTGGGAGGTAAGTGTAGCTTTACATGTATATAGCCCTACCCTATAGCATAATCTAGATGTGAAAAACGTTTGCACTTTTAAGTAAATATATTGATGCGGCGATGCCACATAATAACACACTGCATAAATGAGTGATTTAAAATCTGATATGTTTTGCTACCAGGTACTGAATTTTGATCGCTTTGTTTGCCAGTTATTTAGATATGTGAATCTTTTCCTTTACATGCTAAGAAAACGTTGAAAAAGCATGTCTATCACGAAATAAGAAATGTAAATTTTTATATCTAAGCTCTGTAGACTGTGATAATAATAAATCTCCAGGTTTACTTATTTTAATTATTTTATTAAGCAGTGCCGTACTGCTATAGCCAGCGTGCACGCGTGCGAACGGCTTTCCAAACTAGCGCGCACGGAGTTCAAAAGGCCTGTGTACAGTAGGCCTGTTATGCACTCAGCCTCTGCAGTCTCATCTGTAGCCTGACAGTAGGCCCTATATGACGGATGTTCCATGATACACGATACCATAGGGTCACAGACTTCGTATGTGTGATGTCTGTCTAGGTCATCTGATTGGCGAACGAACACTCAGTTGTACATTAAGATTTATCTTGGTTGTGCATGTGCACTCGGATGCACACAGCAATATACAGCCAACCTGAGTCCGGCTGCAGGCATGATTAATTTTTCCCTTGAAGGCTTACTTCCACTGCATGCCCTTTAACCCTTCAGCTCTAGAATTTAAGAAATGTCTGAAATAATACCTGCCTTGTTCCTCTGTCTCTCTCTGTCTCTCACTGTTTGTCTGTCGCTCGTGAGCTGTCTCTCTGTGTGTTTCTCTCTGTCTCTCCCTGTCTCTCTCTGTCTCTGTCTGTCTGTCTGTCTCTCTTAATGTTTCTCTAATTTAAGGTAGGCTAGTATTGCTAAAGACATTGACTTTGACGACGTAGTGTCCTGTAGACATACGGAAGCCCATACGGGACATGCGCTAATTTCTTATTTTTCTAGTGATTATGTACTTGAAAATAAATTTATGCAGGACGGTGAATTTTCATCTGATGATGATGATAAACCTTTGATTCCCCCGGGTAAAATCAAATGCAGACTCACTTTTTCGCTACAAATATGCGCTGGAGAATGACGTGGATTCTTGTCCACTGCAGTGGTGGAACTAGCATGCTGGAGCCCACAAAGTCCCAGCTTCTGTTGCAAGGAGATATCTAGCTTCTGCGGCCACAAGACAGTGTACCTTCCGAACGTGTTCTCTGTCTATGGGACGATTTGAATAAAAGGCGAGCATCATAGACTGCTAAGGAAGATCTAATACAGTCAGTAATGAGAAGGAAATTGGGTCTGTTTGGGCATATATGCAGAATGGACAATAATAGAAAAATAAAAACTGTCATGATGGGTATGATGGATGGAAGTGGAAGAAGAGGAAGACCTAACAGGGAATGGACTGATGACATCAGGGATTGGTGCAAACAAGACCTACACAGTTTGAGGGTATTGGCGCAAGACAGAGGATTATGGAAACAGATGACGAAATTTGCATTGGACACCTACGGGTTTTCGGCCCATGGATTCTGATGATGATGATGATCATAGACTGCTACAGTTAAAGATTGAGACACTTGTTTTAGAATTTTTACTGAATTCTTCGAATTCTAGATTTTTAAAAATAAACATAAAAAGTCAATGAAAATGCAATAATTCGCGTTAATTTTGAGTTAACGTTGCGTTGATTTTTGTAATCGCGCGATTAACGCGATTAAAAAAATTAATCGAAATGCAGCCCTAGTTCATAGGCTTTATCCTTAGCTAGAACCAGCATCATTGACTATCTAAGATTGTGTTTTATAAGGCCCTAAGCTAACCTCCTCAAAATAACTCTTTGAGATGAAATGTTATAGTCATTTGAACCGATGCTTGTCGTAGATGGTTACGGTAGAGAGGTGTCGAACAAGTCTTGGCTGACTTGGCTTTCTTCAGGCTCATGAAGTAATTCTGTTCGATGTTTCTTCTTGTTGTGGCCATTCTGTTCGAAGTTATTCTTCCCGTAGTATTCAACGATTCTTCCAGTTTAATTTCTAGCTAGATCTTGATGATGATTGCATGATGAATTAAACATCAAAGTCAGAGTTTGTATAACTCGCAAACAAAACATTCTGCGTTGGAGTTATAAATCGTACTTTGATTTTATACTGGCATTAAACACAATACCAGTCGATTGCAAGTTAAACGACATCTCGACAACATCGTCACGGATTAGCCCAGCACCATAGGTTATCCCCGAATCCTAGCTAAATATGATTATTAATTATATCGCTGGTTCCGACGCTGGTTCAATTAATTAATTAAATCATTAATCCTATATACTACAACAGCCTAACAATTACTGCAGCCTTACACCTTAACTGTACATGTATATATATAATTATATATATATATATATATATATATAAGTGTATATCTACAACGTTTAGTAATATGATTTGTGTGGGGTCTCAAGGACATTCGTTACAATGGGTTCACATGCATTCCATGCCTCTGCCCCAAGGAATGGAATCAACTGTGACTCTCTCTTCGTAGCTCCTTCCTTTAAAAGCAGCTCAAAACTCACTATTCCTCTATTCCTCCTTGTGTTTCAAGCACTTGGATATCTAACAGCATCTTCTCCTGACAACTGATTATCCACACCTCAGATTCATATTTCAGTGTAATCGTGCGCACGTTACAAATTTAATTAATTAATAATAATAATAATAATAATAAGCCGCTGTCTGGCTTCTAGACAACTCCATCAGAAAGACGGTCGGGTTCATTTGCATGGCCAAAGAAACAACCCATGCCCGGGCTCAAACCGCCCACCACTGGAAGCACGGGACGGAAACGGGACCATCTGGGGGGAGCGGGCCAACGATGGGGCTGACGAGATTGTTGGTGAAGACCGGTCATGGACACCCAACGATGTTCCTGAGGTTCTGCCGGATCCGTGGGGGACGAGTGCTGACGGGGACCCCAATGAGAGTATGTTGCACCCGAGGGGCCAGGGGCCCTCCTCAAGCATATATGCAACGGAGCCCGCCAGGCCTGCGCTCAAGCCCTCATTCTCAAACACAGGACCGACAAATGGCGGCTGGCTCCCACACGGGGCAGGACGATCACCCGCAAGCTTGCGGTCGTACAGGTCGCTTGAGTCAATCGGAGGCCCTTTTGGCCACAGTCAATTCCAAATTATAAGATGGCAATATTAGGGTCGCGGTCCGCATTCTGTGCAAGGGGGGCCAGCCAGCAGCCCCTAACGAGCAAAACCTCAAATTACTGCAGGAGAAGCATCCACACGACACCTACCAGGAGGCTCTCCGGGGTTTACCTGACCAGGCATCGATAGTGGCGTGGCAGGTGTCTGTGGGTGAGGTGTTGGAGGCGGTTCGCTCCTTCCCAGTCGGTTCAGCTGGGGGCCCTGATGGCTTCAGACCCGGGCACCTTCTGGACCTGGTTGGACATAATGAACTGGCACTGCCATTTGTCGAGGCCCTAACAGATTTTTTTAACTTGCTCTTACGTGGTGAGTGTCTGCCCGAGGTCAGACTGATATTGTTTGGAGGCAACATGATTGCCCTCCTCAAAAACTTGGGTGGTTTTAGGCCAATAGCAGTTGGTTATGTTTGAGAAGGCTGGCGGCCACATGTGCCAACAAATATGCAGTGGCCAGGCTTTCATCTCACTTCACTCCGCTCCAGTTGGGTATTGGGGTGCCCGGTGGCTGTGAGGCCGCGGTTCATGCGTTCGCGTCGATTCGTCAATGGGATGCGCAGCGATCAGGTGTTGGTGAAGGTTCCAGGGGCTTTCACCTCCGGACGTTTCACCTCCGGACGATTCACCTCAAGGGGTTTTCACCTCCGGACGTTTCACCTCCGGTCGATTCACCTCTAGGGGCTTTCACCTCTAGGGGCTTTCACCTCTAGGGGTATTCACCTCCACTCTCATATTTATTAATAATTAACCATAAACGTGTAACAAATAGAGTCAGATAATAGGACGAGATAGTGGCTAATTAACGGCATGTGATAACGCGTGTCACTGACTGAGAATGAAACATAATTTATGCAATATACAAAATATCTTATATTATAATCCAAAGTCTGATTATTCTGTCCTTCCGTATGTTTGTCTGTCCTGCTAAAGGCTCCGAAACGGAACGCTTTAGCGATTTGATTAAATTTACAAAACATTCTTACGCCGCGTCTAGGTCAACGCGACTATTTTCAGCTCGCAATTTTATTTAAACGCCGATATATGGCCATTTTAAATTTTCAACTTTTTCGACGAGACTATTTCAATACCGGCCACAGTATTGCCATTTGTCCACGTCACGAAGGCTTATATTAATATGCAATCTTACGTCACGCGAATTATCTAGGTCAACGCTCTGATTCGCAACCAATCACGATGACCGTTGATTTCAAATCAGAAGTGGTCACGCCCACGGCTGAATTTATAGGTCATCGGACTTAAAAATTCGCCAATGCAACACTTTAGGGAATCGAAATTTTTAACGAACGTTTTCATTTGAATTTATACAGATCTCAACCCAACTTCATTTCAACTCAAAATTTACTTTAAATTCCGATATTTGCACATTTTAAGTTTCGATGTGGTCATAGTCTGTTTCAATGCCATTGAAATCTAGCTATGCAGGAGTATATATTGCGTAGAGTTGTTTTAAACAATTTCAAGCCAGCGCGTAAATTCGCTAGAAAAATTTGCACATCGTTAAATTCAAATTCACGGGCGCTGACGAAGATGTCGCTAAATTCAAATACACGGGCGCTGAGGAAAACCCGGGCGAACGCCGGGTAAAAACTGCTAGTTGGAATATATTATAAGCAACTAATTATCGTGTCATAAAGTAGATAAAACGAGGCAATAATCAATACGTAGCCTAATTAAGTTGATTTCTTATTGTAAACTGATCAAGTTTTGGTAAACCTGTAGTTTAGGTTGGTAAATTATTTTATATCGTCAAATTAAAATGGGAGCTGGATTGATGAAAAAATGGTTTCCCTGAATGAAAGTGGGATTGATGAAACCGTTTATGTATTTAAATAGAAGTTGGATTGGTGGAAATTTTTTTTACCGTAAATAGAAGCTGGATTGATGAAACTAAGTTTTTATGCAATAGAAGCTGGATTGAAGAAAATAATTTTTCCGTAAGTAGAAGCTGGACCCATGAGAATAGTTCTTTGCCTAAATAAAAGTTCCATTGATGAAAAACAATTTTTGGTTAAACAGAAGTTGGGTCATTTTTATCATGAAATGGAAGGTGGATTGATTAAAAAAATTCTTCATGAAATGGAAGCGGGATTGATCATAGTTATCATGGACATAGGTAGACTGCTTACTTACCAAAGTGAAGTACGGCATTGAAGACATTCAAATAATTTACCAACCTAAACCACGGGATAACCCAAGTTGTTTTGTCCACGACGCCGAGAACTAAACATAGACAAACATACTGTAGGCCTAAAAAAATCAGCAACTAATTATGATGTCATCTAGTAAAAGGCCATTAAAGATTGGAGATTGTTTTCAAATACCTTATTACCTGATTCGATTTGTTACGTGTAATTGCAGTGTTTTTGAGTCAAAGGAATATGTTAACTACAATCACAATGACACACGTGTTATCATAATAATTACAGTCACTTGTCTTATTATTCGATTTGTTACGCGTTTAAGATTAATTAATTATTAATAAATATGAGAGTGGAGGTGAATACCCCTAGAGGTGAAAGCCCCTAGAGGTGAAAGCCCCTAGAGGTGAATCGACCGGAGGTGAAACGTCCGGAGGTGAAAGCCCCTAGAGGTGAATCGACCGGAGGTGAAACGCCGGAGGTGAAAGCCCCTGATACCGTTGGTGAAATTAGATTTCACTAACGCTTTCAATGCCTAGAGGCGCGACGTCATGCTGGACTTGGTCTTTCACACCATCCCTGATGGTGTGAAAATATCGGTCTGACCTCGGGCAAACACTGATGTACCCTTTCGTACATCAGGGATACTCGACTCTGTCCGTGCTCGGATTCAGTCATCTCTCTCTATCATCACCATAGTTGTTTAAAACGGTTAAAACATAATAAAAAACGGAAAAAACGCCGTTTAAAAAAAAATTTGAAAACGAAAAAAACGGGGAAATCGGAATAAGAAAATAATTTGACTTTGTTACATCTTGTACTGCACTTCAAAATTAAAAACCTGGTTTACACAATTTAATTTTAATCAGAAAATAACACAACTTTGATAGTAAGCACCAAATAACATTAATGTACAACAATTATGTTCTTTTTATAAGTTTGGTTTAAAAAGAAACTGATAAATTAAAACTATTGAAATCTGTTCATATTTCAAATTGTAAACATAAGTCCACATAAGTCCATGCTGACATAAACAATTAAAAACTTTGTAAGTACAGAGTGTACTTAACTAAAAATTGTACTTAATTTTTACTTATATAAGAACTTGATATGTAGTAATATCAGTCAGTTTATCAGTCAATCGAAGATTACTGTGCACAAAGAGAACATTTAACATTTTGGAAAACTTAGAAATTCAAAATAACTTTTATAAATTTATTTCCTGTAGGCCTATTGTGCAATTTATTTCTCAACTGATGGCATTAGGCCTACATAGTGATGTAAATTAGCTGAATCCTTAAAAAGGATAGAGACAACATAAGGGATATCAGAACAAAATAAAATTAAACAAATAAAAATAGAGAGTAAATAAAAAAATAAAAAAATAAGAAACGGAAAAACGTGACGAAAACTAAAAACGAAAAAACGACGTTTTTTAAAAAAAAGAAAAACGAAAAAACCTTTTTTACAACTATGATCATCACAGATGGGCCTGCAACAGGGGGATCCTCTGGGTCCCCTCCTTTTCAGTTTGCCATAACAGCCGACGTTGTCTTCGCTCGGCTCTAGCCTTAAGATCGGCTTCCTCGACGATCTGACACTTGGGGGTGATTTGGACATTGTGGCCATGGATGTGTGTTGACAGTTACAGGGCTTGGTCCATCTTTGGGTCTCCATCTCAATTACAGCAAATGTGAGGTCTTTCAGCCGGACGCCAACCTTGTTTTGCCGCCCCTCTTATCTGGATATACCTGAGTCGAGGCTGATATGTTGACATTACTGGGGCCCCGCTTTTCACACGTCGGGTGCTGGATGTGGTCTTGGCTGCCCATTGTGAAATTCTTTAACGGGCTCTGGAGAGACTTCACCAGTTACCATGTCCAAACGCTTTGATTTTGCTTCGTTCATCGTATCGTATCGTATCCTATTTAAGTATTTGTAAAGCGCCTCTCGTAGGGTGAACCGTTCAGAAGCGCTCCCAGTGTGCTAAGCCCCGCGAAAATAAACAGGTTTTGAGAAAAGCGAAGAAAGAAGAGAGAATGCCAGAGAGAATTTTAGAGTGAACAGAAGGAGAAAGAGCATTCCAAAGAGAGGGACCAATTGAAGCAAAGGAACGAGCCATAGCACTTCTACTACGGGGAACCAAGAGGTAAAGTCTATTGCAGGAACGCAGTGGACGGTGGGATGAAGCTGCATGAGGCCGAAGTATTACGCCAACCAGATATTGCGGGCAAGACCTCTCTGAGCCTTGAAGATCAGAGAGAGGATTTTAAATTGTATGCGAGCATGCAGAGGGAGCCAATGAAGTTCATCAAACATAAAGGTAGAGATGTGAGAGTACCGGGGAAGGCGGGCTATCAGTGTAGCAGCTGTGTTGAGGACCGACTGAAGAGGAGAGAGACGAACCTTAGGAAGACCAACAAGAAGGGAATTGCAGTAGTCAATCCGAGAAAATACAAAGGCATGAACTAAAGTTGTGAAGATGGAGGAGGAGACAGAACGTTTGGCGTGTCGAAGCTGAGTTACCTCCTCCATTGCTCCCCTTGCGGTTGGGCTTCGAGTCAGTTGTAAACTGCACCATGAATGACATCCAGTGGTTGTAGGCCGCGCTTCCTATCAGAGATGGTGGCCTCGGCTTACGTAATCGTTTCGCTGGCTTCATCCGCCTACTTGGTTTCAGCCGAATGGACTCTCGGACTCCAGGCAGCCATTCCCGCGGCTTGCGCTGCGATGCTGGATCAGTTTATGACTGAGTTACTGAGTGCGCGGCGGGACACCTTGCCGACCACAATGTGCCCTTTACCGGTCTGGTTCCCGCTCTTAATTGAGAGAGAGATAGGACCGACATTGGCTGTAGCGCTGTTGTGCTGGTGGATCGGACCAGACTCGCCGTGATAAGCAGCCCACATTCGGCGGACTGGTTGATGGCGCTCCCGATTGCTGCATGCGGCCTGACCCTCGACAATGAGGCGGCTGGTCTACGCCTTGGCTTTGTGTACCCCCATAGGTGCCAGTGTGGTGACATGGTTGGTTCGGAAGGCCATCACGGCTTTGTGTGTAGGAGGGCATCTGGGCGCTCTCTGCGTCACCATGCCATTATTTGACATCATATAGTGCGCCCTGCTCAAGGCGGATGTCCCCAGTACCAAGGACCCAGCGGGCCTGTTTCGATCCGATGGTGAAAGACCTGATGGAGCGACCCTCATACCGTGGATGGGAGGGAGGCAACTGGCTTGGGACGCAATGGTCGTCCACACCTGTGCAGCCACTTACATAGGAGCCGGCTCGGTTGGGCCCGCTTCAGTGCAGGCGGCAAACCGTAAGATACAGAAGTACCAGAGGCTTCCTACATTTCATCTATTTCAGCCAGTCAGCCAGTGGCCATCGAGACTTTGGGCCCTTTCAATCCAACGGCTCTGGAATTCATTAGTGAACTAGGTCGTCGTATGTCATTCGTTGGTGGCGACAGACGTGAGACATCATTTCTTTTCCAGAGTCTTTCTCTTTGTGTCCAACGCTATAACTTGGTCGCATTCAAAGGCACCTTCCTGCAAACCCCAAAGACGAGGCCTGACCCTCCAGACAAATTTCCTGCTCCTAATAGCAATTTTTTCTAAATCCTGAGAGATCCTTGATACATCGGGTCAAAAAAATAATACTAATAATAAATAATAATTGGTGCAGCCATCTGCCAGCCACATTCCTGCGGATGTGGAGCGACAGTCAGCGCCAGAGGCAATCATGCCCTCTCGGTTTCGGAAGGATCGCAAGGCATGGTGCAATAAACGACATCACATGCCGGGGCCTCATAAGAGCTGGCTTCCCGGCAGTGAAGGAACCGCCGCGCCTAGTTCGTTCAGACGGCAAAAGACCTGACGGCCTGACTTTGATCCCGTGGCGGGTAAGCAGAAGCCTCGTGTGGGACGCCACGGTGATCGATACCTTGGCGGCGTCATATGTCTCAGCGACCACCATCAGAGCTGGTGCTGCGGCAGAAATAGCGGCTTTAAGGAAAACAACTAAATACACTGCTCTGCTGGAGGAATACGAATTTGTGCCTCTGGATTTCGAAACGCTGGGCCTCATGAGTGCCGCCTGCATGTCCCTGATCACCGACATCAGGAGACTTGTGTCAGGAGACCAACACAAAGCCACATACTTGTTCCAATCTCTATCCATAGAGCACTTTAACGCTGTTGCAATCTGCGGTACCTTTGCCAGCCTTCTGCCTGAGCCCGAGGAGTTCTAACCATTCCAGTCTTTTAACAATTTAATTAATTTTGAAGTCCCTGAGGGATCATGTTTACCTCGGGGCAAAAATAATAATAATAATAATCCAATGCTTCAATGCAGTGGCTTCCATGGCACCATGTCAAGGCTGCCAGGAGCGGCGAACCCTGGACAGATCCAACAGAGGCTGATGATAATAGTTGTAATAATAATAATAATAATAATAATAATAATAAAAATAATAATAATAATAATAATAATAATAATAATAATAATAATAATAATAAGGCTAGGTACGACACTCTATGAACCACATCTGTGCCACCACTATCGACAAAAAGTCGACGCAAGAGGACTACATGGGCTGGTTTGCAGAGGAGGCGGCGGAAAACATCAACGACATAGTATGTTAAACGACGTCATCTGGAGAGCACTTGGCAAAGCAAAAATGCCCTCACAGAAAGAACCTCTCGGCCTGTCAAGAGAAGATGGAAAGCGGCCAGATGGTGTCACGCTGATCCCTTGGTCATGTGGACGATGTCTTGCATGGGATGTGACAGTGCCCGACACCTACGCCACGTCTCATCTTGGCCATACGACACCTACGCCACGTCTCATCTTGGAGCTGGCGAAGCCGCTGAACGCGCAGTTGTCTCCAAGAGGGTCAAATATTCCACCATCACTACCACCCACGCTTTTGTAGTGGTCGCATTAGAAACTGGCGGCGCTTGGAGCAGGGATGGACTGCAGTTCGTTTCTGAGTCGGGAAGACGGATGTGACGCAACCCATGATCCAATGGAGTCATCATACCTATTCCAGCAGATCTCAGTGGCTCTTCAACGGGGGAACGCCATTTGCCTCTCTGAGACACTGCCACCGATCTCTGAACTCTGCAGAAATGACACTACATAATAATAATAATAATAATTATAATATGTCTCTCTTATCCTCCACAGACAGATTTTGAGAAGTGGTTTTATGGCTGGTTTTTTGAAGAGCATTTTAAACATGCCAGTCAATAGAAACATGTTGATGACTTGCCGTATTTTCGTGGATATAACAGGCACACGAATATAACCCATTACTTCAATAGGGATTTGAGTAACAATTAAATTATATATCACACACCAGATTATAACACATATGCATTTTGTGCGTCCACCTACGAGATAATAAACGAAAGTGTGTGCTAACATTAATGTTACTTTACCTTACATAACCTCTTACTGGATATAGTCATAACGGATTCTAGGTCAAATTAAAATTCTAAATTCTATTTTTGGAACATTCAATTGTGACTTTCTGCGGGTTGTCATATTGACTGTGATATTTTGATGATAATAGTAATAAATGAATACTACTACTGATGTCGGACTTCATGTCTTGTCGATTTCGTCGATGTCCATGCCTCTGTACTGTATGTAAAAATACTTTTTATAGCAGTTTCTGACCATGACCTGAAAATAATCCTATACAAAATTTGGTTGTGTAAAATTTAATTTATATAAAATGCCCATGAATATACCATGCAGCTAGGATGCGCCTCTTGTAAAACTTTGTATAACCCACGTGTTATATACGCGAAAATACGGTACATTATAACAGAAATAGTTTTTTAGCAAGGAGGCTGGGATTTGGACAATATCACACTGTTTGTTTTGATAGAACTGTACAATAAGCTGGTCTAAGCAGTCAGCCATCAGCAAGTTTCCTGCCTCTGCCACCTTCAACACCATTGATTATGGCCTCCCTCTTCAGCAACTATCTTCTAAGTTTAGTGTATCTGGCAAGGCTCTACTCATTACCGACCAATTTCTGTCACCCCAGTACTATCAAGGATGGTGGAGAGAGAACTGGTGCAGCGATACATTTACCAGGTGATTACAGTTCCGCCGATTGCTGGCCTCCTTCAGGACCAGTATGCCTTTCGTCCTACAGGTTCTACTACCTCTGCAATTATCTCTATACTGCATCACGCTTCAAGTCTCCTTCAAACAAACAATTACGTATCCCTAATATCGCTTGATTTTTCAAAAGCTTTCGACATGGTACGACACTCAACCCTTGCCCTGAAGCTATCAGATCTTGACATTCCAGACTTTGTCTACAATTGGCTATTAAATTTTTTTCAAGGACAGAGGGCATGTGACTAAGTTCCAGGGGGTGTTGTCCTTGCGGCGGACTATCAACGCTAGCAACGTACAGGGATCCGGGATCGGGCCATCGTCTTATATCATTAACGCTTCAGATCTTCAGCCGATTCACCCCGAGAATCACATGGTAAAATACGCAGACGACACATATCTACTAATTGGTTCTTCGATGCGGGAAACGATCAGTCAAGAACTTGCCTCCGTTAAGAGCTGGGCATCGCGTAACAATCTCCGACTGAATTCACAAAAATCAAGAGAAATGATAATATCTCGTCGTCGGGATGTGAAAGTCCCAGAGTTGCTGGTGGGAATGGAAAGAGTAACATCTATTAACATACTTGGAGTTACCCTGAACTCTGATCTTCGAGTCACTACTCATGTAGACGCCACACTTTCCTCCTGTGCCGGGTCTCTTCATGCCTTAAGAACGTTAAGGGCACATGGATTACCATCTGAGGCCCTACATGAAGTGACCAGAGCTACAACAGTCTCCAGGATGATGTACGCTGCCCCTGCCTGGTGGGGCTTTACAACCTTCATGGATCGGGTCAGGATCGAGCGTCTTTTGGCAAGGTGCCGCCGATCAGGGTACCTGAGTGAAGACTCGCCAACTGCTGCTGAAATGGCGGACCAGGCTGATGATCGCCTTCTGGCCGCTGTTTCCAGAAACGACTTCCATGTTCTTCGGCCGCTCTTTCCTCCGATTATTGATCGTCATTACAAAATGAGACCACGCCCTCACAACTTTGTACTACCCACTAAAGATCAGGCCCGTGTTAAGGGGCCCTGGGGCCTTGGAGCACTCTGTCATGTCGGGGCCCCTCCGACTTTTCCGGCTTCTCGCTCCCTTCATTTTCTCCTCCTCCTCCCTTCCATTTCTCCTCCTCCCCCTTCCCTTTCTCCTCCTCTCCCGCCCGTCCCTATTTTCGCCCTTCCCTTATTTAGTCATATTCAAGTCTGCTCAGACTCCACTCAGCAACAAATTCAATAATAATAATAGTAGCCTAAGCATATTAATTTTACTCAGGCATATTATAGCTTCATTACAATTTCCGTTATGTTGAGAACCGATCGTTCGTTGTCGCCTCTAAAAGGTAGGCCTCTCTCAGAAAGAAATGATACTGGCGACAGATTTACTTTGAAAATACAATATTACAAAAGAATCTGAAAATTACGAAATAACAATATGCGTACTGTATGTATGAATGTATGTATTGTAGGGCGAATATAGGCTATATTTTACAGAATGAAATCTTACCTTGTATTTTCACATCAGAGCAATCCCTTTGCATAGTATAATTAGCATTATACAACTAGTAGTATAATTGCAAAAAACTAATATAATTTCTGCGACTGCTTTGTCTATAGCCTGTTCGGATGAGTAATTTTGAGACTAATAGCCTGCCATAACTTCTGATTTTGCGGCTTCATAAGGAATAGACATTGCTTCACAATTAGGCGTTGATAGACTGAATTGTACTTGAAGTTGCAAACATTTAATTTCCATGTACCCTGTCTTTAGAACTCAAATTATCATCGTCACGTTCGTCAGCGATCGATCTGCCGACTATTTCCGGCTCACTATCATCACTAGCCTCTCCAATCAGTCAAAGACACACACTATCATAATCAGACGCAGACTGCGATGCAGTACTATTAGGCCTAGGCTACTTTGAAAGAACGTCGTCAGTTTTGAGGTGCTAGTTAACACTTTGAGATTTAGCTTCCTTGTTCAAGCTTTTCAGCCCTTTCAAAAACCCTCTGGCATACATGTACTTGCAAGTGCTCGACATTACTGAATGATTATTCAATACTTGAAGTTTAACTTATAATGACTAAAACTACAGCAAAGTTACCGTAGCTGTAGATTTAACGACTGATAGATAGATTGAATAATAGATGGATACAAATGAGAGAGAAACGGTTCTCTGTCTTACATGCATACTACATATATTATATATACATATATAATATATGTATTAGGTTATACATACATTCATACATACAGTACGCACACACATACATAATACTTACTTACACATACGCATGAACGCCCAAAGGCTATGTATACGTATGATAATAGTTCAAATTACATTGACTTCTGACCCTAGGCGGCCGCCAGTCGTGGCTTGAACCTGGTTCGCCCGGTGAGCTGAAGCACGGACCCCTGGTTTATACAGGAGCCCTTGGCTGAAGGCATGCTGTTCAAAGGCCACGGCAGGAAGAGGAGAAGAACGAAGAGATAGGTACACAGACAAACAGCGATACGTATACCGAAGCGTGGTCAATCTAGACTCCCCTGACTAGTAATAGCCTCACCCAAACTAACTCCAGAGTCATATCTAAGAAGTTTAAGGCTGAGTGGAAAATAATGTGACTTGTCACCGTACGTTAACAAATATGAATTCAATTTTTTTCACCAAAAGTGAATAAGGTAATTCAATTTGCGTTTTGAGATGCAGAAAAAATTACTCTTATGGGATTGGGGGCCCCTTTCTCGTCGGGGGCCCTGGAGCACGTGCTCCGTGTGCACCAATGGCTAACCCGGGCCTGCTAAAGATGATAAACTTTTTATCTCACGAGTCCTGTTTAAAAAGCCATCCTCTGACCACTAATGCTCATAAATCTCATCCCACATTACTCTCTCAATTAACTTAACAATTCATCAGGCAATAGTTGATAACAATTTGTTGCCTTATTGTCGCTCTAACATTGGCTACTCGTTATATGATACAATCTTGCTTAGCATTCATTCGTAACTTTTGTTAAATTGCAATGTACCTGATAGCGGTGTGTCTATCAGTTTTGTTACCAATAAAACGAATATAATAATAATACTCTGGGTCATCCTACTTGTCTTTCCACTTCTTCTCTATTAAATTCTCTAGCCATTGCTTGCAGCCCCTCTCACTCTCCTGTGGTGTCCCTGTAGTGATACAAAGTTTGTAAAATGTCTTGTTTGATTTTAATATAATCAACAAAATACTACATTAAATATTTGGTGTTTACGTGACAAGATTTTACTTGATGTAATGTGATTATTCTCTTCAGCCAAATTCGACGAAGTAAAAAACTATCTTCAGTGGTAGGCTACAGCCCCAACACACCACTGTTGACCACCATCATTGGGGTCCGGTGGCGCGTTGGATAACATCTGGCGAAGAGTGCGAGAGGTACCGAGTTCGAGCCCCGTTAGGGCGGATTTGCTTTGTAGGCTGCTATTAGCGCCGTTGTATTACAAGCTGTCTGTTCTGTTAGTAGTTAACTAGTTAAGATTGTTTCAATTGCATAACATGTAAATGTACAGCGCAGTGCGTTTGTCAGGCGCTAAATTAAAGAAAAGATATTATTATTATTATTATCTTTATGCAGATGATGCCCACCTCTAGATATCGTTCTCCCATAGCTCCTTTTCCACCTCCATCGCAAAATTACTCAATGTGGTTAATCTAATCTCAAAATGGAAGTCATGCAACCTCCTCTGCCTTAACCCTTCCAAAACAGAATTCATCATCCTTGGCCCTCCAGATCAAATCAAGAAAATCCCTGACACTTGTTCACCAGAGATGGGTATGATTAGCTAGAACTGCTAATCGATTAGAATTAGAATTAGCTCCTGAAATTTGCTAATCGATTAGAATTAGAATTGGCAAGAGGTTTTAGCTAATCGATTAGAATTAGAAAGCAGCAATTAGAATTAGATTTCGATAATCGATAGTTCGATACATATATTTGCTTCCTGAATTTGTCAACTTGTAATCAGAGCACAAGTTACTACAGCAAGTTGTTGTAGCCTATTACAATACCTAAAGCTTTAGCCTATTACAATGCTTTAAGCTGTAGCCTATTACGTACAATGCCCAAAGCTGTAGCCTATTACAATATCTAAAGCTGCACAACTGCTATGTGTGAGAACAGTCCAAAAGCCAGCAAGCAACACCACATTGGTCAATACATGCTGCAATTATTGACATTGCTACTGCATAAGTTCACTATTGCATTTTGTAATTAGCATGTCTTGAATCAGTGCATCACTTAGCCTACAGCACCCAGGCCCGTCCCAAGGATATCTGGGGCCCTATGCAGGTTTTATTTTGGGGGCCCACCCATTGGGGATTGGGACACTTTATAAACGTTGCCTGAGAAAGAAGACTGCCCTGGCCTGACTTAGTCTAAATAGCTTTATTGTATTGTATTGTATTGTATTTGAACACTTGTTATAGCGCCCAACCAGATTTCCCATTCAGAGGCGCCCCCGACTACTGCGCCGAACGCTGAATCGGAGTTTCACGCCGAAGCGCATGAGCAATTGCGAGTGAAGGACTTGCCCAGGGTCCCTACGCGGCGACTTTTAAGGTGGATCCGAACCCCGCAACCCTCCAGCTGCAAGGCACCGAACATACCCCTAAACCACCGCGCCCCAGTTGTATTGTGATGTGTTGTATTGTGTGTTGTATTGTACTCCACGTTTATAATGCGACCGAGCCACCCGCAGTAAAGATCCGAGAAATTAATCTCTGATAATCCGACCCGACCGGGAAGCGAACCCGGAGCATTATGGATAAAATTAATATGATATTAGAATTAGGTTTACCAAGGCAACATTGTATTGACTTTTTGGGTTTCCTAAGGTAATATTAATCCATTATATCCCATAGAGGCTATTATAGGTCTCTCACTGAAAACCTAAAGCACTGCTCTTTCACAAAATCAAATCTTAGGCTATCTTTAAATCTTCTCTTCCAATTGCCTCCCGAATCGCTTCATTTCTATTACCACCACTCATGCACCAAACACTGCGGCCGAATGTCTGCTTGCCTGATCCTTTCGATCTTGACCCTCTGCAAATCGATTTTTTATATATTATAGGCTACATTTTTTTGACTGAGCACCTGTGAATAAGCTGCATGGTTCCCGTGACTTAGCTTTTTTGGTCGCTAAAGAAATCTATAAATTAGGATTACATTTGCGATTACAAGTAGGCCTATAGGCCTACACTGCGACCAAACTGATTTTTTTACGTAGAAGAAAATAAATTTACAGGAATTTAGCCATCTATAATGCTGTTTATAACTTTTTCTGATGCACATACCGTGGTGTTTAGGCTATGGCGAATTGCTTAATTTGTTTATAAATGTGAAATACAGTCTCAGAAGTGATAGTAGTGTGAACTTGTACTTACCGTCACACTTGGCAGCTGGTGACTTAAAAACGACAGCTTTATTTATCAATTTTATTTAGATCTATCTAAAAGTTACTTACAATCCTGAGATCTGTATTACACTCGAATGGGGTCTCCAGATTAACTGAAAACTCTGAAAAGCCCACACACGGAATACTATGCATTTACGTATATCTATCTACATGTGTTATTTATTATATACATAAATATACACACACACTGTCTCTGTCTGTCTGTCTGTCTGTCTGTCTGTCTCTTTCTCTCTCTCTCTTTCTCTCTCTCTCACACACACACAAACACACACACACACACACGCACACACACATATAATATTATCACACCTGTATTAGTAATTACCCGTCTCTTATTTCTATAAGTCGGACGATACTCCGCAAGATAATAAATTGCTAATGTCACTTCAAAATTCCTCGTGCTTTGAACTTACCATGGACCATAATCTATCTTTCGACACCCCACTTTACATCTGTGGTAGGCTGGTAGCTTTCACTCAGGCACAGAGATAAGATTTCAGTTCCCATGATTCTCTTGGCAGTGGCATACATGTAGCTTCCTGACCCTAAGGGCGAAGGCCAAGACTTTTCCCAACTAGCGTCACAGACAATACATTTTAACTTAAATAATTTAAGCATTTGCACTTAATTCAGACTCGTGCGGCGTGTGATGTCATTATTGCTGTTTCTTGTAGTTTCTTGTAAATGGGATTTTTGGGGCCCCTAAATTTCGGCAGAATCGCCGGGGCCCTACGCGGTTGCGTATTCAGCGTATGCCTACATTGCCTAGGGACGGGCCTGACAGCGCCTAATGTTTACGATGTAGCCACAAAACTAAATACGCGTTCCATGGCAGCTGAGGTTTCAGGAACACAGTGATGCTGTAGATGAAGAACATGAAGACAAGCAAATCTTTCAGTGTTGCATGAGCAGAATGGACAGGTAACCATGAACAGATCACTGCAGGTTTGAAACAGCCTTCAGATAAATAAGTAAGCAAGGAATTCTTGAAAACTCAATATTAATAAACTCATTCTTAATGAATGCGTTCTCAGCTTAATTTTCACACATCTAATCGATCAGCTAATCGATTTTCGATTAGAATTAGCTGAAAATTGCTAATCGATTAGAATTAGAATTAGCATCAGATGACAGCTAATTGATTAGAATTAGAATTAACTGTTTGTCTAATCGATTAACTAATCGATTAGCATCTAATCGATTAGTTACCCATCTCTGTTGTTCACTAATTAATCTGTTTGATTTTAATATAACTTATCATCTCTCATTTTCACCTCCAACTCCCCTGTGACCAATATTGGTATTCCTTTTGATTAACCTTCTCTCCTCAACCTCTCGAGCCCCTGTTTCAAAAACATCCGTGACCTCCACTGCATCTGACCCATGCTCGACTGCCTCCACTTTTGCTACCTCCATTGCAATTCCCTCTTCCTCAACTTTGAATCTACCCAAATGAAGCATATGCAACTTATCCATAATACACTTGCTCAGGTTGTCACCACCAAGACACCCATGCATGATCATATCACTCCTTTCCTTAAATCATTCCACTGGCTGAAAATCTGAGCGCATTCGTTTCAATCCTATCGTTAACCTACAACTCTCTACAGTACTCCCAGTCCAAGTATCCTCCAGCCCTCAGGCTCAACCCAATCCTGCTCCTATTTCACTATGTGCCTGGACTTTTATAAAGTTTATTTTAGGGATTGCTCAAAAGTGCAATGAATTTTCTGTATAAGGGATCTGAACAGGTGTCTTAACACTTTGACCACTGGACATACATGTAGTAACCAAATGTATGAAATAAGGGACGTGTTAACACGTCCCTAGTGGCCAACGTGTTAACATAGCTAGAAAATGTAACCTGAACAGAGTTTAAAGGGACAGCTCAAATGTCAACAAAAGATTGTTCCTAAGGGATGTACCAATACACAAGGATGCACAGTGCACTTGTGTTGAAATATGGCAGCAAGGGACCAGAAGTTGAATAATTATTAAGCGACCGACAACCTAACTGAGCTGAAACCGGTACAAATAGCTCTCATATGTATGATGGAGCATAGCCAACTAATTAAGCATTGCCAAGGAAGAGGATCTTGAATTAACGTGATTCATTGTGAGACCTGATGAGCTTGTCTTCATCAATTTGAGACAGCAACTATCAAGTTCTAATCCAGATTTTGGTCAGGTTAAAATGTTATATATAGCCTATATATAACAACAAACTTGCAGTTGATGCAGGCCTATAAATCTAGTCAGAATCTGGTAGGTCAAATAGTTGTCACAGCAGATGTAGAACCAGTGGTTAAATTCAGCCGGGTCTTGCCGGGTCTGAGATCCGGCACCTCGGATTTCAGAACCGGCACCTCTGATTTGAGATCCGCCACCTGCATTGTGAGAACCGGCACCTCTGATTTGAGATCCGCCACCTGAATTGTGAGAACCGGCACCTCTGATTTGAGATTAACCTATTCGTCAACCTCACAGTGCGATTCAATAAATATTCACTAGCATCATAGAAAACTACTTGGCCTACGTGTTTACTTTAGCCGCCCACCCGCTCTCTCTCTCTCTCTCTCTCTCTCTCTCTCTCTCTCTCTCTCTCTCTCTCTCTCTCTCTCTCTCTCTCTCTCTCTCTCTCTCTCCCTCTCTCTCTCTCCTCTGCTCTGCTCTGATCTGCTCTCCTCTCCTCTCTAGTATAGAGGAGAGAGACAGAGTCTATGGAAACATTAATATTAACATTAAAAAGTATCATTTGCGCGAGAGAGTAAGAGACAGAGACAGATACAGAGTAAGAGACAGACTCAGTCTCTCTCTCTCTCTCTCTCTCTCTCTCTCTCTCTCTCTCTCTCTCTCTCTCTTTTCTCTATTCCTCTCTCTCTCCCGCGGTTAGCGTGTTTCCCGCTCTGTGTAGGCATACAAGAATGCCACTGTATAAGTTTGTAACGACTCGTTTGCTGAATGCTGAAGACTTCGCTGGAATGGGTGTGGAAATCTGAACTAGGCTAGCAAGTCTTTTGATTAGTAGTAGTTATAGCGCATGTAGCAAAATGTCGAAAAGAACGTTTGCATCAGCCATCAGAAGTCGAGCAACGATAGATGAATGATTTCTTTTCACACAAAAGGTCCTACATGAGGTGAGTTTTGTGTTCTACTATTAGGGCATTAGCAATTCGTATGCAAGCAGCAATACATGGATATGGACACCAGGACATCATCTACATGTGTGGACACTCATTATAACAAAAGTGTCTTCAGACAGCTGGAATTTAATTTGTTTGTACATGTGTAAGATGTCTTTGTGTAAGACCTATTCTAAATCGTGTTTTTATTAAGTGATTACAGGCACATAGTGATTAGATTACATGAATAATATAGTATTGCCTTTGAGAATCAGAGCCACAGAAACGATGCACTGACTTTGTGTATAATAATGTTACTGGCCTATCTTTGTTCAAATCAGTTGAACCGTTGCGGAGTCGATCTCTATCTCCGTCTCCGTCGCTCTCTGTCTCTCTCTACCTCTCTCTGTCTCTCTCTGTCTCTCTCTGTCTCTCTCTGTCTCTCTCTGTCTCTATATCAGTCTCTGTCTGTCTGTCTCTGTCTGTCTGTCTGTCTCCCTCCCTCCCTGTCTGTCTCCCTCCCTGTCTGTCTGTCTCCCTCCCTCCCTCTCTCTACGCCTCTGCATGGATATTATAAAGTATAATTTAATCCACTTTAGGCCTGTACAGCAGAGGTGGTTCACAGAACTTTCAAACACTTCCCGGGCCACCGAGGTGAACTGCTGATGCAACACAAAATGTTCTTCCCAGACCCCAGTCCCTGAAAAACAGTTGCAACCAAGCGGTCTAAATCCAGAAAACTATAGCATGGACTAGTCGTAACATTTCCTGAATATTAAGCCTATATTCTGAAAATATCCCGGAAAGTTATATCTGCGCAAATAATTTTGTCTTCACTTCGAACATAGCAGGAATACAAAGATTTCAAAGATGTGAAGGGAGCCGAGGCTTCAGGGAATAAATTTGAAAGACGTATTAGTGCAATTCACACACTGCCTGTTAGAACTGCTGAATGTGAACGTGGATTTAGCAAAATGAACTTAATTTGCACACCTCTAAGGTCATGTATAAGTGTAGAACTTTATATCCTCTCTTCTTTTCATTTCCATTGTTGGGCCCATGACTGGAATCCGCTTTCGTACGTGCAGTCACGAATTGCTATATAAGAGCCTAATCATGATGCAACAGATTTAGGCAAGTGCAAAGCACCGAAAACACGCAAAGCCACAGACGCACGCAGGGCAGTATATATTGAAATGTTTCTAAGTTCGCATGTTGTGCACGCCATTGACAAAAAGACAGTATTCAAACTCTTGCTTAATTTTCAGCTTTTCACTGGGTTTAGCCTATATTTGTAATTGTAAATGGATTGATGTAGAAAACAGCTATGATCTAAGTGTAGTCAGACTGCTTTGGTCAAGTTTTATTTACTGAGCTCTTCAATGTGAAAGTATTCTGCGTATTAATTTTTGGTATTTTTGTTGCCAAGTGTTTTGCATGTTATTGCATTGACATGCTGATCAAAGCCTAGTCCTCTGTAATAATGTTATGTTAAATAATGTAGGCCTATATTTCTTTGAAATTAATGTTTGTGGTTGCAATAATCAATGATGCGCGTGCTTCACGCATTTTGTATTTTATCTGAGTCTTTCTACACTCGAAAAGGCCATATAATATATATATATAGGCATTGATATATCCATTAGCCAGGCTACTAACAAACATGCACACATAAATATATCGGTTATAGATTGGCCAGTTAGCATTAGGCTTAAGCTTTAAATTTGTAAAGACTTGGAGACCCGGCACCTCTGGATGAGCAATTTAACCACTGTGTAGAACAAACAAGTGTAATCTGTAACTTACAGTGCTCTTGTGAGGTTCTAGTGCCCTTGTGAGGTTTATAATGTAATGTAATGTAATGTAATTAGTAATTTATATAGCGCCGCTCACAGCCGAGGCCATTCAGTAGCGCTCCCAGTGCGAGAACCCCGAGAGAAGAAATAGGTTTTAAGGAGAGAGAGAGATGAAGACAATGATCCAGAAAGGAAAGTCTCATGCAAAGTGAAGGGAAGGGCATTCCATAAAGAGGGCCCAATGATGGCAAAGGATCGAGTTTGAGCAATCGTGGTCCTAGCTCGTGGGACAAACAAGTCAGACCGGTCCAGGTGCTGCATAAATAGCCAAATGCATACATACGGTACATACATACAGATACATAATCTGTTCTTCTCAATGAAGCTGAGCGTCAAAGTCCAATTCAGACGTGGTTGAAAATCTGCAAAAATCATTTAGCTGACTGACATGGTAAAATATTTGTAGAACTCCCATTGTAGATGTCCACATAAAAACCCAAACTCATTACAATTAGATAAAACAACTAAATGTTTGCCCGTCACGGTTAAGTTTAGCAAGCTATGGTGTGCCACTAAAAGTCAGCCACCCCTTCCCTTTCCCCACCTCCCCTACCTCCAGTTCCACCCCCTCCGCTTACCCGCTCCTTTCCCCTACCTTTCTCCTCTGCTCTGCCCGCCTTTCCCTGCCGTCCACTTCCTCCTCCCCTCCCCATCCCCTCCTCCTCCCACTCCCCTTCCCTCCCACCCTTCACCTCCCTCCCTCCCCATTCCCCTTGACCCCTCACTCCCCTGCCATCCCCTGCCACTTCCCTTCCCTTTCAATTTCCCCGTCCCTCTGCCCCCATCGCTCCGCTCACCTCCATCCCGCATTCCCTTCCTCTGCCATCTGCTGCATCGACAAGTTAACCACGCAAAGCAGAGTATAGCCTGAGGTTATGAGAAACATAAATGCTTGCTGTGAGCTGCCATCTGGCGAATGACACAGTGAGAAGTGACACTTGAAGAAAGACGGACACAAGTTCATTTCTGTTTCATTATATTATTAATAAACGATTGAAACAATCATATCAGAAAAGTTCAATGAGAATTAGAAATCTTACGTTCAGCTAAACTCAGTGAGTTAGCATTATAATCTTAAAACAAATTTAAAACCAGACACTGTAGCACTTACCACACGCAATTCATCATGAAGATCAAAAAATGCAGACACAATTTGTGCAGAAATAGGAGGTATTGTAAGATTGAGCAGCTGAAGAGCATTTTCTGATACAGAAGATGGATAAATCTGGTAAAGTTCTGATAAACCAGCTAGCGAGCTCCATATCTGAAAATGGCAAATAATGTCTTAAACTGCAATGTGTGGTGATAATTTGAACTAGTGTGCTAATCAATAATATAACAACAACAATAATAGCAATAATAATAGTAAAAGTAATAATAATAATTGACTCTGGAGGCTTGTTTACAATCGATGCTTGAATTGATTTTAATTGTTAATTTTCTTCTAGCTTTTGCACTTTGTTTTCTGTTTTTGGCTGGTAGGTGCACTTCTTTGAAGTTTCACCTCAATTCAAACAAGTTTTTGTTAGCTTTTGACACGCATTTCACTGTATTTCTTGACTTGAATCGTACGCACTAAGTCGCTGATATTATTGCTCAGCAGGCATGCACATGGCCACCTCTGTTTCTCGGCCATGGCTCCTCTCTCAGATCATTAAGAAGGCCAAGAGCATATGCAGCGTATGTCGTGACATCTAGCCGACAGCATGTGTAGTATAGTAGGGAACCAGTCATAATGGCAGACATGAAAATAGATGTTTACAAGTAAGTGCAGAAGCTAAATATCGGACATTTATTTTGGGAATAAAAGATATTAAACCTAAAATATAACATTTGGCGAAGAGGAAAAACTTATAAAGAAATATTACAATGACTGAATTTGGGCCAATACCCCAGTTTGCTCTGTTTCTATCCGACGTCGGCCCAGCATCAATGGCACTGCGGTGGAAGAAATGGACAGACCGATTCGAGAACCTAATGACAGCACTTAATATCACAGATGACAAACGCAAGCGTGCACTCCGCCTACACTTGGCAGGCGAAGCTGTATATGACATATTCGAAGGTTTGTTCGTTGAAACGACCTGATGATTTGAATTCAGGTGAGAACAATGTCTACACTCTGACAAAATGTGCACTTGATGAACATTTCAGTCCAAAGAAGAATGTTGAATTTGAAATATTTAACTTTCACCTGGCCAGATAGAATACAGATGAAACCACAGATGCTTATCATGCAAGACTTTGCACATTAGTTAAATACTGTGATGTGAAGCAGAAATAAAGTCTCACATAATTCAAACATGTAATTCAATGAGACTGCAAAAATAATAATAATAATAATCACTTAACCTTAGTGACAGAATCATCACAACTGGTAATGATCGAACTGCTGGAAAAAGAACATCAGAAGCTTTTTAAGGAATTGGCAATCTGAAGAACTTCAGAGTAAAACTTCACATTGATGATAGTGTGAACAAGTCTGCACAGCAACAATTCGGAGCCGGACAATTCGGAGCCGGACAGTTCGGAGCTGGGCAATTCCGAGCGGATAAGTCTGAGCGAATTGAGTTGAAGATCCTGTGAACTTGAAATTTAAATAGAATTGAAGTGTCGACAATTTATTGTTTTGGCGCTCTAAATTATTCGCCCACTGTTATTCTTCTTTGAATAAAAGCTGCATCGATGAAAATTTATTGCTTAAAATTAAATAGAAGTTAAACTGATGAAAATAATTCTTGCTTAAATAGAAGTTGGATTGATGAAAATAATTCTTGCTTAAATAAAAGTTGGATTGATGAAGATAATTCTTGGCCTCTCCCAATTCCGCTCCGAATTGTCCGGCTCCGAATTGCCCGGCTCCCAATTGTCCGCTCAGAATTATCCGCTCCGAAATGTCCGCTCCAAATTGCCCGGCTCCGAATTGTCCGCTCCGAATTGTCCACTCCCAATTGTCCGGCCCAAATTGTCCTAGAACCTTTGTGTTGATATGAGACAAGCTATTCTTCGTGAGAGGCATGTAACCCCTACCCTGGAGGACATCATCAGTGACCTAAATGGAGCAATGAAGTCCTCAAAGTTAGATCTTAGGGCCAGATACAATCAACTAGAATACCAGCCAGCCGTTAACATAACAACGCTTTCTACTCACATTGGTTTATTTCATTACAAGAGACTGAATTTTTGAATTTCCTCAGCCAGCGAGGTATTTCAAAACACCATAGACTGCAAAAAAACCAAAGCAAAGGCATCGTTCAAACGGGGACCTGTCGAGCAGCAGGTGTTTGAAGAAATCAAGGCATGTTTGTGCCAGAATGCGGTTACAGCATATTACGACCAAAATAAGTGGTCATATGTCACATTAGATGCAAGTCCTTTGGGTCTCAGTGCCATACTTGCTCAGAAAGACAATCAAGTAGAGGTCTGCGGGTAGAGCATATTTGCTACCCGACCCGTACCTGTAACACAGAACCACTACCCGTACCCGTACCCGACCCGTACTCAAAATTACTACCCGACCCTACCCGTACCCGCGGGTATACCCGTACCCGTAAAGTACCAGTCGTATCATTAGCACGCCTGCCCATAGTCCCTGTCCCTACCAGGCCAACAGGCCTGGAGCTCAGCATGTAGAAATAATAATAAATAGACTGATGATGATGATGATGATGATGATGATGATGATGATGATGATGATGATGATGATGACGATGGTAGTAGTAGTAGTAGCAGCAGCAGCAGCAGCAGCAGCAGCAGCAGTAGTTGGTAGTAGTAGTAGCTGTTGTTGTGGTAATAGTAATAGCAGCAGCAGCAGCAGCAGCAGCAGTAGTAATACTAGTAGCAGCAGCAGCAGCAGCAGCAGTTATTGTAGTAGTAATAATAATAGACCGTCAACTTATGGAACCTGTCACATGCAACTGCTGTGCTTTCTCAATTGCATTGTACATTTTATATTTGTGGTCTCTACTGTCACTTAATACACTAAGTTAATAGTACGTTGCAGACCCGGTCAGGCCCATTGTGCGCCTACATTCTCTATTACATGTGACGCTGACATTGTAAAATGTCCCCAAAATTTCACGTCGGTATGGGTAAAACCGGGTATACCCGTACCCGTGATGACTCTACCCATACCCGACATGACCGGTGAAATGTGTACCCGACCCGTACCCGATCCACACCAAAAAGGAATTCAGAATCAGAGATACTGTACTAGGGAAAAAACTTTGAGCCAGTAAGATGACAGTAACAAAAATTAAAGGAATAGAGATCACAGCTGAAAAACAAGGACACTACATGACAAGAACTCAACATTTTTCAAGAAGGTGGAGAATGTTGATCAAGATGAGGATGAAGATGTCCGTGATCTTGGATTCATTCTCGATCCTGTCCTCTCTCTGTCTGATCACATAAATAGTCTCTCGTTTCTGCTTCTACTACATACGCCAACTCCGTGCCATCTGCCAATCACTCCCACTGCACGCTATAACAACTTTGGTCCATGCATTGATCTGTTCCAGGATTGACTATGGGAATGCGGTCTACATTGGTCTCTCCTCTACAAATACATATAAACTTCAGGCCATCCTAAACGCTGCCCCCCGCCTCATAGGAGGCATTGAAACGTTTGACCATATCTCCTATTTAATCCGTGACTCCCTTCACTGCCAGCGCATCCAATTCAAGGTCTGATCCCTCATGCAAAGCTGTCTTGCTCAATATCTTAGGGCTTATTGTACCCCAGTATCGTCTCTGCACAGTCGTTCCTCCCCTCGGCCCGTGGTTTTTGAGTGGTGCTATATAAATATTCGATTACGATTATGATTACAATCCCAACTCGAATGTGAACACCAACACCAAGTGTAGCAATGCCAACACAAACTGTAACACCACCTTGCACGACACTGCCAACTCAAGAAGGACATGGTACTGCTGTTCCGACGTGACGTTATCCACATCGCCTGAATAGGAAGCCACCAAGACGACTTACCCCAGAATAAACAGGATTGATGTTTTGATGGACTATATATAAAGGAACTCTAATGGGCCAGTCATGGACACTATAGAAGTCATATAAACAGTCAATATAAAAGTCAATGTAGAAGTTAGCATTTAAAAGAAGGGGGGACGTAGTATAGTAGGAACCCGCGTCAACCAAGGGAACCTGAATACTGAGAATTTATACAGCGCCTCTTCAAGATATCTAGTCAGAGGCACTCTCTGCGCTAGCTTATGTTAAGTGTCATTAGTAGACTCATTACGAACAAAATATTATATCAGTTAGCAAAACTATTTTTTCATTGTATTTCTTAATTTATATAGTGCCGCTTACAGCAGTGGCCATTCAGTAGCGCTCCCAGTGTGAGAAATCCTAGAGAAGAAGGTTTTGAGAAGGAACAAGGCTATAGAAAGAGACCTAGAAAGAATGGTAGCACGTATAGAGGAGGGAAGGGCATTCCAAAGGGAGGGCCCAGTAGTGGCAAAAGATCTAGTTTGGGCCATAGTGGAACAACAACAGTGTGCCTGACCAAGGAGCGGAGAGGTCAATGAGAAACTGAAGAGAGACGGGAGTGAATGTGATTCCTAAGATATTTAGGAGCAAAGCCCAATTTGGACTTAAGGACTAGGACAAGAACTTTGAACTGCATTCGGGCTCTGAGAGGAAGTCAGTGCAATTGATTGATCATAAACGAGGAGTATGGGAGAATTTAGGAAAGCGAGCAATCAATCTCGCAGCAGCTTTTAGAACTGACTGAATAGGGGACTTCGGACCTTGGAAAGACCTATAAGAACAGAATTGCAATAGTCAATTCTAGAACAGACAAATGCATGGACTACTGAAATCAAGGTGGATGAGGAGACAGATTTGTGAATGGCCCTGATACGCCAGAGTTGAAAGTAGGAGGAGCATGTAAGCTGAGTGATATAAGTAAGTAAGTAAGTAAGTAAGAATATTCTTTATTGACTAGCAAACGCACAGCACTGTACATGGCAAGATTAATACATTCAAACAAACAAACAAATTTATATATACAAGCAAAGAATTGAATGGGAGAAGTTAATGTATATCAGAGGAACATAGGGGAGGAAGAGTTAGGGCTATAGTCATAGAGGGAAAATGAAGAGCTTAAATAGACTGATCTAGGGAAAACATTGTTTATTTGTATAGCATCTGGGCAAGGAAGCATTTCTGAGTCAGGTTGTCAAACATGGGAAGCTCATGGTTATGGGACCGTGGTCGAAGCGATTAGCGAGATTGCTTGATAAGCGGTAACAATTTATGCAACACATGGCAAGGATTGTGCAGAATACAGGCAAAGAGTTTGGTGTCAGCATTGCTGCAAAGAGTCTCAAATGAGGGAGAAAATGGAGGTAAGAACCCCCGACAGCCTCCGGATAATTCCCTCAAGGGTCTCCCGTTCCTGCGCTCTTGCAAAGCCCCACCACACAGGCGAGCAATATAGCATCATACCAACCGTAGTGGCATGAACCACATCAAATAAGCTGTTCCCGAGAACCCATGCGACCTCAGGATCCGAAGAGCGTAAAAAGACTGCCTTTCTTTTATTGTCATATGTTTAAAGTGGCTGAGAACCCAAATTTCTCTGTAAGCTCAACACCCAGAATATTTAGAGTATGCACCCGTGCGATACCTTTTAGAGGAGGGGTACCATATCGATGGCACCCCGGGGGTGTGTGAGAATTATCTCACTGGACTTGCTTGAATTAAGGCTGAGGTTGCAACTATGTGCCCAAACACTGATGTGCTCAAGCTGACGCGACAGAAGAGGCTGAATGGGAAGACAGAAAAGGAGAGGGTCAAGTGGGTCTCCATGCTGGAGGCCAGATTGCGAAAGGAGTGAAAAGTCTCCATATTTGAGAACAGTTGATCTACTATATGCTAGGTGACAGTATGGGATGGGCTCAGGAATGTGCTCAGAAACTGCTGTCAACATCCCCACTCGGCTCAGGTAATTAAATGCATTGCTAAAATCCAGTTTGACCAGGACTGACCCTGTCAGAAAGCGTCTAGCAGCATGTGCAGCTGCCTCACAGCCCCAGGAGTACCGATGCCAAGCTGCAGAGGAGCAAATAGTTGGACAACTGAGTGAGAGCATGTGCATATTCGCATTTTTAAGCCAGATAATGCCAGTAGTAGCTAACTGCAATAGGGCAGAGATCACAGACTTCTGTCTCAATGCAAACAGAGTTCCCCTAAAATATTGTGCAATGGTACAATGACAGTTTCCTGCCAACAAGATGTTTGTTAGGATGGTGAGTGATGAAAGGAGGGCTATCTCAACCTCCTTATAAGGTTGAGGACGTATTCCATCAGGTCCCCTGGCCAACCCAGCAGGGATGGAATGAACCATGCATATCACTTTGCATATCACTTTGCATATTGTTACGGGTTCCTCCTAGCTATAACAAAGCTCAACTCGTTGTCTATTTTCAAAGGTATAATTCTCGCCAAAACAACAAATCAAACGATACATTACCAACCGTAGAACGACGGTGGAAGGAAGGTTCGCTCTTAAGACGAAGAACGACCAACTAACAAGAAGTCTGCAACTCAGCAACGGGCTGACGAACATCACAAACTGAAGCACCGTAAGAAGACTTGAAAATGGCACAAGCCACGAACTAACTTGACTACCATGCAACCCAGAGAGATCTCAGACAAACCGACTAGCACGAAGGCTGAGTTATCGGAGACTCTCTAACCGCCCCCTTTCGTACCTCCTTATATAGGCTACTCCCTCGGCTAAGGAACTACCCAAGGGTAACGAATGCCCATCCCAGGACCGGTTAGGACTCAGTCATGAGACCCTAACATACCCCCGGACCACAAAAAAGGCAGAAACCAGAAGGGTTTCTGACTTAACTAACATGCACATACAATCAAAATCACAAATCAAAAATCAAAACACAAATATACAAATATCAAAATGAAAACAGTTACTCTGTACACACTCAGACGTTCACTTACGTCTCCCTAAGCATGATTTCTCAGTCACCAAAGGTGAACCGACAAACTAAGTCTGCTAACACTTTCAGACAACTCGTTCTATACCCAACGTTCAAAAAACAACGTTGCAGTCCACAAGGCAAGAGTTTCTCGTTCCTCGTGTCACCAAACTTTTGAAGAATGTACACCAACTGTACCGACCCAAGGTACACCTCGGAAGCGCGAAGAGCGGCGAGTAGGCCAACCAAAGCCACCTCGACATCCGTTTCCATCAACGGAAGCAACGCCGTGCAACTCCTGACCGAAGTATCACCAAATTCACCATCCACCAACGTCACGACAGTCAGACCCATCCAGAGAAAGACGAAGGCGCTCAGTCCTTTAGATCCTCGTCTCGTCAATCGTCTGCGTACCGAACACTCCTTGACGACCAGAAGCTCCATCGCACACACAGTCTGAAAATAGACTTGAGCACACAAATAAGACTCAAGACAACAACCAATACCAACAAACTCCATAGAAATTCCTGTCAAATCTAGGGACACATCACAAGTATCTTGAACATCATTCATCAGACACTCATTCAAGATAACTTCATCTTCAACAACATCTTCAAAAACATCTGGTAAAAGTTCATTACTCTCCAGAAAAATGTCATCACACTGATTTACCATATCTGTGAGACAAACGTTCAATTGGTCAACAACCCTTTCTATCTTCCAAGAACTTTCAAAAATGTCGTCATGCATACATTCTTCTGTCAAGAGCACATGAGACACAACCATACTTTCGTGCAACAATTGACCCATCTGCGTACAGGGCATAATCGTGACAACTTGCGTGAACACATCATTCAAGCCATTAGTCATCTGACCATAATGTTGCAACAACACAACCGTACTCACAAGAATCACTCTTTCACCACAGTCAACATTCATGTACATTACTGAGCACTACATTCGAAGAAGACTCATTAGAAAATTTCGTATGTGAAATATTATCACACACAACAGTTGTCATCACCGAATCCATCGACAACAGTGCTTTGCAATCATTCACCATTTGAGACGAATCACCCATACATATTTCCGAGACAACATTCATGTCTAATTCAGAAACATCCCGTGAATTTCCATCCTCACCAACCAACAACTCTTGCGCCTCAACCGCAAAATTCCCAAGACATTCATCCAACTTTAACTCTTCAGACGCACCTTCAAACACACGCAAAGAGACTTCCACTCCTTCATTGAAGCATTCACCCATGTGCACATTCTCAACAGGAGACTCAACATTCGCACACACCTCATTCGAGTCATCAGATATGTACGAGAGAACACTATCGTCCATCTCCTCCAAACAATCCTTAGGCGTATCATGCACTTGACTATCCTTATTCGTCTCCGAAGGAAAACCCACATTTTGTGCGCTGTCGTTCGTAGACACTGTTCGAGTGTTTGAGCTTTTCTCAAGACCGTAAGAATTTTGTCCCCAGCCAAACGAATCATGCTTATCGCCTAATTTAGCATTTGCAGTCCTTACGTTTATCTGTTCCAACTGCGCTCTTAGTCGTTCCAGCTCCAACGCTCTTTCTACCTCTTCCGTTCTTTTCTTTACCTCTAACAACCACTTTATCATTTGAATCTCACTCATACCTGTAGTATCCTGACCTAACCTTTCTATTTCCACTCCTAATTCCTCAATGGACAATTTAAATATATCGTCCAATGTCAACTTAAACTTCCTAGGCGTTCCCATTTCAAAATTTCGAAATTTCAAAATTATCTTGAGACACGCCCCCTAATTTAAAAATTTCTTCTCTGTCTCAACTTTCTCTTAACGTCGTCAAATTTCCGACGAAACCTTAAATGTTGTATGTGCTACCAACAAATGAGAATTTCAAACGACGAGAAAAAAAATCCCGGCTAGAGCTCCCATATGTTACGGGTTCCTCCTAGCTATAACAAAGCTCAACTCGTTGTCTATTTTCAAAGGTATAATTCTCGCCAAAACAACAAATCAAACGATACATTACCAACCGTAGAACGACGGTGGAAGGAAGGTTCGCTCTTAAGACGAAGAACGACCAACTAACAAGAAGTCTGCAACTCAGCAACGGGCTGACGAACATCACAAACTGAAGCACCGTAAGAAGACTTGAAAATGGCACAAGCCACGAACTAACTTGACTACCATGCAACCCAGAGAGATCTCAGACAAACCGACTAGCACGAAGGCTGAGTTATCGGAGACTCTCTAACCGCCCCTTTTCGTACCTCCTTATATAGGCTACTCCCCTCGGCTAAGGAACTACCCAAGGGTAACGAATGCCCATCCCAGGACCGGTTAGGACTCAGTCATGAGACCCTAACAATATCACCTTCCAGACAATGTTGTCTGGAAGGTGTGACGGTGGATGTGGTGGTTCAGAAATGTTTATAGAAGGAGGATGCTTCTTGTGCAGTTCCTCCAAGGATCCTGAATCGGCTTGAATAGGATGCTCATTGGAGCAGAGAATGCGAACTGCTGCGCGAATGTTGCCTTCCTCCAATTTTGAAGAGACTGCCCATGCAATTCTGTTGGTTTCCCACCACTTGGTTTTGTGTTTGATTGTCGATCCTGGCCCATTAGCTGGATTATAAAAGGGAACACCTGCTGCCAACTCAGACTGAAAGTTTCCACCATTTTCTTAATAAGGTGGGATAGGTCTGCTTCCTCTGTTTGTTGTCAGTATAGTATGGGTGCCAAAAGACAGAAGTGTGACCCAGATGTCCCCGTTAGCCGGGTCCAGAGCAATGCAGTCAATTATGGCTATAAGCAAGTTGGGAATTGCCGGTCTAGCTCCCTTGGTATATGTTTGATTAAGCCACCTTGGAAGCAAGGGTGGACAATATTATGAACAGGAGCTGTTTGTGCCGGATCGGGGCCTGAAGCAGTGGCTGATTTACTTTGTGAAGAAGCTATGGGGACAGAAGCTAAATCAGAATTACGTGCGTTGCAATTACAGAGAGGAGTGGCCTATTCGAACCAGGGCACGGGTCATCCCGAGGGCTGTGTCTGTGAACCATGCTGCTATATTGTAGGTCTAATATCTTTTCAAAAATTTTTGGCTGACATGTAGCTTCCCCGCTTTCATGTAAACATCTGTTGTTCATGTCCGCCGTTATTGAGACACTGCACATCGGCCATGTCGGTTGCTGATCGAATTCTCCGTCATTTCGACGGGTAATTTAGTCCAAATGCAGAATTTTCTTAGTAACTTCTGACACTTTGGAGTTTTCTGGTGCTAGGTTTGTGCTCCAGACTTATTCGTCGATTTGCTAAGGCTTTTGTGCGTTTTGTTCACAAGTCGCCTTGGCGAATGTGACTGCATCAGGCCCATCCTTCTGATGTATGGTCGAGCCTGAGCCATACGGATAGTGTACACCGCAGCCTGTAAATGAGTGCTTTCGTCTAGGTGGAGGAGTTGGAGTGACCTCAACCTTCATTCACTGGGGTGCTTCAATCTACCGAATGACACATGACGAATGCCTTTTTCCTTGTACATACTCTTTTACCTCGATGAATAGCCGGAGGTGTGATCATCTATCAGTGAGGGACTGCTCGTCGACTACGTCATCGTGTTTGCGAACGCTGTCACCTGTGGTCGCTCTACTCTGTCGATGCAACTTGGGTCAGAGACTCTGAGCATCCATGTCGTCAGTCAGCTTTTGACAGGAAGCCGTTGGTTGGTTCCACATGTATGCATGTGACTCTTTTAGCTTAACTCCAGGTTTAAATGGGTTCCAGTTCTTCTAGGAGTTCCACAGGGCTCTGTCCTAGGACTCCTTCTTTTCATTCTGTTCATGGCTGATATTACTTCATTAATTTCTAATCACTCTGCCACGGGTCACCTCTTCGCTGACGACATTCAGGCTTACATCCATGGTTCTCCTTCAGCTCAGTTCGTTCTTGCTGACCGTATTGACACTCTTTCCCATGACTTACACCTATGGATGTCTTCAAATCGCCTCTCTATCAATTCCTCCAAAACTCAACTCATCTGGTTTGGCACTCCCCAACAACTCCAAAAACTTGACCTTTTGCTTCTTGCTGAAAACTTCCCCCAATTCACTTTCTCTACTAGTGTACAAGATCTAGGTGTCACGCTAGACAGTTCTCTTGCTTTCTCTGAACATATACGTTTGGTCTCATTGGATTTTCCAAAGCTTTTGACTCGGTCAGACATTTATATCTGGCTGAACAACTTGCTTCTCTCCCAATTCCTGATCACATTTTTTATTTGGATTTTGAATCTTCTTCATAATCGAAGTCATTGCACAAGGTTTCGTGATGTAATTTCTTCTCTTGCAAAAATTAATGCAAGTATAATTCAAGGTTCATGTTTTGGCCCGATGGATTTTGTAGTTGCAATCACGGACTTAAAGCCAATCAATCAATGCAATCACATTTTTAAATATGCAGATGATTGCTATCTCGCTGTCCCCGCATAAGGTATCACTACAACTCCATTCTCTTCTCCACATAGGCTTTCTACACGACTTGACCGTAGGTGGCTCTGTCACCACCATTGCCTCTGATATCCAAACTATTATCAGAGAGGCTGGTCACATGGGCCTAACACTTAACTTCACTAAATGTGAAGTCATGCATTCCTCTGAGGCTAACATCCTGGTACCCTTGAATTCTTTTACTGTCACACCTCTGGATGATGCTTGTCTCCTCGGAGCTCCTCTCTCTCTGCGCCAAAGATGACTATTTTGCTGATGTTATTGAGAATACGTAATTGATTCTAAAGATTTTATGAGTCAAAACTTTGATCGCAATTTTCTCCAAATGTTGTTTCCATCACTGCTAAACTTTAAAAGCTCACAACTTCGGTTAGGAACATCATAAATACATAAATAAAACGTGATTTGAAAGATCTTACATTGTATAATCTCATGGGAGTATAAAGTAAATTTTGATTTTTAGCGACAATAGCCTACTTTTGCCGTGGCGGGTCACATATTTCTTAACATTTCACTCTCAATATACAGCCCTATCTACTGTATTAAAACAACTGCATTATTCAAATCGACTCTAATCAGCAATTTCTAACCTTTCCCTCACTATTAGCACGTGTGCAGTAGGTACAAGCTATATTCAGTCAATGTTCACATAAGACAAGCGGCGCAGACCGCCTGCTCAACTATATCATGTTTACATATAATAATGTACAGATGTATTGTCCTGACACAACCCTAACACATTATATATAGGCCTATATAAGTAAGTAAGTAACTAAGTATATCCTTTATTGAGAAGCACTAGCAAATGCACAGCACTGTACATGGCAAGATGTACAAACAAATAAACAAAAATTTATATATACAACCAAAGAATTGAATAAGAGGCTTTATTGTACATCAGGGGAACATAGAGGAAGAAGAGCTAGGGCTAGTCATCGGGGAAAATGAAGGGTTTAAATAGCCAGATCTACGGAAAACAGTTTATTTGTATAGCATCTGGGCAAGGAAGCATTTCTGAGTCAGGTTGTCAAATATGGGAAGCTCACGGTTATGGCCGCCGTGGCCTCACGATCATTAGTGTGGCAAGATAAATTTAGATTTATTTGTGTCTCAAGTCAGTTTAAGTCGACTTGTGGAGAAAACAACCGTGGCCGCAGGGAGTAGCGCTATTGCTTGATCAGCGGTAACAATTTATGCAATACATGCAAAGGATTGTGCAGATCTTAGAAACACTTGTTCACACTAAAAACATTATAAAACTGCTTAAATGCCGCTGTGTCCTCACGACCATTAGTGTGGCAAGATAAATTTAGATTTATTTGTGTCTCAAGTCAGTTTAAGTCGACTTGTGGAGAAAACAACTTCAAGTCACTTTTCTGTACAAATTCGACTTGGGGGTCAGTTGCGCTAAGCAGAAATGACTCGACTCGACTTGGGATGACCAAGTCGACTGGGGTCGACTTATTGGGGTCGATTCCAAGGTCTATGTGCGTGCGTTACAAATTTAATTATAATAATGATAAAAACTCATCCATCAGTACACGGCAATTATATAGGCACATTCAGTATTCTGGCAAACTTTGCTGTCGTGTCTCTGTTACTACTTATCATCATCATCAGTTCCTGACTTCCTGATGCCAGGCATTTGGTGGCGATGTGTACAAATAAATGATCTCCATTGTCCTCGGTCATTTGTCAAGTCCATTGCTCCTCTTAGTGTCAGTCCAAGTGATGCTTTGTCCTTTGCTATATTACCTGTTACTGCACTACTTATATTGTCATTCTGTTACTACTATGATCATTCATCTGGTAAATAGCGATGCATATTATTATTGTAACTGCAGCCATACCGTGTGTTAGTCAGAGCATATGTGTACTGTTTCACGTCAGTGTTCTAGCAGATAAAATGGCCAGGATACTGTAGAGTAGGGGGCCATCCATAAATGACGTCATGCACCTGAACTTGATGGAATAAGAACATGGGCAACTCAAAACAATCTGAGGCTTAACACCAGCAAATCACGTGAGATGCTAATAGCTCGTGGTGGAAAATGGAAGGTCGCACCTCCGCCTCTTCTCGACATGGAGAGGGTAGCCTCAATGGTTATCCTCGGTGTTACAATCAGGGATGACCTCCGTGCAACCTCCCATGTCGATGGAGTCCTTGCCGCCTGCTCGGGATCACTCCACGCGCTTAGAGTGCTAAGAGCGCACGGGTTACCATCAATAGCACTCCAAGAGGTGGCAAGGGCGACAACCATGGCACGCCTTCTGTATGCTGCTCCAGCCTGGTGGGGCTTCGCCGGAGCTGAAGATCGTCACAGGATTGAACGGTTCCAGAGAAAGATGCAGAGAATCGGTTATCTTCCATCAACGACCAAGGGAATCGAGGAGATGATTGGCGAGGCAGAGAGGAGACTATTGCAGGCAGTGATCTGGAATGAAAATCATGTGCTTCGGGGATTATTTCCAGGGGTAGTGCAAAAACATTACAATCTTCGCCCCAGGCCGCACGATTTTAAGCTCCCAGCCAAAGACGATAAAAACTATATACCAAGAGTTTTATATAGAAAGTAGCAACTAATCCTTTTTATGAGAACAATGATAGCAACGAACTTACTATCTAATTTCTAATTTAACTTGTACCTGGATGCGGTGTGACATCCCGAATAATCAATAAACGAAGATATATATACCTAGGGGGGAGGGGGAGGAAATTTGTGACGATGTGTGACATGGGGTGAAGGGGGGTTCAGAGAAGTGTGACGTCACATCAGGTCTGTGTAATTAAATTTAACAAATAACAACAATTCAATTTTAATAATAACAGCACTAATTTTGAGTATTACATTTTCATAATTTTTGATTATTTTAATGTATATGGGCACCATTATTAATAATTTTCTAATTATTTAAACATTTGGTCACTGTTAGATTTTAAAATATTCATGCTCTCCCTATTTATTCCACGAAGGAGCATTTTGCTTGCCATGGAAATTTGGTTTTGGGGGTCAGAGCTTTGTGACATAATTTTTCAGGGGGTGTAACTTTTTGTGACGAAGTGTGACGAGGGGGGGCAAAAATCGGCAAAAATTGCGTGACGTCATTTATGGACGGCCCCTAGAATAATTAACGGTTTCCTTGCATTTTAATTCATTTTCTTTACATTCTCAGAGTTACTATCGATAATCAGTGACGATGGCTGTGGCTTTCCAATTTCTTCAGTTGAACAATTTTTATTAGGCTGTCACACGCTGCTTCAGGCTGCTGTGTGCTGGTAATAAATGGTCCCGCGGTCAAAGTGTTAAGCAGATGTGCATTTGTTACACATGGGCCAAAAGAAGAATGCCCAGGTCAGACAATAAGACACAATAACCCTTAATGGTAAAACACAGTTTATAATAGTTATTTGCCACACAGTGAAGTTAATAAACAATATACCACATTTCTTCCTGTGATGGCAACCAAGAAGCCACTTCTAGAAACAAGCATGAATTTCACCATTCCTTCTAACTTGACAGGTAGCAAGTAAAAGTGACGACCAAAATCGGGACTGAAATTTTACAAAAACAACAATTGGTTACTACACATAAATATAAATGCACAATCCAGACTATGATGTATTGAATATCTCTCTGTCTGCTGCTCTCATCTCGCTAATACAAAGGGAATTCACATAAGAATTGGTCAAGACAAATTTAGCACATACAAATCATACAAATGCATTCCATGTGAGATCATATTTAGATACCTATACAGATTGATCATACATCTAATCAAAAGGCATTGATTGACAGAGGTCTAAGATCTGTTGTATTAGAGATTCACTAAATGGCACCTAGACTTAGACATATGAAAGAATGTCTTTCCGGTCTGTATAAAAGGAACAAAGTGGTCAGTGTCATACGACTTCTAAGTGAAACCAGTGCTCAATGGCCATGTAGGACTAGTGACTATCGCACGGCAGTGTGTGTATTGTATTGTATTGTATTGTATTGTATTTGAACACTTGTTATAGCGCCCCTACCAGATTTCCCATTCAGAGGCGCTTCCGACTACTGCGCGAACGCGTGTATGGTTGACTGTTGCCCCTTAAATGAATGAAGCTGTCATCTTAACTCCTAATATGGTATTATTCTTACAGAATATCTCACATATAATGTGCATTCTGCGAATTTTTGATGCAACTGAAACTTACGTCCATTCCAACTGATGATATATACCTCTTGCAACCTCCATCTTCAGGTGTGTCAGTGAACCATGACGATGACCCATTAATTAAGGTAATCAAGGGATCATAGACTGTGAGATGACAAATCGGAATAATGAGAAGTCATCATTCAGTCTAAGTCTAGATGTAGGACAGAGGGTGCGCAACCTACGGCCATACGGCTGCATGCGGCCATAAGAGGGAGAATTGGCGGCCGTGTGTGTATTTATTCAGAAATATTTTAATTCCATTTTTTCAAAAGTAAGTGTGAATCAATTAGTTATCTTTGCCTCTGTTTTAGTGCATGAATTTAACAACAAGTAGGCCTATAATAATGCTCACACAAGCACACACCACACACACAAACACCATCACACACTGATACCCATTGGGAATAATATCATCTAAGTACGCATCTCTGCAGGAGCCGCGTGTGTGAGACAGACTAAAAGGGTCGTATCTCTAGGCCGAGACTAGATTTGGCTGTAAGCCGGCCTAGCCAATTAGATTGGTGTGCATGAAGACGTCGCAACCCGCTTGCGCCCGACTACGGGTACGCCTGCGAACAGCCAGGCGTAAAGTCCTTAGGCCGTCATTGTGAACGAATTTGAAGATGGCGGCTGTTGCGATTCGTCGGTTTAACAGAATTGTTAGACGCCAAAGAGCGTTTAAGGATCGCCGAAATCCACCCGAATCGTTCTCGGCCGATGAACTTTACGACAATTTCACGAATTGTTAATAATTTGTGACGAATTTAGCCACACGATACCGTTTAAAAGTAGCGTGTCACAACGGCAAGGACTCTAGCTTGCCATGGTTGAAAATTAAATTTTCACAGCTGCAAGTTAAATAACAGTTGAATATGTTTTGTGAAAGACAATCTTAATCTTTTCATTAGCTATTTTTAGCGGGATAGTAATATTGTGCTGAAACATTTGTGTTTAAACGGATCATCTCCGATAAAAATGCGCTAAAGCAACTGCTCGATGTTCGAGTTGTCTATAAATATTTATGCGCATGCGCGACCAGCCATAATCGCATAAACCATTGACGCTGGGTTTTACCACGCCAATTATAATTTGGCCACGCCCATTCTGGTCTGGGACTTGCTAGGCCATCGCTTGCGCCCGGTCCATGCACACCGTTTTCCGAAGGCTTTAATTCTCAGCCTACCAAGTCCGGCCTAGGCCACTAGGCGGGCGTAAAGTTGCGACCTTCCTATACACGTCGGTCCAGATGTAGTAGCTCAAAGAGGCAGGCAGACTAACAATATCCATGTCAACCACTGCATATTATTGTACAAGCAGAGCTGACAGTGAGGCATGCAGGTCAATGAAAGTTACAGTGTGCAAATGCAACTGGACATTTCTACCGCATCCTTTACCATCGTCCTTGATTCCCTGCTGCAAGAATTTACTTAACGATGCAATGACTTTAATCAGATTTGCCAGCACTGCGACTTGTTGCTTCTCCCATCTGGTGGAGACAGAGAATGCACCTTTGGACCTCCAAATGGAATTGGTTGAATTGAAGAACGACGAAGAACTCATGAAGAAGTTCGAGGATAAAACCAATTTAGTAGAGGCGAGAACCGGCGAGAAATACCCTGGTCCTCTTCGGAAGCACCTACGCATGTGAGGCAACCTTCCCTCTGATAAATTATTGAAATATAAATACAGAACTCGATTGATAGACAACAACTTAGAGTCTGGAATACATTTGAACGTCTTCAGCGGTTTCCAGACTTCTCATGCCTCTCGGCCAACATCAAAGACCAGGGCATTTTAGCTACAAATTTGAGTAGGATTGAAGATGAAGTTAAAAAAATTATTGTTCTTTTATTAATTTTGCGATGGAAAAGACATGGTGGGCCTACTGAAGTTCGTGGAGAAGCTAGGAATGGACGTCAGTAAACATATTTCTAACAGTGAACATTCTTATTTCTGGACGTCCCCACACATATTTTTTAATAGCAGATTATCTTGGCGGCCGTGATGAGAGTATGAGCCTTTAATGCGGCCGACATTACCGCAAAGGTTGCACACCCTGATGTAGGAAGTACCAACTAGTCAGAATGATAAACCTGAATTTGTAGACAGAAAACCTCGGGCTATATCCAAACGAAAGTGTTGTCAATGTGATAACTCTGGTGACTGAACAAAATAACTGTTCATCTCTTGTATTATTCTGAAAACTAGCCTGACAAAAACACGAACAATTTCTATATTGAAAATAACCTTATATGTCACAGGGCCACAAGGCGAAGCAATGTTGTTTACTCAAATCTCGTATTGGAAGTGCGCGTCTCTGTCTACCGAAGTCGGGATTGCACTTTCAGAGCGCAGCTCCAACGTATTCCAGTCCGGACTGAGACTGTACGTGTTCCAATGCGGATTTGGTGATTCTCCCTTCCTCGCCGTGGCCTCAACGCTCTGACTTATTCCCGTAGAAGACACGGTTCCGATCGGTGTGTCAATGGATGCACTATTAACGTCGCCAAGTTTCCACAGATCGATTTGGTATAGAATGAGTCTCCGTGACTACTTCCGACTGAATCACACGCGTAGAACCACCCGATTTCTATACAGACTCCGATGCAACTCGGTTTCCATGCATTAGCCCGACGACAATTTCTCACTTAGTTGAATTACGACGCAACTATTCTTGTAGCGCTAGATCCTGCATGCGCACGGCCTACAACTACTCCCTCTGTTCGTCACACGAGTTACCTAACTTCTATTCAAATTAAAGGAAGACATTCTTTCCTATCTTACAGGCGACAAGCGATAGCAACATTCCCAATTAAAACGACTTGCAAACTTATTAGTATTCCAATCATTCGCAAGCCTCATCCACACTCCGTTGCGATTTCCAACACTGTGCGCCTTCTCTGCACGCATCATAAGCGTATATACTGTTTCGAGGCGCCTGGTAGCATAGCATTCAGGCCTCTGATTGGTCCGGATTCGGTCACTGATTGGTCCGTCGTTCTACAGTAGCCTCGTACAGCAGCCTCTTCGTTGCTCCCGGCCGGAGCCGGTGTGCTGTACTTTTGCTCCATGGTAGCAGGGCTTTGCTGCTAAGAAAACGAGCGCTATCTAAATCCTTGTGAAGTACATTCTTAACACTACTTTCCTTTTGCGGCGGCGCAGAGTGGTGCGAAGGGAACAGCAAGATCGCCTCGAGATGCAGAACGAAGATTTCTGTGGGCAGCCAAACCTGAGGTGGGGCAACAGAACTCACCCAAGTAGGATGGGGCACTCCATAACTGGCACCGCCAGACCCAGACCGAAATCCTAAATTTAATGTAATGGAAAACAGGACAAGGACATAAGGATGCCAGTGGAGTACGTCACGCATATAAAGCGAGACATGGTCAAATTTTGAGAAACCACCAACAAGCCAAGGAGCTGCACAAAGCACGCGCTCAAGCTGTGCAATGCACCCCAATGGAAGGTGGCACTGCAGTAGTCAATCCTACCACAAATGCATGAACAACAGCAAGTGCAGCATTAGGTGAAAGTGAACAAGAAATGACCCGCAACTGCCGCAACTGAAAAAAAAACAAGCACGGCATAAAAGATTTAGATGTTCAGAGAACATCTAAGTTCCTGATCAAGAACAACCCCTAGATTGTGGACAGATGTCAAGAAGACAAAGTTAGGGAAGTCGGCTGATTATCAATGATTCAGATGCTTCCCATTACCCAGCCATATATATTGCATTCATTTTGGAAGCGTTGAGGCGCAGAAAAGTGGATGACATCCAATTGTCAAGCACCTCCATAGCATACTGCATTGTGGCTGCTGCAGTCAGAGCATTAGATGCTAGACAATGCAGATAAGGGGCCGTCCATAAATGACGTCACGCTATTTTGGCCGATTTTTGACCCCCCTCCCCCTCGTCACACTTCGTCACAAAAAGTCACACCCCCTGAAAAATGACGTCACAAAGCTCTGACCCCCTAAAACGAAACTTCCACATGATAATAAAACATGTTTCAATGCCCATTTATTGTCATTGTAATAAGTATTTAAAAATCTTATGGTGACAAATATTTAAATAATTAGAAAATTATTAATAATGGTGCCCGTATACATAAAAATAATCAAAAATTATGAAAATTTTAATACTCAAAATTAGAGCTGTTATTTTAAGATTAAATTGTTGTTAATTGTTAAATTTAATTACACAGACGTGATGTGACGTCACACTTGGCTGACCCCCCCTCCCCCACGTCACACATCGTCACAAATTTCCGACCCCCCTCCCCCCCCCTAGGTGCGTGACGTCATTTATGGACGGCCCCTAAGCCTGAATATCATCAGCATAGAGATGACTCACAACACCAAAGAAGGCCAGGACAGTTACAATATCAGCAGTGTATAAAATGTACAGTAACGGACAGAGCCCTGCGGCAGACCAAAAGGAGTGGCAACCCAATGAGACATAGTGGACCCAAAGACAGTGCAGGACATACATCCATTCAAAAATGAGCGAAGCCAGTCAACCGGCTTATCGGAAATGCAAAAAATCTAATAGACGATAGATAAGAATGTCGTGGTCGACCATATCAAAGGCCGCACTGACATCAAACAGAGCCAGAAGGTCTGAGAGACCCACAAAAACCGAATAAGCTTAATCAAGGTGAGAGCAGACAAGGGAACAGGCTATGGTTTGCAATGGTACTTAGTCAGAGCTAGCAAGCGGTTGCAGAGGAGCGTGAGGAAGATCCTCGACAAATTCCTGCACAAGGAAGGGTGGTAGAGGATTGAGTTCACAGGACTTCAGTGGCGACGACAGGATGAAGTCATGGAGTTCCTCGCTGGACACTACGGTGGCCCAAAAAAACAAAAGTTGGAAATGCATGGCTCCACAAGGCTGCCCTTGTTACAAATGAAAATATAATCGTGTATGCAAAATTTTGGACAGATTGAACTATTAGAGGTCGTGCCTTTTGTAGACTTTTACATCATTTAGTCTGAAAGGTCAAAAGATAATGTATCATTTTGAATTTCAAGGCAGTTATTATTTTGAACTTTGAACAGCCTAATAAAATATACTGCAGTGTTACTGCTTAGTCAGAGTGCATTAAATGCAAATAATTTGTAATGCAATATTATGGATTTTTGAAGTAGTTTTCCAGTCTTCATAAATCACCATCATTGAAGTGCCGGAAAACGCAAAACCCGTGATTATTTCATTTTGATTTTGTTGGAAAAGAAATCAATGTCCGATGACTGAAGACAAGTTGCAGCAAGTATTGTTTCTGTGACTCATCCGTAGTTAGTGCATCATTGTGAGACTAGATCAGAACCACTCCACGTTCTGCACTGTCACTGACTGCATCAAAAGTTTGACATTAGCCTTCGTCGACTGGAAAGTAGACTTCAATGGTCAGAGAACAGAAAGCTTTGATTGGAAGGCTTTGGCTTGTTCTTGACCCTGGGTAGTAAGAATTGTAATTTGTAATGCAATATTAAGGTCCACTTCTTTTCCTTGATGACACGGTCTGAGTATTCAAGAAACTGTGCAAGACTTCAAATCATTGAATGTGACAACGCTACTTACTTGCAATTGGTCGACTAATTACTCTTACTTTCGAACAGCCGCTTGAGCGCCGCTGAAATTCTTGTGAGTCTCTGTTCGTCTTCGAATCAGCAGAAATCTTGAATTTCAAGTCGATTCTTCTTCAGCAGACAATAACCGTCAAACAAACAGTTTTAAAGAACTCCTGGTGACATACGCCTCCAGTGTAGTGTGGTGGTCAAAGGATTTCCTGTCCAGCCGTTTCATGGATAGCGAATTAGGTGTGTAAGTAAGGTTTTCACCAATGAATCACCATAGCGGCCTTGGTGTTTTCACTGTTCTGTCATCAAACAAAACAAGTGGCACAGGGTGCTCGGTGAAATACCAGAGAAGACAACTGAATGCCTCCACAGTCCACTTCTTTTCCTTGATGACACGGTCTGAGTATTCAAGAAACTGTGCAAGACTTCAAATCATTGAATGTGACAACGCTACTTACTTGCAATTGGTCGACTAATTACTCTTACTTTCGAACATCCGCTTGAGCGCCGCTGAAATTCTTGTGAGTCTCTCTGTTCGTCTTCGAATCAGCAGAAATCTTGAATTTCAAATCTATTTTTCTTCAGCAGACAATAACCGTCAAACAACGTCCGGAGCTGGCTAACACCCGAATAACTCATATTGGTGATGAAACATAGCCCCATTTGTTGGCAGTCCAGACCCAAGAATGTCCTTGTCAGGCATCCCTAATAGCCAACATTGTAGAGAACTCCTGGTTGATGCCATGAAAACTGCTGTTTTTGTTACAAATAAGCGTTTATTACACAAAATGAAAAGACATGCGTTGTATTTCACAGTGAAGGAGTGCTTCACAAATAACAAAAATACTCTAATTATGCTAAGTTAGCGGTATGAGGAGCAATAGTGAACAATCCAATTGTAAATTAAACAAATTGTAATGAAAAACTTTAGTCTAGAAGTCAGCATGGAAAATTTACAGATTACCTCTAATTCAGCAATCTTTTTCGAAACACAAAGAACTTGAAAACAAGCTTTTTTATTTTTAAGTAATAAATTTAATTTACTGAAATACAGTTGACATCTAGATTATGATTTAGAAAGAAGGTGCTTGGAGTGTTAATTTTAATTAATAATGTAGCCATTAAAACGCATCGTGTGGTTTTTGCGATTTCTACAAAAAAAGTGTCAAAAAGGCGAGACCTCTAAACATGCTCATATCTCTTCAATTTTCTCACCACATAGTCTTCTTGTCAGTGGAACAAGGGCAGCCTTGTGGAGCAGCAAATCTCAACAAACAAATTTCCCCCATGTAAGTTTGGGCCACCCTACTGGACATTCATCTCAGTTCAGACAGACAGCACTCCAGAAACTCTGGAGGAGGTGTCATCACGAACGGAGGTGATCTTGACCTGAAAATATTCCATGAATTCCTTAGCCGTAAACAAAAAAGCAGCTAGCTGTTAAAGGCGCAGCCTAGAACGACCACAGTTTCCTGGAGTCTTGATTGTGGCGCGAAATTATAGCCTCACAGTATTCAAGCTCCTTTTCCTGGAATCTTGAATGCATCGCCCTGATAGAATTGATCCAAGATAACCGATCATCTGAGGGTCCTGAGCGTCTTTCAAGGCGTCTGGTCTCACGACGCAGATGCCGACATCCTTCGTGAAGCCACGGTGGAAGCCGCCGACTGTGCTCTCTGACAGGACGGTCGGGCAATAAAGAGTCACCAGGCTCCTCATGGTGGTCTCGTAGAGGTCAAACAAGTCAGAGACAGATGAGGCAGTTAACCCTTTCCCGACCGGAAGGTAGTGAATGGTACAAAAGGCATCCGACCGGAAGGTACCGAATGGTACTGGGCGGGTCTCGTCATTTGTAGCCTCACATCGTTTCGTGGTAGGGACCCTGGGCAAGTCCTTCACTCGCAATTGCTCATGCGCTTCGGCGTGAAACTCCGATTCAGTGTCCGCGCTGTAGTCGGGAGCACCTCTGAGTAGAAATCTTGAAGGGGTGCTATATAAATATCTGAAATGAATGAATGAATGAATGAATAAATTTATGAATATACCTATTAGTTTTGGATCCTACGTATAATTTCGAGCCACATGACGTCTTGGGATCCCCGGAAAAACACCTCAGTATATTAAAAACAGCCAATCAAAACTGGCATTTAAATCACACGAACTTGTGCGACTATGGTATAAATACTAAAAAAATTGTATCTCCTTCAGTTTTCAATATATTTGAAACATTTTTTCTTCATGCTATCTGGAAACAATTACTGCACATTTTATGTGCTGACATAACATATGGTGTCACTGAAAATTTTGTTGTAGACTGTCTTGAAGATGAAAATATGTCAGATTTTGGGGAGATTCGGTTTGGGGTAACTTTGGGTACCTCAACAAATATTTTGTCCAAAACCTAGACGTAGGTATGGAAAGAGGAGATAAAATCCTAATGAATGGTGTTTACCTTATGTCTATATGTTAAAAACTTACAGAGATAGAGCAAGTTCAAAATGTTTTATTCTTTGGCCGTTTTTGCGTAAAATGTGCGGTCGTCAGGGGGGTAGGTGGAAAAAATTGTGTGGTCGTTAAAGGGTTAAAGATGAAATGTCTTTGCACAGCAAACTTTCTCGCAATGCCAACGCGAAGGCAGCATGATCCAGATTCTTCTATCCAGGGATGTGTCAGAGGATGTGAATCAGGATCTCATGAACAAACGGAATTGTCAGTGTCACGAGTCCATAATTAGTGATGTCTTTCAAAAGAAAGTGAACTTTGGAATAGGAGAATAGGACCTTCAACGTGAACTGGGAAATGGAATTTTTCATCGTGGAGGTAACAAAAACCGATTAACAAGAGGTGTTGAAGCTGGTGATGGAATACCATAAACTTTGACACAGTTCTGGTAAATATACTCTGGTTCTCTTTGGAACCACCTACATGTTTGAGCCTTCTCTCAGATGCAGCATTTGAAAAATAAGTACAGAACTTCATTGATAGACAACAACCTGGAGTCTGTCTGGAATATGTCCATAAGGTCTCCAGACTTCTCATGGCTCTCGGCCAATATCCAAGACCAAGGCAGTCACTAATTTGGACTATTGTTGTGGTCTTAAATTACACTGGCTAGTGGCTACACATTTCAGTAGGGTTGAAGATGTAAAAACCTGATCATGGTTTTTTAGTATTCTTTTATTAATTTTCTGATGGAAATACATTATAGGACTACTGAAGTTTGTGGAGAAGGAATCAGTAAACATATTTGCTTACGTCACCATTGTTTATTAATAAATCGTATTTCTCATCACAATACACATGTATGTATTTTTCAAATAACCTAATAGCAGATATTTTGGCGGCCGTGATGAGAACATGAGCCTTTAATGCGGCCGACAGTAGCAAAAAGGTTGTGCACCCCTGCTGTAGGAAAACTCATTTTTTTATCAGCTAGACTTAACCAGTAAGACATGCTTGATGTATGGAAGACATAGATCTCTGCTGATGACCTAAATGTCTTAAGTTCGTGACCAGGCAAAAACAGTGGTTTGAGTCAAGTTGAGTTTTTATCAAAGGTGAGATGCTCACCATCAGAATTCATTGTTTCACAACACAGTGACAAAAACACTTTCCACAACCAGCTGTGTTACCAGCTGCTTCTCCTCTGCTTTGACACCTCCTGCAGCACTCCACTCAAGACATAAAACCAAACTTCACATTATTCTATCCTGGTTCTGCTTCTGCAAGCCATGACTACTCTTACCACTGATTCCACCAAAGCATCATGCTGTCCTCTTGGTGTGAACCCCCAGATTCCAGATTCCTGGCACCAAAAACTGACCAAACAACCTCTTGTAAACTCGACCTGATATTAGTCCAGTCATTAAACAACAACTATTAATGGAGGTTCAACAAATTTTGAAGAAAAGGTTTCTCGATGGATTTCACCTCTTTGATATGTCTACATTATAAGAAAAAAAGTTTTCCAAAATATGACAAGGGGAACTATGCGAAAATGGGTCAGATCCAAGATGGCCACCATCAAGAAAAAGTAATAAACCAAACTGGGGGGAAATGTCCTATATGGAACCAGTCCAGCTAAAACCATCTATGAAGACTCTATTCATATCAGCATATAATTTATATACATGCTATGGAATGTAATTTTCAAGTTAAGTATTTAAAAAAAAAATGGCCACCAAGATTTAACGAAAAATGCAAAATTATCTTATCTACATAACTAACAGCATTAGAATTTCATACATGGAACCAGTCGGGCAGAAAACATCTATGAAGAATCTATTCACAACAGCATATACATATACTTGTTATGGAAAGTAATTTTCAAGTCAAATGTTACAAAATACTGAAAATGGCCATCCAGTTTTGACGCAAAAAGCGAACTTATCCTATCTGCATAACTAACGGCATTAGAAAGTAGCTAGAAATCTGTATCAATTAGCATATGTAACATGCAAATCTCTGTCACTCTTGATGACCAGATTATAATGTCAATGGAACTGTAACAAATGGTCTTAGTACATTGATATTTAATATTATGGTATTTAATATTATTATTTAACATTACTTTAATAGTAATATAGCCTTAATATTTACTTTAATTGCATGGTACAAAGTGACAGGCATTGAAATATTGAACACACATGCACACACACTCACAAACACTCCTTCACACCTACACCCACCCACACACACCCACCCACACACATACTATATATATATATATATATATATATATATATATATATATATATATATATATATAAAGGAAATTCTGCACAACTATTAGTCACTTGTGTCACTGGAATCATAAATTTGCCCATTTGTGCATGTCATGTCCATCGAGTGGCCACACACCAAGTTGCACATGAGTCCATTTTTCTTGCAGGAGCGTGTATTTTTGGCACATATTCCAGTACAGTTACATTTAACGATATTGAGTAGAGATGATGGTGCAGCAAGTTGATCCATTCTGTATGGTATCGAGATTGACTCAGGCTGGGTCTCGCAGAGCACCAAGGCCCATTCTATCACCTCCATCTTGTTGCCTAGCCAGGCATGCTCTTGGAGGTAGACCCACTGGCTGTGGAATCTTGCAGCTTCTGATGTGGGTGGAAGACGTTCAGAGGGCAGATAGCCGGAGCTTTAAGCAACCTTCTCAGTTAACGTTCAAAATTCAAATTTGAACCATGCTTAGAGAGTTGCATTGGTGCGATTACCAGCTTGCTCAATTCCTTCACGATCAATATCAGCCACCATGAACAACTGAGTGAATTCCTTGAGGCCATGGCAAATTACCCATAGCTGAAATTTTCCTCTGTCTTCGATGTCATATGACATCCAGAAAGTGCATGAATAAAGAGCAAGAAGCGACCGAGGTCAGGGTCAAGCTTCTTCTTCAGGATGGATATATCAATGAGCGTTGTGTTAGCTTGAATGATCTCATGGTTGCAAAATCATAATCAGCATCTCCATATGAGTGAGTGAATTGAATACCTTCCTCAGATCCCAGGAGATGAAGGAATTTCTGTTTGTTCGTTGTGTTTTCATTTTTAGCAACATATCTAGAATGAAAACAACATCCACTCCCATCTCACTATCAGTTCTCCTCTGATGAGTCTCATCTTTCGTAGACATCAAACACAGTCAAGTTAGTACGAAAGAGACCGGATTTCTTTCTCCTTTTAATGACATTAGCTATTTATTGCCTGTAACCAGTTGCGTCTGTAACAGTTTGGTTTGATGATTAAACGAATGTTGATTGATTGACTGAACTGCCCTGTATTCATGCACTAACATACATGTAACTCGGTGTGTGGCCACTGTAAAGGCATAACATGCACAAATGGGCAAATTCATGATTCCAGTGACACAACTAAAGCCGCTTCGACCCTGATGTATGCATTAATATGAACCAGAGTCGACTATGGCAGAACTATGCGGGCTTAACCCTATCGCGCATCAGTCAGTTGCAATCTGTGCTAAATGCCGCGGCTTGGCTGATATGAGACATACCAAAGTTTGAGCATATATCTGGCTTAATACTGGAGGAACTGCACTGGCTGCCAATGCAAAAAAGCATTGAGTTTAAGATCTTAATGCTTATGCGCAATTGTCTTGCAGGCCAAGCACCAGTCTATCTTAGGGAGTTATGTGTGCAGGTGTTATCCATGCCAGGCCGAAGATTCCTTCGCTCTGCCACTCAAGGCGACCTGGTTGTCCCTATGGCTCGAACTTCCACGGTGCTCCACAAGAGCTTCGCTGTGGTCGGTCCATCTTTCTGGAATAGGTTGCCTAGCAACCTCCGTAATGAGCTTCTCGGTCTTTCCTTCTCCCTTTTCCGCAGGTGTTTGAAAACCATTCTTTTCGATCGTGGTTTGGTGTTGTCAGGAGGAGTATTTCTTGAAGTGGCGCCATCCAAATTTACGATTACGATTACAAGTCAATAATTAAATAATTGTGCACTATTTCCTGTATATGTGTGCGTGTGTGCGTGTGTGCGTAGGTGTGAAAATGTCCAGGTGTGTGTGTGTGTGCATGTGTGTTCAATATTTCAATGCCTGTCACTTTGTACCACACAATTAAACCATATGTTAATATATATATAATCTATATTATAAGTTTAAGTCTGTTTACGTTGTCCTTCTGTTTGTTTAGTTGTTTGTATGTTTGTTTGTCCGTTGTCTAAAGGCTCCGAAACAGAACGCTTTAGCAATTTACAAAATTTTACAAAACATTATTACGCCATGTCTAGGTCATCGCGACTATTTTCAGCTCATTACGCTCGCAATTTTATTTAAATGCTGATATATGGAACATGGAAAGAGATCAGAGAAATCTACAACGAGACAGCAAAACAAGTGCTGGGTTACAGAGAAACAAGAAAGAGGAAGCCGTGGATAACACAAGAAGTGATCAAAGGAAGGAACTAAGAAGGACCAAAACGGGCAACGAAGGAAACAGGAAAAGATACAATAAATTAACTAGAGAGATCAAAAAGAAGGCAAAGAAATGCAAAGAACAATGGATAGAGGAAAAATGCACAGAGATGGAGCATAGAGCGGAGAGACAAGACACCAGGGGATTGTTCAGGATGGCGGAGGAAATATGTGGCACGGTGAGCAGCGGATCATCAGAAATCAGAAGCAAGGATGGGAAAAAGATAGAGGACAGGGACGAGATCAGGGGACGATGGAGAGAACACTTCGAGGAACTGTATAACGAAGAGAACCCAACGGACATCACGGTCTTGGAGGAAATGCCACAGAATAGCAACCAGGATAGGCTAGGTCACATACTCAGAGGAGAAATAGAAGAGGCGATAAATAACCAAAAAAGAGGAAAGCACCGGGGGAAGACAACATCACAGCAGAAATGATCAGGGAAGGAGAGGAGTGCTCGGTGGAAATGATGCACACTCTGTGCAACAGGATATACCAAGGGAAGAAATGCCCGGAGGACTGGGGAAAGGCGATCATAGTCCCCATACACATATTAGCTAATTTGCTATTCATCAGTCTTACATTATAGATCTTATTTTGCAGTCACAGCTTTTCTATTCAGCAAACTCAAGACGATTAAGAATTTTTAAGGTCTGTAGTGTCTCATTAACGTCTTGTGGATTTGGCAAGGTTGAGCATTGAGCCCAAAATTGACAGAACAATTTGACACTGTCATTTTGCGGAAAAAGAGCAAGTAATGCTCCTTTGTTGAGCAAATGAGCCTATTTAGTTTTTTAAAGCATGATCATATTCTCAATAACTTTGTTACAGTGGTGTGGTGGGTTCCGACAGTTTTCTTTGAATTGGGTGTTCATAATTCCATTTGAATCTGTGACTGATGTGAAGGCACATAGTAACAGTTGACAAAAGTTGCATTGTAGCATAACAATTTACAAATGTTGTTCTGTAGACGTTGTATTATATATATATATATATATATATATATATATATATATATATATATATATATATAAACTTGTTAGTTGTAAGGTATTACATGATCAATGAATAAATCATTTATTGTCAATGACAGTGGCTTCAACTCCTTAAAGTAACTTTTCTGGACCAATTATGCAGCATTGTTTGCTCACTTTTCACAAGTATCTCACGAATAGGTTGCCTAGCAACCTACGTAATGAGCTTCTTGGTCTTTCCTTGCCCCTTTTCCGCAGGCGTTTGAAAACCATTCTATTCGATCGCGGTTTGGTGTTATCAGGTCGGGAGCGCCTCTGAGGAGTGGCGCTATATAAATTTACGATTACGATTACGATGACGGTCTGGATGGTAAGGAGAAAGCACAGTTTAAAGGTTTGGCCTCAAAGCTGTCAACATCAGCTTTTCTGCTACATGTAAATTTAGCACTGATGCATGATGCTCTAGAAGAACTAAGTGAACTATCACAGTCATTGCAGGCAGAATCCACTCACCTGCATAAGGCTCACCGATTTATTACCAGACAGGTTGAGGTTTTTTTCACTTAAGTCTTAGAGAGGAGAGCGGTATTGACTTGGCTATAAGGCTGTGAATGATGGCTCATATAATGGTGTCCCGATTGTGCAGAGCTCTGCAAAAGCAGACAGAAATAGACAAAAACCAATTCTATCAAGCTGTGGTTGATTCCATTTCTGCACCATTTATGCCAGAGTCTGAGACACTCACAACTGAATGTGTTAGCATTTTGTTGCCCACTTCTTGGCCTTCAACTGTCTCATCAGAATATGGGGGAAATGAACTAAGGCTGGCATGCAGTAAGGTTTTGGTTCCATACATTAATGACTAAAAGCAGGAATACAGAGACTTCGAAGATGTGAAGGGGCTGCAGGGAAAAAATTAAAAAGACTTATCAGTGCAATCCACACACTGCCTGTAAGCACTGCTGAAAGTGAACGTGGATTTAGCAAAATGACCTTAATTTGCAAACCACTAAGGTCAAGTATAAGTGTAAAACATTATTTCCTCTCTTCTTTTCATTTCCATTGTTGGGCTGCCTCTGCATGAGTGGAATCCACCTACGCACACGTCTGTGCAGTCATGGATTGCTAAGGGTCATCATGCTGCAATAGATTTAGGCAATTGCAAAGCAGCTAGAACATGCAAAGCCACCGAAGCATGCAGGCAGGCAGTGTGCAAATGTTTCTAAGTTCGCATTGACAGAATGACAGTACTGAAACTCTTGCTTAATTTTCAGCTTTTCATTGGGCTTATATTTGTTATTGCAAATGGACTGATGCACAACATCTATGATCTAAGTTAGTCAGACAGCTTTGATCAATTTCTATTTACTGAGCTCTTCAGTGTGAAAGTACATGTATTCTTCATAATTATTATTAATTTTTGGTATTTGTTGTCAAGTGTTTTGTATGTTATTGCATTGTCTATCAAAGGCTAGTCCTCTGTAACATGTTATGTTAAATGATATTTATCTCTTTCAGGTTAATGTTTATGCTTGCAATAATCGATGACGTACCTTGTTTCACACATTTTTCTCATTTTATCCGAGTACTTTTACACTCAAAAACGCCACAAAAATAATAAGTATTGATAACTACATACATACATACATATACCAATAAACATATCGGTAATAGTTTCGCCAGTTAGGCTAAAGTTTTAAATTCATACAGACTTGGAGACCCGGCACCTCTGGATGAGCAACTTAACCACTGGGTTGTGAGCCATCCAGCAGGGTTCTACAAGTTCCTCAAGTCTTTTTTCTTTAGTCATGGCTGGGCCGGGAGCACTTCTGAGTAGCTTCTTGAAGGGGCGCTATATAAATGCTCTGAATGAATGAATAAATGGGAGCCAGACGGAGTTTTGGTAGGCCTATAAGTAACGAGTTACAGTAGTCAATGCGTGAACAGACAAAGGCATGAACCATGGAAGAAAAAATCGGCGAGGGGACAGATTGTCGAATGGCACGTAGACGCTGCAAGTGATAAAAACTGGACCGAGAGAGATTAGAGATATGTGCAGAGAAAGAAAGAGTACTGTCAAGACTGTCGTAATCGTAATCTCCAAACTTCTAAAGCGCCACTCGAAAGCCAAGCGCAGGGCACCAGTAACACCCAGGTTATGGACATTTGTCGAGAAAGTAAACTGAGGGAACTTCTTGGCAAACAAATCGTAATCAAGTTTAATTAGCTGTTGGCAAATGCCAAGCCAGATCAATTGAGTCTTGGAAGCGTTGAGTGAAAGACAATTAGAGGACATCCAACAATTGAGATCAGCAGAAAGAGATTCAATAGATTGGGATAGAGCAAGCTGGTGAGAAGAGGAGCGATGAAAATGTCCTGGACATCATCAGCAGCACAGAGGTTACCAGAGGCCAAGTGTTTAGCAAAAAGAGAAGAGGAATATCGGCTGTAAACATGATATAAAGAAGTGGACCCAGCACAGATCCTCAAAGGACTCCAAATTTAACAGGTACCCATGAGGTGCAAGAGTCTCCTAGAATAACCATTTGGGTACGATCAGTAAGATAGGAGCGAAACCAAAGAAGAGGAAGGCCACTAAGACCAAAGGAAATTTCAAGGCGATGTAACAGAATATCATGGCCTACCATATCAAATGCTGAAGATGCATCAAAAAGAGCTAAGAGTAATACGGGATTTATCCATAGCAGAATAGATGTCAGAGAGAGGAGAGAGAAGAGCAGTTTCAGTTGAGTGGTGAGCTCTAAAGCCAGATTTTCTGGGCGGTAGAAGGCCTGACTGCTCAAGGTAAGGAAGAAGTTGCAGAGAAACAAGTCGTTCTAAAGTCTTTGAGAGAAAGGAAAGATTAGCAATCGGGCGATAGTTTTGGCATATGCTAGGATCCAGGTTGGGCTTCTTAAGAGTGGGAAACACAATAGCACGATTCTCAGATGCTGGAAAGAGACCTTCTGAAAGAGACCTATTAAACAAGTAGAGAACGAAGGGGACAATGTCATCTAGTACATCTATGATAACAAACGGGGGAAGGGGGTCAAGTTCACATGATTTTAAATTAGAAGTAGAAAGAAGATGACGCAGTTCTTATTCAAGGATAGGTCGAAAGTCCTTGAAAACCGACTCAGTATAAGTGTAGGAAGGAGGTGGTGAGCCAGCTGTGGAATTTCGGAGACCGCCCAGTTTAATTGTAAGCATCTGTAGAAAATCGTCCACTGAGAAGGAAGGATTTGCGGATGTACTAGAGGATCGTCCCAGTAGACCGGAGAGAGCGGACCAAAGATGTTTAGGATTCTTTGAGTTCCTGTTCACCAAATCCTCCCAATACGCCGACTCTTTCTGACGATAGAGACGGTGAAGGGAGCGCAGTTGATTGATCCAGACGAGACGATTGGCTGGATCTCTAGAATGTTGAAAACGTCATTCAACACAGCGGGTTCGATGACGCAGTTGATGACACTTTCGGTTGAACCAAACGGCAAGCGGTTGAACACGAATCTTGACACCATGGAGTGGAAGCATCTTGTCGAGAAGATTGCTGATCGTAGAGGAGTAGAGATCGTAGAGCTGTGAAGTTGACGGAGTATCCAGTTGCAAGGCAGAGGAGAAGAGAGGCGAGTTCCGCAAGGCCTCACTGAAGGTGCTGCGGTCAAGAGACTTCCTTCCATCCACGAAGATACCGGAGAGGATGAATGGGTTGTGGATGAAGAGGAGGGATAGAGAATTCAATAGGAGAGTGATCGGAGAGTGTCGGTGGGAGGATTCTTAAATCTTGTAACGTAACATCTTCAGGAGTGATGACAAGGTCAAGAGTACCGCCATGAAGGTGTGTAGAGCCACAGACGAAGGCCAAATTGTGTTAGAAGATCCAGAAATCGGCTCGTATTTACTCGTGCCCACTAGCGAATGTTGCTTGACCTCATTACCTTGTCAATAAATAATTTCTTACTGGGTACGGTCATAACTGTTTCTAATATACACAAATTAAAATCATCTATATGATACAAATTTCTTTTATAAAGAAATTGAAGGTTCTTGCAATAATTGAGCATTTGAGTAAAGTCTTCTGTATTATTTCAATCCGTTGTAAAACCTACTTTGTTCCTATTTCTTTACCGGCACCTCCACAAGGTAAGGTCTCTCCACTCAAAATTATAGCTTATCAATTAAATAGTGCAAGATATGCAATACAGACTGAAACCTAGATGTCTATAAGCTTCCAACATTTTAAAAGAGTAACCGGGAAAAGGAAACCTTATAAACTAGAAAAGCAGGAAGTTTAATAGTATTGATATACCAAGAAACTATGATGTCTCTATGAACTTCATGCTCAATACTTGTTTTCCACCATCGTGGGATATAGGGAATTTCACAGATTTCTTGAACTGCAAAAACCACAAACTTCACTTATTTTAAAACTAGCATTTTTTACCCGGCCTTCGCCCGGGTTTTGCCCAGGCGTAATTTTTAACAGCTGCAAATAAAGGCTACTTACTTACTATATTTGCTGATGGGCTTCAAATATTTAAAAAATGTCCATATATCTGAATGGAAACGATATTTAGAGGTGAACATAGTTGCTATTCCCGTGTACTACACGGGTTATCTCAACCTTATAATAGGCGTATTATTGGTTGCGAATCAGAGCGTTGACGTAATCAGAGCGGTGACGTATTCAGAGCGTTGACGTCATGCATATTTAGCCGCGTGACGTGAACAAATGGCCATACTATTATAAGATAGCCTCGTTGAAACAGTTGGAAATAATTTAAAATGTCCATATATCGGCATTTAAATAAAATTGCGAGCTGAAAATATCGCGTTGATCATGCCGTGGCGTAATAATGTTGTGTAAAATTTTGTAAATCGCTAAAGCGTTCCATTTCGGAGCCTTTCAAAATGGACAAACAAACATACAAACAAACGGAAGGAAAACGTAAACAAAGTAAGCCTTATAATATAGATACATTATTTAATTTATAGAATTGTGTAAAAATATTTAATTCATTTAGCAATATTTTAAAAGTCTAGAATATGCTTAGTACGTGGTCTCAAAATCATAACCGGCGCCTTGCATTAACAGCGCCATAACTGGCTAGTTGAATGCTCACACCTCACTATATTCAAAGGTCACTCTTCATCTCTCATCAATGCTAGTATTGTTCAAAGCTGTCTTTGGACCTACCAACTTCTCCAGTACTGGTTCAGACCTAAACCCTTCTCAGCCCCTTAATCTTATGTTAAAATTTGCAGATGACACTTACCTCCTTAATGGATCCTCCCAAGCTCATACTATTCCATCTGAGCTGCATTTAATCTCTACCTGGGCTCCTGCCAATAACCTCACCTTAATTAACTCCAAATCTAAAGAAATGATCATTTTCTGCCCTCGACACCAATTCAACCCTCGTCCTCCATTACCTAGTATTACCCGAGTTAAAACTTTGAAGACACTGGGTGTCATCCTTCAAGATAATCTCAAACTCACATCCCAATGGTCCCATAATAGACCACCTCACAGCAACTTGCGCCTCCTCTTTTTATGCTATTAGAAAACTCAAAACCCATGCTTTTCTTCCTCATCTATCTACTAAGTAACCAAAGCCACTACCATTGCTAAACTTCCATATGCCTCCCCATCCTGGTGGGGTCTTACCCTGGCTTATGATAAAGAACGCCTGGAAAAACTCCTAAAAAGAGTCAAACGCCTAGGTTACCTAGAACAATCCTTTCCAACAGTCTCTGAACTTGCTAATATAGCCGATTCTAAACTCCTTTTCTCCATATTACACAACCCCAAGCATGCACTTTACCAGCTTCTACCTCCACTCCTACCCCTCTCCATTCACCAATTAAGACCTAGAGCACACAACCATACTCTCCCACCCAAAAATAACTCTCAATTTATTCCCAAATCCTTATATAAAAATATTTACTAGTTTATTTAAAATTTTCTAATTAACACTTCTTATACATTATCACTCACGTTAACATTTCTGCGTTTTTGTCAGATTGTTTTTCTCAATAAAACGCATATACTGCTAGTGCAGTCAAACCCTTACGTCCGTCCATCCGACAGTCAGTCATCCATTCATTCATCCAACCCTCCATCCGTTCGTCCGAACCATCAGACCGTTCGTTCGACCACTCAGCTGACCGTCAGTCTGTCAGACCGTTTGTGCAGCAAACCGTCAGACCATTCGTCTGACCGCCTGTCAGACCTTCCAGCCAATATGGCGTGTTAATACCACAGCGTGTTAAGCGGAATGGCACATTATCCGGGGCCTGTACTGTATCAGTGTTTGCTGTTAGCCATAATGGTCTCTATATATTAAAAGGGGATTCTGAGAAAATTGTAGCATGATACGTCTTAAGGTCTTCAGCTAGTGTGAGTTGGGTTTGGAGTCATCTGGGTCAGTTGATTAACCCTATGCCATAAGTTTGTGGTGCTGTGACGTGGATCAATATTCAGGAGCTCAGTTCGATTCGCATGAGTGATTGCCTTCCCAATCCTTTCCGCCACTGCCGAAGTTTCTTCAACTCGATCAGTTCTCATTAGCCTGTTCCTGCGACAGAATAGATATTTGATTTTCGGAGTAACGTCGTTGCTGTCACGCGAAGAAGGTAGTATTGTTCTGGTGCATGAAAGCATGAATCTCAAGCCATTCATGCATTTTATTATAGAAACCATTTTAGGCTGCTTGGGGTTCACAAACTGTCAGTAGTTGGGCAGTGTCATAGTTGCTGATTGTAATTGTAATTGTAATTATGACGATTTATATAGCGTAGCTGGTAGCAAGCTACTTCTAGAATGCTTAACAAAATTGTCTACTGTCAGCGCAAATGCTGATGCTCGTGATTATGTAATAAGTACATTTTTAACTATTTTTTGAAATAAATAAACAACATAAATGAGGATAAAACATCACTTTGACACTATGGGTTTCCTGAATGGGTGCAGGAAGACTGTTCCAGGCATGTGGAGCAGCGACCCTAAAGACTCGATCACCTGCTTTAGTTTTAGTTGCTGGCACAAAAACATCCGCGGACTTTGATGATCGCAGCCGCGACCTATTGGCATCGTCCGATAAGGGCCTGATCTTGTCTGCTAGGTAGCGTGGTGCGCAGTTGTTCATACATTTATGCACCAGGATGCAGAGTTTGAATTTGATGTGCTCGCCTACTCTCAGCCACTGAAGCTCATCTTGTATCGCAGTTGATATGTGATCAAACTTTTTAACCCTCTTGCCCCGTAAGGCCAAAATATCGGCTTGTCATTATTAATCGTATCCCCGTAAGGCCGATAAACCGGCTACGCTGAACTTGTCAAATACCCGTAAGGCCGATATTTCGGCATCGCGTCTATATTTTATCCCCGTAAGGCCTGTAAATCGGCTATGGTAATTAGGTCTGTTTATTTCAATCCCAGCATTGACTCAGACAGGAAGTGATGTACTTTTAGTGTTATTACGTCACTTGAAGGTCAATTTCAAGTGAGTTTCTTGCAGTGCAGTAGCATAAATTAACACGACCATAGCCGTTGAAAATGTGGAAGCGCAAGGCATCTAGCAGTTCGAATGAAACAACTGTTGCGACGAAAACATTTGGTGGAAAACGGTATATCCTTGGACAGGCGAGAGAAAGGATTATGGCCAGTGATATCAGTAGAGATGAATCAGTTGAAACCGAAAGTTATAGGGACGATCCTACGGCAAGCATGGCTGCGCATGTGAGTGATACTCGTGATGTTTCTATCGATGATGGATGCAGTAAAGTGAAATTCTGGTGCTAAAACATTAGCTAGCTATCAGAAACTTTTAATTATATATCAGACTTCTCATCAGAAACCGTAAAATTTCAGTTTACATGCATTCTGAAGTTAGTGATTTTAGCCCAGGAGCTCAGGGTTATGGGCGTTTTCGCACAGGGTTGTAGGGTTATCTCACTTCCGCTATGGGAGCTCAGGGGCGAAAGGGTTAAGTTGCAATACCAGACGAGCAGCATCGTTGATGACCGCCTGCAGCCGAATGATACTGCGCTGTGACAAGCCAGCAAAGGCGACATTGCAGTAATCGATTCGGCTCAGGATTAAACTTTGCACGAGATGGGGAGTCGCATCCTGTTCGAGGGACCGAGAAACAGACTTCAGCTGTCTTAGGATGCCGAAACTGGTTGTCACAAGTCCCGTAATGTGTGAGGTCATTGATGGGTCGCTGTCGAGGATAAGACCCAGATCGCGGACCTCGTTCTTTGGCTCGACAGCATCCGTACCAATGATGACGAAAGGACTGCGATCTAGTCTCTCCACTCTGCGTGAGGACGAGCACCAGATGAATTCTGACTTGGATTAATTCAACTGCAGTCGATTGCATTTCATCCAGTCAGAAATGTCACTGATGCAGCTCACTAAGACGGACCGCAGATGCTGGACTTCGGTGGAATCAGGACGGAAGAAGCCATAGACCTGTGAGTCATCTGCATAGAGATGACCATGGAGACTATGTTTGGATATTATGGATAGGATGTCAGCAGTGTAAAGGAGGAAAAGAATGGGTCCCAGGACTGAGCCTTGAGGAACGCCACAGGTAAGTATAGTCGCTGTGGAAGAGGAGCCGGCATGGCGGACACATTGCTGTCTGCCACTCAGGTAGGACATTATCCAGTGCAGTGGATGACATGCCAAAAGATAAACGAAGTCACTAGAGCAGAATGTCATTGTTGACCATGTCGAATGAGGCAGAAAGATCCAGGAGTGAGAGAAGAGAGAGGTTGCCAGAGTTGATTGCAAGAAGAATATCAGACAGAACATCTGCGAGGACCATCTCAGTCGAGTGGAAAGCACGGTAGGCAGACTGTCTTTCTGGAAACAACTTATTGATGTTGAGATAGTTGACAAGTTGCTTGGATACAACCCTTTCCAGCATTTTGGATAGAACCAACAGGTTGAAGATTGGCTGATAGCTCTTTACATCTGCGGTGTCTAGGCCAGGTTTCTTTGGTAGCGGAGTAACGGTTGTAACTTTGAAGATTGGTGGAACTCTGCCAGTTGAGATAGAACAGTTTACCAGTTGGGTGATAAATGGGGCAATCGTACCAGCGCATTCCTTCAGCAGCCACGTAGGAAGTGGGTCGGCCGTTGACTGCTTGTTTGGAGTGCACTGGATGAGCCCCATAATGTCACCAGCTCAGACAGGCGAGAATGATGGTAAACGGTGGGAAGTAGTTGAGTAGGTTGGGTCTGCAGCGTCGGTAGTGGAGTCTCTCACATCAGCCACTTTCTTGTTGAAGAAACGATGGAATTCGTTGGTTGAAATGAGATTGTCTGCTGGCGTGCGTCCCCGACTGAGCACCTTGTCGATAGTTTGCCAGAGTTTGATAGGTGCAGAACGCTGCGTCTTCATTGTATGTAGCCAGAATTCAGAGCGTCTGGGATTTCAAATGTGGCGATACTGACGTAGCCCCTCAAGCCATTCTGTACGACGCAAAGATCTGGCCACATCAGTCTTGGCACTGTGGACACGGAACTCTAGGCATCGCGCTCGCTTCTTCTGGTCATGACAGACGTCATCGAACCAGGGATCGGATGGTTTTTTCTGGATGGTAACCTTACGAAGGGGACCAGCCTATCAAGAATGCTGGCGATGACTTTGTTGTAGAGACTTGCCAGTTGGTCGGCATCTGATTGGGCATCTGCCTTCCGAATATTTTCTTCAGTGATAGCTTAGACCGATCTGTTACTCCACCACTGGAAGTAGCAATGGCTCTGTGATCAGTTCTAACTGTTGAGGCAACCACCTGTATGTTGTATATTCCTGGATCAGAAGTCATCAACATGTCCAGCATATGCTTTCAAGAGTCAGAAAGCTAACCAGCGGGGTGAAGTCCATGCGAAGTGAAACTTCACTGACATCAAGTTGGTTAAAATCCCCCAAGACTACCTTTGCATCAACATCAATGTCATAATTTGTTAGGTCTGCATGAAACTGATCCAATGCATGATCCTTAGCAAATGAATGAGCATGTATAATAGATATTGCTGACGGAAAGATTCGATGGTCCTGCAGATGAGACAATTCCGGTTTATCCGGATGCGTGTGAGGAATCAGATAAATCAGGCCACCTCGATGCGCGGAGGCTGATGTAGATTGTTGATTAACCAGGTATGGTCGTTCAACGGAACGTATAACAGGAATAGCTCTTCTCTTTTGCTGACCTCCCTGTCCCTCTGTAGCAAAGCAATCATAGCTGTAGTCAAGAAAGTGCAATGATAACCATGCTAGTTCGATCGGCCATGATGCCCGTTCGGCATAATGTCGAAGTGTAAACATTCGGTCCCGGCCGTATGTACAGTGGTTGGTATTACCATCCATGTATTCACCTCTGTTCAGTGAACCGGAACAAGATGCCCAACTCTTTACAAAAGAGCTTCAAAACTTAATAAATCCAGAGTGTTTTGGAGATATAAATCTCCCGAGTTTGACCAAGTTGGGAGCTTCCAACTTCACTTGAAGATTCGAGATTCAAAACAGTAAGGTCGAACTAGTGTGTGAGGCAGCCTGTGTGACTGTCTCGTATGCATGCAGCTACAGCACAGTTCAAAAGCTTTGCTTATGTTGGGCCCACCAGCTGGAATTACTTTTCTCAAGAGCTGTGGTTCAAGCTCCTCAGTTGTCCTTTCCACAGTCTTGCAAGTGCCTGAAATCTGTATTATTTTACAGTGATTTCACAGGTTTGGGTCAGGAATGCCACTGAAGAGTTTATTCCTGAAGTGGTGCTTAATAAATGCCAGATTACAAGTACAATTAAAATGGAGTTAATAACTGGCAGCATAATGTTGTAACTAGACTCCAGAGTGATTGGTTACAAGGTTGATTGGCGAAGTGAAGATTGTAAATAACAGGGCTGAGAATAGATCACTGTGGACACAAACAGCACAGAGAGAAGGATCAGACTGAGCAGACCAATATGCACTTGCCAAGACTGGTTCCAGAGGCAAGAAGCAAGCCAGTTTAAGGCAGTTTCAGAGAAACTGCACCTTTCACTGAGTCTAGAAAGTAGTAGTGGGTAGTCAACAGGGATGGATAGACAAATCAGTCGAAGTGGAATGGCACATGACATTTAGGTGCTCCCATATGAGCGTCTCTTCCTTACACAAATCAAGAAATACGTTACTTCATCTCCTAACTTTAGTCCTTACCAATTAGCTTACTGAAACTGCTCTCACCTTTATGCTCCACATCTAGTACTACCAGAAGCCATGCCTCTAAGTATGCCTCAACTTTACCCCTACTTTTGACACACTACAAAGCAGTTTTTGCAGCTGGTGATGGAGTGTTAAGATTGTTTAGCAAGTACGTCAACTGCACAAATTAGTTCTCTAGGAAAACTGTAACATTATTTAAAACATAGCAAAGTATAGAGTAGGGAGGGGTCCATAGAGTAGTGGTAACATCACTGGTGAAGAGCAGTAGGTAGCGGGATCGCTTCCCGTAACCCTCCCCACTCAGCCATCATTCACAAGATGAAGCGTTGGTAAAATGAGATGTAGGAAGTGATGGGCGCCTTGCATGGCTGCCATGTAGTTAAATTCGACTCCTGTAATAACTTGTGCTCATCCGTTCATACTGCGTAATTTTAAGAATGAAAATATTAAACGAAGATTATCATTATTATTATAATAGACAACCAATTAAAAGACCACACATCATAAAATGTGTAAGAAATGTTCTATGTTTTTATTAGGGCTGGGCATTTAACGCGTTATTAATGCAATTAATGCGTTAATTAATTAACGCGATTAAATTTTTTAACGCAGTTAACGCGATTGTCACTGCGCCCAATTATTTCTAGAAATGCGCTAAAACAATTCTTGATAAAACCGCTCAGTTTAAACTTAAAAGTAAACACTAAAAAGTAAAAACAAGTAGTGAAAGCATTGTGTGCATTTTGTTTATTGACTGCAATCATTGATACAGCGCATATTCAACGTAATTACTCCGAGTCGGTACAGTGCTTGTACTTTTTATCTATTGTGACATGCGTTAAAAATTAATGGCGGCATTAAAAATTTTAATCGTGCGATAAATTTCAATTAAAATTTTTAAAACATTGCCCACCCCTAGTTTTTATATATGTTGCAAACGACAGGACTCGCTATGTACAAATGCATGAAATGATTTACACTGAGGTCATTAGATGCAGATGCATGTAATACCTATTTATGGGATATACATGTCTGATCTGTCTCTTACAGACTGAGCGTTTGGATGTTGACCTGATTATGGCTTGGTTTTGGTGTGCCATCGGTTGGTGCCTTGTGCATTAGACACCGGCGCAATAGAAGTTGCTAATTACATTACATTACATTACATACATGTAACAGTAGCTGTGGACAAAATATAATATAATATCAAATAAGTATAAGCTAGTGACATAAACTTACCGGAAAACTTTTGCAGTAAAAAATCAGGATTTTTACCAGTCAAAATGGTAAAATATGGTAAAAATGATTTAAGTGAGGCAACATCTTGGTCAGCGGCGCCGCTAGGATTTTAATTGTGTACGCACAATAGGCAGGAGGCATAGGCGCCGGCTACAATTTTCCAAAACGTTCTTACGCGAATTTGTAGGTCAACGCAACTATATTCAGCTGGCAATTTACTCTAAATTCCCATATAAGGACATTTTAATTTTCGAAGTGGTGATTACCGTTGCAAAATGACGCCGCCATTTTTGATTTATCATGTTATACGACAGCGTGCTCAATGTGCATATCAAAAGCATTCGTTTTAGGGTGGCCCGTTGCTTAAAATTATTTTCTTATATCATATAGATTTCTAACCAACAAGGTCCAACAATGTCGATCATAGGTCTTACCTTGTTACCTTGTGCTGTCAGTTCTTGGAACTCTAGCGACCATCATGATCAAGCCTCTCCATTTCCTTCTGTCCGCCGTCGCATCTCTCAGTTCTGCCAAATTCATTCCAGTTGTTTCATGTATCTCGTCCATCCACTTTTTCCTTGGTCGTCCTTGTTTTCTCCTTCCCTCTCCATATGCTAACATCACTTCCTTTTCCAATCCATCTGATCGCATGACATGACCAAAGAACCTCAACTTTGTTCTTAGCACTGTTTGTTGCAGTGTCTCTTCATTCTCAATTCCGATACTCATGCGCACCCAATCGTTGGTCCTTTTCTCTTTCCATGATATTCTCTGCATCTTCCTCCATATCCACATTTCGCATGCGTTAATCTTTTTTTCATTTTCTTGGTCATTGTCCATGTCTCACTGCCGTATGTTACTGTTGGTATGATCAGAGCCTTCACCAATCTTCTTTTCGTGTCTATACTCACATGTTTGTCCTTCCATATTTTTTCCAGACCATTCATTGCAGTTTTTCCTATTGCTACTCTACGATTTATTTCCATATCACACTTTCCCTCTTTTTCTATTACTGATCCCAAAAACGTGAAGCTAGTTACCGTTTCTATTTCCTCTCCATCTACTACAAAACTGTCCTTCTCCTCTGTTGTCATGATCTTTGTCTTCTTTATATTGAAGTAGAGTCCTGCTTTCTCACTTTCACTCTTGAGCCTTTTTATTAGTTCTACCAAATCGGTTTTTTTACCCGCCAATAGTGTTGTATCATCAGCGTATCTCAGATTGTTCATTGTTCTTCCCGCTATCTTTATTCCTTCCATAGCCTCATCCACTCCCGCCTGCCTCATTATCCTTTCAGCGTACATATTAAATAGGAAAGGAAACAGAATGCATCCTTGCCGCACTCCCTTCCTAATCCTGAATCTGTCAGTATCTCCATATTCAGTCCTTATCACCGCTATCTGATCTTCGTACAGACCCCTAAGAAGTTGTATCAAGTGTTTCGGTATTCCCATTTCTCCCAAGGTTTTCCACATCAATTCATGATTAATGCAGTCAAACGCTTTGCTATAATCAATGAAGCATATGTATACTTTCTGTCCATACTCCCTTTGTCTCTCCATTATCCACCTCATATTGGCAATATGATCACGTGTTCCACGAAATTTCCTAAATCCTGCTTGACTATCAGGAAGCTCTCTCTCTATTGTACTCTCCATTCTTTTATGTATTATTTTGAGTAATATTTTGCTTATGTGTGATATCATTGCTATTGTCCTGTAATTTTCACACTCTTTCGCGTCTCCTTTTTTAAATAAAGGGATAAAGACTGAACTTTTCCAATCTTCTGGCCATTTTCCAGTTGTCCATATGTTATTACAAATTTTTGTTATTGTCTTTGTCATCACGCCATCCCCAGCTTTTACCATTTCTATTGGTATCCCGTCTTGACCCGGTGCCTTATTATCTTTCAATTGTTTAATAGCCCATTCTACCTCTGCTTCCATGACTTCCGGTTCATTTTCATACTCTGTTACATCTGTTTTTTCTACCTTTACTCTTTTATCTTCGTTGTACAACTCTTCTGTGTATTCCTTCCATCTTTTCTTCATTCCTTCTTCATCCACAATTATGTGTCCATCACCTGCTTTCAGCGACCCCATTTTTGGTGTGTTTTTTCTCGTTATATTCCTCACTTTTGAAAACATTGTTTTAGTTCTTCCTTTTCTTGCCTCCTCCTCCATTTCCTTGCATAATTCATTTAGATGTTTTTCTTTGTCCATGCGCGCTTGTTTTTGGAATGCGCTGTTCAGTTTTCTTATCTTATCTTTATCTCCTTCTCTTTTTGCTTCCCTTCTGTACATGGTTATGTTAATAGCTTCTTTCGATAGCCAAGGAGTTGTTTTGGTTTTTCTTTTCTTCGGAATATATTTCTCCGCAGTTTCTAAGATCACTTCCTTCGTCTTTTCCCATAAATTGTTCTCAACCTCCTCTGTTTCTGCATCGTCCCTCTCCAATATTTCAAATCTATTCCTTATTTCTACTCTGTATTCCTGTGATATTTCCTTGCAGTCGTATGTGATCAATCTTTCTCCTTTTTTTAATTTTTTTAGTTTCATTTGCACTGTTGCTACTAGTAGTTCATGATCGGTTCCACAGTCCGCGCCTGGTTTTGTTCTAACATCTCTTATCGTGCTATTCTATCTTTTATTTATCAGTATGTAATCAATCTGGTTCCTGTGTTTTCCATCTGGTGACGTCCACGTATACAACCTTCTTTTTGGCTGTTCAAACCATGTATTCATTATTCTCAGGCTGTTTCCTTCGCAAAAATCCACTAATCTCTCTCCTGCATCATTTTGCTCTCCCAACCCATGACCTCCTAACGTGTCTCCCCCTCCTCCATTATATTTTCCCACCTTCGCATTAAAGTCACCAATGACCATTACTACATCTCCTTTAGGAGTTTTATCAATTATACTTTGTAATTCATTGTAAAAGCTTTCGTGCTCTTCCTCAATCGCCATTGACGTTGGTGCATATATTTGTATAATTGTTATATTAACTTTCTTTCCTCGAAATCTTACGCTCAAGATTCTGTCACTCACTGTATCATAACCCATTATTGCATTTGCGCTTGTTCTATCACACATAATTGCTACCCCACTTCTTCCTTTTTCTTTTTGACCTGACATTATTATCCTATAACCATTCCAATTGAAATGGCCCTGTCCTTTCCATCTTGTTTCACTTAACCCCATGATTGATATATCAAGTCGTTCCATCTCTCTCTGAATGATATCCATCTTTCCACTCTGCATACTATGGACATTCCATGTGCTTATTTTCATTTTCTTTTTACAGCTCAGGATGAGTCTTTGCTTTCCAGTACGATCTGCCACTGGACCTCCTTTCGGCTTTTGTCCTGTTGCTTCATTAGACTGAATTGCTTTCAACTCTCCATTTCGCTCTTTCCCAGTAGCTGTTGAGTCGCACTCCGGCCTGGGAGTCTCACCATCTGCGACTACTACTTTGTTTGAATTAGCTTGATTCATAAAGGTTTTCTTGGCATGATAACAGGGGTGGTTTGCCATTGCCTTCCCCTGGTTTTGCCTGCCGTGCCCGTTCGTTCTCCTACCCAATTAAGGGAGGGTACTAACAGTCTGCACCACATGAAGGTGGGCACGGAGGACTTTGGTTCATCAGCCCAGGTCGGTTCCGAATCTACGATCATCGAATACGTCGATCGGATTTCCTCCCTGTGTTACTCTAAGCAAGCTAGGCAAGCCTAGAGTGACTGATGAGCCTTTGCATAGGTCTACTTGAACATTTTTTCGAAACAAACTGTTGTAAATAAAGACATTACTGACGTTCTTGCACTACTATGCTTAGTAATTTAGTAGGTTCCTTAATCTACTATTACTAATTCACTAGATGTAAATGTAAATCTTCAAAAATTTCTCAGGCGCCAACAAAAGCTACGTCAGGGAAATTAGCTAATTCATCGGTACTATATCAAATCAAGTCCACAAAAGCCAAACTCCTCTGTTCGTTCCGGTTCCAGGTCAAAATCCGGGAAGGTCAAGCCGAGGAGACAGCATGCATGGTGCTACGGTGGTAATCGGTGATGATGGTGGTCGTGTGGTGGCGTATGAGTAGAATCAGAATAGGATAGCTTGAAGAGTTCGGTTTTCAGTCGTGAGTGGAAAGTAGCAGAGGAGAGGCAGGCGGAGGAAAGGTTAAATTAAGATGAGAGGTAGGAGGATGAGAAAACTGGCGGAGGTCTTTTGGTAGTCCGTTCCAAAGAGCAGGTGCACGGTTGCAGAATTTCAGAGAGGATGAGACTGGAGACTGAGGTATACAGTGAAAGGTATGACGATGAGCGAGTAGACCCCAGCGGTTGGATGTGACTAGCTGTCGATTGTATACGAGGATTTAGAGGTTTAAAGGGCGTCCTAGGTAAGAGATACAATTTTGTAATGGATGTGATGATGGACTTTTAGCGTGTGAAGTGATTTGAGAACAGGAATTATGTGGTGCAGTGGTGGTGTTTGGGAGTTTTTGTGACTTTTTCCAGGCGTCTCATTTGAGAAGAGTCAATGATGTAAAAAGAGTGAGTTATAGTAGTCGAGTTTGGAATGAACAATTGAAGTGGCTATTGTAGTAAAGTATTGGACGAAATTGACAAAGGTCACGGATGTGCATACAGTAGGTGCGAGATAGATGGGTGATGTCATCGGAAAAGATAAGGTTCTTGTCGAAAATGATTCCAAGATTGCGAATAGGAGAAGAGTAAGGTACGGGAGAAGTGAGATCGGTTGGACAAAGGTCGGGAGGATAGGCTAGTTTTTTTCATTGCTCGCGGAGGCCAATAGGGGGGGCCCGATAGCGCATTGGATAACATCTGGCACAGAGACCGAGAGGTACCGAGTTCGAGCTCCGTTGGGCGGATATGCTTTGTAGGCTGCTATTAGTGCCGCTGTATTGCAGGCTGTCTGTTCTGTTAGTAGTTAAGATTTAAATTGCATAACAGGTAAATGTACAGCGCAGTGCGTTTGTCAGGCGCTTATTAAAGAAAAGATATTATTATTATATTATTATTATTATTAATAATGAGGAATTCTGTTTTGAAGGGTTAAGACATAGCAGGTTAGCGGCCATCCTGGCTGAAACCTGGGTGATGTTGTTGCGTAAGTGATTTAGTACATCTGGAAGGAAGTGAGGTGAGAAAGATACATGTATGAAGAATTGTGTGTTGTCGGCATAGAGGTGATGATCAGTAGAGGATGAGGAAATGAGTTTGCTGAGTGGGGAGATGTTAAGAATGGACAGCAAAAGACCAAGAACAGAACCTTGAGGAACACCGCAGGTGATGGTGTGCTGATTAGATGCGAGACCAGCGGCATTGACAGTGAAAGAGCGTGATGAAATGTATGAGATATAAACCACTACCATCTTTACCATTTGTCGTGCCAGTCCCAAGCCTGGTTAAGGAGGAGGGTTCCGCTTTTGTACCATCCTGGGTCCAGTTTTTACTTTGTTCTGTTGTGTTGCGGATGATACTGGGCCATCTATGGGGCGGGTTATGTCTGATCGGATGGACACCTTGTTCTCCCTATTAGCCTTTTGAAACTGTAGCAACACTGCTGACATGGTACATGGTCCTCTGTGAATTGTCTGATTATACCAACTTACGCACTTACTATTCCTGCAGGAGCTTTGTTTGTTCTTCGGATTGAGCCCTGGACGTTAATCTCAAGCACTCTATTCGGCATTTCAGCCCTGGCAGTTGACGAGTCAACATCAAAATGAAGGTAATGGACACACAAGGTGTCCATCCGATCAGACATAACCCGCCCCATAGACGGCCCAGTATCATCCGCAACACAACAGAACAAAGTAAAAACTGGACCCAGGATGGTACAAAAGCGGAACCCTCCTCCTTAACCAGGCTTGGGACTGGCACGACAAATGGTAAAGATGGTAGAGTAAAGGACCAATTGCCGTGGCGGAGTTGCCTACTATGAGGTCTGATGGTATGACTGGAAATGGGTCTAAGAGAACGCTTTGCTATGTGGTGTGAACTGTGACTGATAGAGAAGAAAGACGGTGATGTTGACTCTTCGACTGCCAGGGCTGAAATGCCGAATAGAGTGCTAGAGATTAACGTCCAGGGCTCAATCCGAAGAACAAACACAGCGCCTGCAGGAATAGTAAGTGCGTAAGTTGGTATAATCAGACAATTCACAGAGGACCATGTACCATAGATGGTGTAATAACTGTTAGTTTACCTGTTAAAACTAGTACCTAAGTTATTATAATTTTGTAACTTAATAATATTTCACTTTTCTCATTTGCAATGTTTCATTTCTTAGCCTTTCAGAGTTGTACGCACTGGCATAAGAGCGTATGCCTAGCGGCACCCCTGATCTTGGTTACGTTCCCAAACAGTGGGTTTAGCCATTGGTCAGATCCTGAGTGGCCGAGTGGGTTGGTAGCCCGGGTTCGATTCCCGGTCGGACGGTTTATCAGAGATGAATTTCTCGGATCTTTACTGCGGGTGGCTCGGTCGCAATATAAACGTGGAATACAATACAACTGGGGCGCGGTGGTATAGGGGTATGTTCGGTGCCTTGCAGCTGGAGAGTTGCGGGTTCGAATCCACCTCAAAGCCACAGCGTAGGGACCCTGGGCAAGTCCTTCACTGCAATTGCTCAAATGCGCTTCGGCGTGAAACTCCGATTCAGTGTCTGCGCAGTAGTCGGGAGCGCCTCTGAATAGGCAATCTGGTAGGGGCACTAAAACAAGTGTTCAAATACAATACAATACAATACAATACAAATACCATGACCTAGTAGGCCTCTTGAACTGCTAAATAAATAATTTGTTCCTAAAATTACATTAGTTGTATGATGTTTCTGGTGGACTGAACTTTTCTTCACACTACTTTATTTGATATTTTCTGCTGCCATCGTGTGCACAGGATCCACCAGAAACATCATACAACAAGTAATGGAAAGCGATCACAATATCTATGGACATATATCTGTAGGATGGACTATACCAGACTGATTAAACAGCGTGTTACTCTAGACAGCACTCTTTCCTTCTCTGCACATATCTCTAATCTCTCTCGGTCCAGTTTTGATCATACGCAGTGTCTAAGTGCCATTCGACGATCTGTCACCTCACACATTTTTTTCTTCTATACAACTGTTCTCACATTGACTACTGTATCTCGTTACTGAACAGCCTACAAAAACTCCACCTGGCTCCCCTCCAATCGGTACTTAATGCAGTTGCTCGTTTGATCGCCCACCTTCCTTGTTCCTCCCATATTTTCACTTTTATGACTGAACACCTTCACTGGCTTCCCTTAACTGCTCGGATCAATTTAAAGTTCTCTTTCTTACCTGTAAACCAATTTGGGTCAAACTCCACACAACTTCACCCTCTGTGATCTTATCAGACAGCCTATCTCAGCTACCTCAGGACGTCCTCTCCACTCTTTAGACCGTCACGACCTTCTAGTACCTAAGTCTTGGACTGCAACAGCACAGCATTGTGCCTATGCTCTGTTGGCCTTTTGCTGTAGAATCACCTTCCTGCTGTAACTCATGCTGTGGTCTTATCCAGGGGCACAACTGCTTCTGCCCGTTCTCATGACTTTTCTTTTTTCGAGGGGTCCTTCACACTGGAAGCACCTCTGATAGGTTGTATTGTGAGAGGTGCCTTATAAGTCTATAAATAGAACAGAATAGAATAGGTAGTGTTAGGAATGAATGATGGCACATAAAAATTAAAGAGATAGAACACTGATGTCAGAATTTGGTGCAAACTGAATGTGCAACAGCCGAGTCTAGTGGTGCAGGATCAAAACGAGTACAAGAACAGAAAGAAAGAAAGAATTTTACAAAGTAAAAGTGCACAAAGCCCCTTTCTCGATTTGTGCAACACCGGGCTTATGATAAATTGCCACAACCTAGTGAATGAAGTTGACACTGAAAACGTTAAGTCAATGTTGTTACTAATAGTTATAACATTTATTTTGATATTTAATAAGTGTAAAGAAATAAAACTTGAAGCATTTAGCATTCCAATCATTTTTCAGCACTGCAAAAGTTTCATGCTGCTTTTAACAGTAAAAATAATGATTTTTTACCAGTAAAAAATCATTTCACATTACTAGTATAAGAACGTAAATCAGATAAAAATTAGAACTTTTACCTGTGTAAAATGTGACTGCCATACAAGTAAATATGATGTGATGTGAAAGGGGCTATTTTAAATGCAAACAATTTCAAGGCTTCTGAAGCATAGAGGTTGTTTCCAAGAACCACAGAAATTGACTTTTTTTCCAGTAGAAGTGAAGAATTCAGAAGTTCAGTTGCAGGTACTGTGTTCATAAGTTCAGCAAGGAGCATCCACCTATAACCTGTAAATTGACAGTAACTATTATCACAGCCACTAAGATGAACAAAATGGTTCTAGGACGTTTCGTTAACGGACGATTCGTCAACGGACTGTTCATCAAGGACTATTCGTCAAGTGGACGTTTCGTCAACAGATGATTCGTCAACGGACTGTTCGTCCAGGGCAAATAATAAACTTTCTCCAGTGGAATCAAAAGATTATATAACTATATCCTAGTTGGTGGGAATTATGTTCTCATTTTGGGGGCGATTATGTAAGCCATTTTCTTGCACATATCACACACTCTCAATTTAAGCTGGAAGTTGGATTGATGAAATTAATTCTTTGCTTAAATAGAAGTTGGACTGATGACAGAAATTCGTTGCTTAAATAGAAGTTGGATTGGTGAAATTAATTCTTTGCTTAAATGAAAGTAGCATTGATAAAAGAAAGTCTTTAATTAATGAAATAGGAATTGGATTGCTGAAACTAATTCTTTGCTTAAATAGAAGTTGTAGGTCCCCCTATTGATGAAAGAAATTCTGTGCCTAAAATTAATAGTAGATTGATGAAACTAATTCTTTGCTTAAATAGCAAGAATTACTTTTGTCAATCCGACTTCTAGATTCACAAAATATTATTTTCATCAGTCCAACTTCTATTTAAGGAATAGTTATTAACATCAAACCAATATCAATTGTATGTATTTTGCGCACCTGCTGTCACGCTTAATGGACTAGCAATCCTTTTATTGGTTAACGATAATTAATTATCGATTCCGTTTGACGAACAGTCCGTTGACAAACAGTCCATGGACGAATCGTCCACTTGACGAACAGTCCTTGACAACCAGTCCGTTGACGAATCGTCCGTTGACGAAACGTCCGCAAACCGAACAAAACATTATTAATGCACTAGAAAACTAGCTGTACGCTCAACAATTTATAAAACTGTCAGTAAATTTGTAAGAATCTAATATATTATTATTATTATAATTAAATTTGTAATATGTGCACGGTCACACCGAAATGTGAATCTGAGGCGCGGATAGTTAGCCGCAAGGAGAATATGCAGTTAGATATCTAAGTGCTTGAAAACCAAGGAGAAATAGTGAGTTTTTAGCCACATTTTAAAGGAATAATAATAATAATAATCTTCGTTTAATGTTTCAAACTGACAAGTACGCAGCATGATTACAATTCATAGTATGAACAGATGATCACAAGTTATTACAGGAGTCGAATTTAACTGGTTGGCAGCCATGCAAGGTGCCCATCACGTCCTACTGCTCATTTTTTTTCAACACCATCTAGTGAATGAAACGGCCGAGTCGACCTTAGGGAGGGTAAAGGGAAGCGATCCCGGGTCCGTTGCCTCTACGCACCAGAGTGTTACCATTACCCTAAACCCCTAAAGTGAATTTGAGCTACAAAGATAGAGTGGCAGTCGATTCCATTCCTTGGGGAAGAGGCATGGAATGCATGCAAGCCCACAACTGGGATGTAAGGAGTCAGTAGTGACTGAAGGTGTGGAGGTGTGCTGGTGCTGAGGGCTTTGTAGGTCAGACAGGCCAATTTAAATTTTATTCTGAATTCAACAGGAAGCCAGTGCAGCTGATGGAGCAGAACTGAGCAACTTGGTCGTAGTGGAACACGCAGCACTACGCAAGCTAAGGAGTTTGGGATGTGTTGCAGCCTGTTGAGCCAGAGGTCTGAGAGACCCACAAAAACCGAATTAGCATAATCAAGGTGAGAGGAGACAAGGGAACAAGCTATGGTTTGTGACATATTCTTAGTCAGAACCGACCTGATGTATTGCCCTGATGTGATAGAAACAAGATTTACAAAGGTTTGATATGTGCAGTCAGAATGTGAGCTTACTGTCGAGGATAAACTGATAGTGGCACAGCAGTGCCTGTAAGGTCGATGCTAGAAAGTGAAGGGAGAGAACGCAGTCGTAGGCTTGAAGGGAACAAAACTGCCTCAGATTTGTCTGGGTTTATGGCCCAACCATTGAAACAAAACCATGTATACATAGATGAAGGCACTCCTCAAGTTTTAGTTTACCAGACCTATTGGTATGTGAAAGAGCAATATGGAGATGAGTATCCTTCGCATACTGTTAATTGGACTCCAAAGTGATTAGCTATATGACTGATCCCTAGTAGTGCAAACAGTGGACTCAGACCGAATGATACCAATCAGGGTTGCCAGATTTTGGAAGTGCTTTGTCGCCAAATCACGTCCAAAAGTAGCCCAAAAGTCGCAAGCTGAACAGCTAAATGAAAACATTAGTAGATTTTTGCTAGGTACGTCAAAAGTCATACTTTTTTGGTTTCGTCAAGACATGTGATGAAACCATTGACGTAAAAATTTAGATGGTATGCTTCTACGTGCTTACCGTAGACTAGTCCGTACTCCGTAGAGCATGTTTTTATTACTAACTAAGCCACACCACATAAGAATAGTAACTAGTAACAGTGACCCTGTAGCCTATTGCGGTCAATTTATGAGAACTTATAATGTTGCCGTCGCGACCGCGGGACAATTCAAAAGTAGCCCAAATATTGCGAGGACGAAATTTCAGTCGCGAGCGCATTGAAAAGTAGCCCAACTAGCGCTTTTCGCGACGACCTGGCAACCCTGGTACCAATACCTACCTGCTGATTCCGGTCACACAGGAATGAAGCTAACCAGTTTAAGGCAGACCCAGAGACAACGAAGCTTTTGGTGAGTCTTCAAAGGAGAAGCTGGTGGTCTATGGTGTAGAAGGCTGCACTGAGGTCAAGGCACAGTGCGAGGCTTATCCATTGTCAATAGACGAGGAGATGTCATCCAGTGTATGGAGGAGAGCAGTTTCAGTGGAATAGCCTTTGTGGTAAGCTGACTGATAAGGACTGAAGTTGGTAGAGGAAGTGATGTGTTTCTTGATATGTTTAAGAAAGAGATGTTCAAGGATCTTGGAAATCAATCAATCAGAATTTATATAGCGCCCCTTCAAGATCCCTACTCAGAGGCGCTCCCGACCCAGGCCATACGGAAGAATGCAGTCTTCAACAGTTAGTGAAACTGAGAACAGTTTGGAAGGTGTCGTAAATCTAGTGTTAGCCCGTTCCAGGTTGTTGGACCAACCACAGAGAAGGAACGGCTCTGCATTGTTGCAGAGCGGGCGAATGGGACCGCCAGGTCACCGTGGACAGAGGAGCGCAGTGCTCGGCGGTCCGTGCAAGAAGAAAGAGGGCGGCATAGCTCACGCAGGTAAGAGGGTGCCCAGCCTGATAAGCACCGCCTCACCAAGGACGCGATCCTGTATGAGATGCGTTGAGGGAAAGGAAGCCAGTGCAGTACCTCACGCATATACTGAGATATGCGGTCGGTCTTACCAAATCCGCCAATGATGTCGAGCCGCAGCCCGGTGAACCCGCTCCAGCCTCTCGATTCGAACCCGCGGGAGACCAGCGTAAATGGAAGCGCAATAGTCTAGGCGGCTCAGCACAAATGCGTGAACTAGGGAGACTGCTGCTTTAAAAGTCAGGGAGCGAGCAATGACCCTGAGCTGCCGCAACTGGTAGTAGCAGCTGCGGCAAACTTGATTTATATGAGGTGCAAAGGTGAGCTCTTGGTCCAGTAGCACCTCGAGGTCACGCACCACCAGAGTGGGGAATTCAGCTGAGAGAGCGCTTCGGTCTAGCTTGGCCAGCTGTTGGAAATGTTATTCAGGTTGGAGATAGGTCTGAATTTAGAAAAGTTGCGGTTGTCAAGGTCAGGTTAAGTAAAGGCATGACTAAAGCAGATCTGAAGCATGAGGGAAAATATCCCTCAGCAAAAGATAGGTTGGCCAAGTGCGCAATAAGGTGGGAGAAAACATAAGAACAAGAAAGAATAAGTGGTGTAGGTATGAAATCCATTGGAGATGATTTAGGGACCATGCCCTTAAAAAGATTAAAGACTTCAAAGCAGGTGACAGGGGGTAAGTCATTAAGGCAGTGCCATAGAAGTTAGAGTCAAGAAGCAGGTCATTCCATAATAAAATGGCAGTATACCTAGCAATTTTACATTTCAGATTGTTAATTTTGTTTACAAAAAGGGCAGCAAAGTCACAACAAAGAGTCTGATTTCAGGGTCTGAGCACTAGCAGTTGGCAGTCTCCTTTGAGTGCAGAAGATGCTGGGAGATGCGCCATTGGTCACATAGACTTGAGCACTATCAAGTTGGTTCTTGAAAAGCGAACTTCTAGAAACGTTTACGAGCTTGTTTGTGAAGACAATAACGCTGTCTGAACTAAAGCTGTAGGTATGAAGTCCATTGGGTCCATACAGGGTCACTCGAGTGTGTCATGGGTTGTATCGGTCATCCCAGCTTCCATTCCCAGTAACGATCTAACTCATAACTTTAATTCATTCAATGTTATAAATGCATGATAAAGGAATTAGCAATTGTTACAAATATATACCTTGATTGTTCATCTTGCCAGGTATATGACAATATTGAAGGCAACCAATTTCAGAGGCACCTTGTTTTGATTATATGTTTGCCAATAAAACACAGTGTAAATACTTCCATAAGGGGTCATTGCATAATTACATAACACTCCAGGGTGGGTGGTGTCCTTGAAAACATTATGAAACGTTAGGTGGGTGGGTGGGTGTGTGGAGCTGAACGTTGCGTAATGCTTTTACCAACAGTTTAGTTTTAAAAGAATTTTAACTTAACATAGAACGACACATTAGACACAATGCAATCGAAGTTCACACTTCGTGCGATTGATTTAAAACTTAACTAAAAACACACAATAGTATAAATCAACACTAATTTAGTGTTTCACTGTCACGGTGCATTCAAAGTTCAAACTTATTTTGAATATTATCTGCCCTTGATTGAAGCCTGAGGATAAATGAAAATGCATGATATAAATACTGTGCTTAATTACTTTGCAGCGAATGCATCCCTGCTAGCGCAGTCTGTTAGACTGAAAATTTAGACGGATGGGGACCGGTTAGACAAAAGCACCAAACTTTGTGTACACTTTGGTTTGGTCATATGGTAATAGTTTTTGGTAGGATCCACGCGATCAATGCTTATGGATCCTGTCACGTGACATATTTCAGAAATCCAGCTGCCGTTGATTAAGAAAGGGTGATTCCACGTCAATTCAGCCAACAAGCCCAACATGATTACATTACCGACTCGCATTTACATGAAATTTGGCCTACTTGTTGGGCCACATAAGACATGTATAAACCCTACCCAAAACTAATTTTGTTCAATTACTTTCCGAGATACGGGTATCCGAAATTTGACCCGACCCACTCGACCCATACCTTTGTATGCCTATATCTCACCTTGTATGAGGGGTAGAAACATGTTCTTGGTGTCATTATTCAGATTTTTGATAAACTATTTGGGTAGATTATTCACGACTGTTTAAAAGTGTAACATCGAGACCATATTCGACAATTGAGCACTTTAACCTTGACCTTGACCCTTTCGCGAATTTCTAAGGTATACAGGAACCCTCAGGGACTTATTATTATTATTATTATTATTATTATTATTATAACAAAGTGAACAATTTAGCATGGCAATGTCGAAGAAAAGCAGATGGACAGCTACCAAGAGTCTTTGGAACAGGTAGCTTATCTCGAGTGTGTCATGGGTTGTATCGGTCATCCCAGCTCCAACATAAAATCCAACCCTTCCAAACTCCAAGCACCACTGGACTCGATGTGTTCCGGTGATTTTGGCATATTCTGATCTTCTGGTGGTGGCTGCCCGGTATGCGGCCTCACCTACTCCAGATGAGGTCGCTGCTAAATGTGACGATGCCAATGCATTCAAAACCATCACATCCTAAGAGAGGCATCTTCCGTATGACCACGGAATAAGTGTCACGCCATCAGGTTTTTCCATCTTCTCGGGTGAGGCCCTATGGTTCCGTCTCAGAACGAATGCTTGCTCTTCCAAACAATCTCTATACTCTATAGAGATCGTTAGACCGAAACGATCTCTATACTCTATAGAGATCGTTAGACCGAAACGATCTCTATACTCTATAGAGATCTCTATACTCTATAGAGATCGTTTCGCATATAGTCAGAAAGATGAAAACCCTGAGTACTTCTCGGTTTTACGTGTGGTAGCCTGTTCTGCCGCAGCCCAAGCTGCATTTACAGTGTGAGTACTACAGGTTGGCACACAGGAATGTACAACTGTGGCGTCCCAGGCCAGATATTTACCTGCCACCCATTGTATTGTATTGTATTGCGCCTCTCATTGTATTGTATTGTATAGTGCCTCTCTCAGAATAACTATTCAGAAGCGCTCTCAGCACGAAAACCCCGGGGAAAAGAAACGTCTTTAAAGAACGAGAGACCAAAGAGGAAAAGCTAGTCATTCGTTTAGCCCTTAATGAGGGGAGGTCGTTCCAAGTAGAGTGACCAACCACAGCAAATGCCCGGCGTTGAGCCAAGGCAGTCCTAGTCCTAGGAACAAAAAAGATCTAGCCAATCAGCAGAGCGCAAGAAATGAGATGAGGTTGCAGATAACGGCTTTCGCATATAGTCAGAAAGATACTTTGGGGCACTGCCTTTGAGACTAGAAAGAGGATCTTATACTGGATGCACGCAATGATAGGAAGCCAGTGCAAGACATCAAGCATATATGTAGAGATATGCGAAAAGCGAGGGAGTCGGGCTATGAGCCTAGCTGAAGCATTTAAGACTGATTGAAGGGGAGAAAGACGCTGTTTCGGGAGGCCCATTAGAAGTGAGTTGCAGTAGTCAAGTCGGGAACAGATAAAGGCATGAACTATGGTGGTAAAGACAGAGGGAGAGACCGATCGTCTGATGGCTCTGAGACGCCTCAGTTGAAAGAAGCAGGAGCGAGTCAGGTTAGATATGTGCTCCGTGAATGTGAGGGAGGAGTCAAGCGTGACACCCAGGTCACGGACACTAGAATACAATCATCGTAGCCCTCGTGGTCTATTGCCAACTAATCGAAACAAACCTATTGGCTCCTTAGTACTTGGAACACATCAGCTTACTATATCATTGATGGCCTGTTGATAAAGGAATCGCTTCAAAGCCACTTTACAAACGAGGCCATGGTTGAAATTCAGGGCCAACCAAATCCCCACAGCTACATGTGAGGGCTGAAGAAAGTCAGCTGCCACTCGCACTGCCTCATTGCTCAAGCATATGCTGCAAGTTGAAATTGCCACGGCAATCAACCAATCACCAGAATCAGATAAACTGACTGCCGTCAAACTTGCTCGATCAGGAAATTCATCAATATATTTTCCAAAACCGCTGACCAATCACTTTCAATCATAGGCCTATCCCAAGTCACATGTTTTGTTGGTCAACACAAGATAGAAGTGTCTCCCTACGGGCTATTGAGCAATGTGAAATTGTTTTTGTTTGGTCGAAAATCCGGATTTTTTACTGGTAAAAAATCTGCATTATATTTTGCTGTGGTAAAAAATGGTAAAAATTTATTAAAATGCTAAATGCTTCAAGTTTGATTTCTTTCTTCTTCTTCTTTCGGTTCTCTGCCCTCAGGCAGGTTCAAATTGTCCAACGGCGCCGTGCCATTCTTCATGATCCTGAGCCTCATTCTTCATTTTACCGTAGCTGTTCTTCTCCATCGCCCAGTCCAGTAGCATCATTCTTGGTCTTCCTCTTGTCTTTTTCCCCTCCATTCTCCCCTCAATGATGTTTCTTATTATATTTCTTATTATGTGTCCAATCCATTTGCTTTGATGTTCTCTAATTGTTTTTATCATGGATTTTTCCTTCCCCACCATTTTCAGTATTTCTTCATTTGTTTTGTTTTGAAGAAGAAGTTTATTTCTTTACACTTATGAAATATCAAAATGAATGTCATAACTATGACATTAAAAACAATGACTTATCATTTTCTGAGCCAATAAACGAATACAATAACAATAGCTTCATTTACAAGATTGCAGCAATTTATCTTAATCCTGGCATTGCACAGATAGGCACAGGGGCCCTGTGCACTTCTGCTTTGTAAAATTCTTTCTTTCTTTCCGTCCTTGAGCTCATCACCCATTGGTGTTGATCGTTTGTCTCATTGTCTTTCTCCACTCGTTCTGATCCTGTGCCACTAGATTCAGCCGTTGCACATTCTTCTCTTCTGGTTCTCTGCCTCTTAGGCATGTTCAAATGTCCGACGTCGCCACTCCTCTCATAGTTGGGCCTCTTCTTTCAGCTTTTGTAACCATCTGTCATCATCTAATCCAGCATCATCTGTCTTGGTCTTCCTCTTGTCCTCCTCCCCTCAATTTTCCTTGAATGGCTTTCATAGTAGTGAGTCTGCTCTCGAGGTATGTCCGATCCATTTCCTTTGTTGTTCTCTTATTGTGTGTATCAGAGCGCTTTCTTCTCCAATTCTTCCCATCACTTCTTCATTTGTCCAGCTGATTTTTTCCATTCTTCTCCAAGTCCACATTTAGAAAGCTTCCAGTCTTCTTATATCCGCTTTTCTCATTGTCCATGTCTCTGACCCATAGAGCACCACGCTTATACCAGTGTCTTTATCATTCATATCTTCAGATTCCTGTTTAGTTTTCCTCTCAGTAGTTCTCTCCTGTTTGAGAATGCCGCCTTTCCTATTGCTATCCTTCTTTTAATTTCTCTGTGGCATCTGTCGTGATCATACTCCTTAGGTAGCAGAATTCTTTTACCTGTTCTATCTTTTTTCCTCCAATGTGTATTCTGACCATAGTTTCCTTTCCTTCACTTATCTTCAATATCTTGGTCTTTTTGATGTTTATCTTCATTCCGTATTCAGTTGATATTGTGTTAAGTCTATCCATAATTGCCTGTAGACCCTTCTGGTTTCTCGCCAACATTGCCTGATCATCTGCAGACCTCAATGCCTTTGATCCATCTTCCACCGACCTTTACTCTCCATCTATTCTTATTCGCATCTTTTGTCCCAATTATAACTTTTCTACCAATCTTCTGTCTCTCCAATCTATTCCCATCTGCCTCAATGCATGTAATAGCCTTCTCCAGTCAACTCTACCAAATGCTTTTTCATAATCCACGAAGCATATAATATACATCCTGACCATTCTTGCAGCTCCTCTCTGTTAGTACTCTTAGTGTTCCGATCGTGTCCCGAGTTCCCATGCCCTTTCTAAAACCAAATTGATTATCTCCAGGCCCCCTGTCTTTGCTTGCACTCTCTTTGCTTCTTATCATGACTTTTAATGCATGGGTGAGGAGGCTAATGGTTCGGTGATCCTCGCATGCTGTTGCATTTGGCTTCTTTTTAATTGGTATTATTATGGACTGCAGGAAGTCCTCCGGCCATATTCCTGTTGTATATATATCTTGGCATATCCTTATTAGTTCTTTCATGGCTCCATCCTCCAGACTTTTGAGCATCTCTGCTGGTATATTGTCTATTCCCTCTGCTTTGTTGTTTTTCAGTTCCTTTATGGCCATTCTTACCACCTCTCCCAGCACCTCTGGGCCAATATCCTCCTCTCTCTCTCGGGTCTCTTCTTCCTTCTCCAGTCCCTGATTGTCATGCAGTTCTCCATCTTCACTTCTGAAGAGTTCCTCCACGTAGTCCTTCCATCAGTTCTTAACTTCATTTGTTTCATTTAGGAGTCTACCTCGTTTGTCACTAACCTCTATTCCTCCTCCTTTTCCCAGTTTCATAGATATCTATTTCACCTTTTCGTACACATTCAGTTTGCACCAAATTCCGACATCAGCAGTCTATCTCTTTAATTTATGTGCCATCAATCAGGGCCGTAGCAAGCTATAATTGTGCCCTGTTCCAAGCGTAAATCAAGCGCCCCCACCCCTCAAAGATCAGCTTAATCAATAACGATGAAATTTGTTACCTTGAGTCTTTTAAAGAATATAGAAACGAAGTTTCTGGCTTTCTAGTAACTTTTCATTTTAGTCACGTCCAGGGCCTAGGACAGGATTTGGAGGCCCAGGGCCACAACTAATTTTCAAGGCCTTTTTCAAATATCTTTTAAAAACTCAACAGAAAGGTTCAAATCATCCTTCGCATATTCAAAGCCACGAATTTATCGATAATGCTTTGATAATTTAAAGTTCTAGCGATATCAGAATTAATGCTTAACATAGCCAATCCATTAAGACGCTGCAGCTGACCCATTGTGGAACGGAGGTAGTTCTTTGTTCTTTACTGGTTACTGAATGATCTCTCGGCATCTGCAGCAGATATAGATAACGTCATGAAAATTCTCAAGGAAATAAACACATTTGGAAACAGATCGACCAGGTATTGGGTCACTATTTCTTGTAGTAGATTTCTTGGTGAAAGAGGAAGCTTGAAATTAATTTTGTATATTTCTTTGAGAAAAATAATTTCTTCGACGAGCTCAGGTGATATGTCTTCTAAGCGGCTTAAAGTATATCTCTGCCTCTTTCAACTGATCGTCACTCATAGAATTGAATTGCCATAAAAATTCAAAATTCTCCACGATGTTTGCAATAGCTGAGAATCTTGTTGAAAGACTTTCAGAGAGTGTTGAAAGAATCTTATTGAAAACTTTTATATAAAAGTCTTCAGCTTTCTCTTGCATCGTGCATTTGCGATTGATGGTGAAGGTTTCTGATAATTCAAACTTCAAAGCCACGTCTTTACTCTTCAATAATTCCGAAATTCCGAGGCCCTTTATCAAGTGAGGCCTGGGGCCAAATGGCTCCGGTGGCCCCCCCCTGTCCTAGGCCCTGGTCACGTCAGATTTTATTTCAATGAAAGTAAAAAGAATTTATAGAACTGAATTTATTAAATATTTACTGTTGCCATTTACATATCTCAATTAAAAGTAGGCCTAAATAGGCCTAATATTTCTGTTGAAATCTGACAACAGACGTAAATAATTTTTATTCCATTTCGCTTGTTCTGATTATAGTCTAATTAAAAGAAATTCACGGGAGATATCGTATAGCGGCTTCCGCATCCAATTCCGCAAAATTTATATTTATCAGTCCGTTTGATTAAGTTATCTGTCTTTTCCAAAATTACAGTTTCATCCGGATAGAATCAGCAAACGTCCATTCAGTACCTCAGTAGCAATGCACTTTTTCAGTAATCAGCAAAGCATCTAATAGCCCCTTCTCAGTGCCTCGCCTCATTTTAGGCTATAGGCTAATCTACGCGCCTAAAAGAACCGCGTTATCTTCGCTCGTTTTCCTAACAATCACAGTGCAGTATCTCAAGCGCACATTTCCCCGCGTAAATACCACCAATCATGGCAGTTCGCTCAATTTGACTTCTAAGCCCATTTTGGTCTATGCCAGCGCCTCTTAACAGCGACAGTTCATACCCTGAATTGACAGAAATCCATAGCAGGCCAAAGACCTAAATCGTCACACATATATACACTGTTATTTGTTATTATTTCATTTTATTACATTTATTATTTCATTTATGACGGATATTTCAAAGTAAAGTAATTACTTTAGTAATTAAATCATTACGTCCCAAAATTTGCGCGCCCTCTTGAGTTGCGCCCTGTTCCACGGAACCGCTGGAACACCCCTCGCTATGCTACTGCTATCAATCATTCCGAACACTACCTGTTTAATCAGTCTGGTATTGTCCATCCAAAGAAATTGATCTTGCTTTCCATTATATGTTGTATGATGTTTCTCGTGGACTGAACTCTTCTTCGCACGTCTTTATTTGATATTTTCTGCTGCCATCATGTGCAAAGGATCCTTCTGTAGCACCTCATCTCAAATGCCAGCCATTCATCTCTTTGTATCTTCCTGTTTGTGCAACGTCCATGATTCACACGTGTATAGTAAAACTTTGAATGCATATTTTAATGATCTTCATCTCGGTGTGCACACTAATCTGTCGGCTGCTCCGAAACCCGCCATTGCTCCAGCTGCCTTGCTATTCGTCTCCTCATCGCCTTGCCGCGGTCGTTGTTCCCAATCAGCAGTCTTCCCAGATAGACAAATTCTCACACATTCTCAATCCCCACGCCATACAGCTCCACTAAGATCATGTTCTCTTTCCACTGAAATATTAGTGATTCAGTTTTATTGCAACTTTCCGTTCTCTGTAGAGAATCACCACATTTTACTGGATAGCCGTCTAGGTTGATTCTGTAGTAATGTACTGCAATTACTGTTCCATTGCCTTGGATTTTGTAATGAATACTGATGTTGAGATATTTAGTCCCTCTGTCTTCTTGAGATGTCGAACCACTCAACCATTCTTTGTGTACTCTGACATTGACTTCAAACTTTCGCACATATTTTGGATCATTTGCATCAGCCTTCTTCCTATTCCAAATTACTTTAGCACTGTCCATACTGCATTGTGTCTGATGGAGTCAATTCAATTCAATTCAATTCAATTTATTGATCCCAAATCAACAACAAAAACAAATCACACAATCAGGTGAAATAAAGTAAGAAAAATAGAAACGAGTAACAGCATAGCACAAGATTGTATGTTTACAGATAGTTACAAAACATAATTGGATGTTGTTGTCAGTGAGAACAAAAGGCCCCAAAAGGGACTAGTCAACCACTTTTTGGAAGTCTATGGAAAGTTGTACACATGCTTTCCTTTCTTTTCATTTGAAAAGAAAGGTCAAGCTTTGTAAAAATTAATGGGTAATGATTATGATTTTACATGTCCCTGGCTAACATTTGCATTTCAACTAGAGCTGTACCGAATATTCGTATTCGATTCGCTTCGGACCGAATAGTGGTCCGAATAGTTTATTCGTATTCGGCCGAATAGTAGTTTAAAACCGAATACGAATAGTGAAAGCGCTAATATAAATTTTAGCCATAAATGCTTAAATGCGCTATAGATACAAACTTAGCGCTTCAATGTGTAGTGTCCTTTGTGATCTAAACTCTCTTGCTAGCTTCCGGTTTTATACACGTGACGCAAATAAATCTTAAACTTGTTCAATTTTCATCAAATTCAGCATTTAAAGTGATGGAGTATTCTGAAAAATTTACATTAAGCGAAGTCCAGTGTGGAAATATCTTACAATAAGGGACGATGATCTGAGCAAGGCCAACTGCAATGTGAAAGAGGGATTCTCTTTGCCCCGCTCTGTCGTCACCTATGCTATTCGTATTCGTATTCTTATTCGGCCGAATAGTGCGACCAATTATTCATATTCGGCCGAATAGTAAAAAATGCTACTCGGTACAGCTCTAATTTCAACTCATTACCAATATAGAAGGATGATTGCTGAATTGTGTGGAAACGATATTTGGTTAGTTTTTCCAAAATTTCAATTAGTTTACACGCACCAATATTTCGTATAGCAGAAATCCACATATGAAACCACTCAACAAGTGGCAAGTGCTGGTAATGTCAATCATATTACTGTAAAAGACAGCTACACTGGCATCTACCTGTCTACATTTTTTTCTAAATGCTAGAGTCACAAAACTGTTGCTCCTGATTAAATAGGACCACGCGCTACTCACTCGCTGGCGGCACCTGGCGAGTGTTTAGGAACTCTGTGCATGTTTAACTCAAGGACACATTTTTTAGCTGACCGGCACTGATCTTACAGGACTAAGGGACAGGAATAAAGAGAAATGAATTACTGCGTTCATCGTTGACTTAAAACGGTCATCTACAAGGAAGTTTTGCTTGTCTACACGAAGGACTCGCTCGCCTCGAAAGGCTCGCTCGCTGCTGGAGCCCGCTTCGCTGGAACGACGTCCCCTTTCCGTGGCACCTGCTTAACCGCTCGTTTGACTAGAGTCTCGCCTCAAGCGCTGGAGACTAGCTGGCTGGAGCTTTCTTCGAACGACGTCCACTTTTCCTGGCACCTGCTTAAAGGCTCGTTGGCTAGAGTCTAGCCTCCAGCGCTGGAGACCTGCTGGCTGGAGCTTTTCTCAAACGACGTCCAATATTCCTGGCACCTGCTCAACTGCCCATTTGCTAATATCCTGGTCACGTTCCCAAATGGTTTTGTTCCCCAAAATCCAGATGTTTTACCGCAAAAATATTTTACCGGTAAACTTACGTCACTACTAGAGGCCATAAACAAATCACCCAGGTGTGTGTCGGCAACTGCAGGGCAATAACTAAGAATGGCGGACTGGAGTTCACAGCTGCAGCCAAGTAGGCAGATAGGCAGGTAGAAGTAGCCAGTGGCCCAACCCTCCTCATGCACAGACTGTCATAGTGTGGCCTGGAACCGCTGGGTGTTGCCAAGTTTGATATTGACTAGGGATTCAGTCCATATGAAGAGAGATGACTTTTGTTCCAGTGATCTGCTTTATTTTGGTGGTAGAGCTTACATCACGGAGGGCAAGAAGCATTACCTGTCTACAATTAAAAGCTCCAAAGATTCAGCCAAAAGACGGGTGATAAGCGACTCAGTAGAGTTAAACTTCCTAAATCCAGATTTGAGAAGGGGTATAAGAGAATTAGAATTAAGATAGTCAACAAGTTGAAAGGATACACATCTTTCAAGAACTTACAGCGGAAGGAGAGGTTGGAGATTAGAGATGTAATTGGGGTCAGTGGCGTACCGAAGGGGGCAGGGGGGGGGGGGCGAGTCGCCCCGGGCGGCACTTGTGCAGGGGCGGCAAAATAGGGTTGAAGAAAAATTAAAAAAGGATAGAATGTTGGATAAAAATGAAAAAGTAGAAGAGAGAAAGAAACGCAAAAAAAGAAGAAAGGAAAGAGAGAAACCGTCACTTTGGTCAAGTCGGCTTGCCTTCCGATGCCGCCCCTAAGCCTCCGTCAGAGGTGGTATCACTCTGAGACTGAGAGGGTCTAAGTTAAACACTAAACATAATTGTAGAATAGGAAGCAGCTTCTTTGTAATGTTTACTAAATATAAGCAATTTGAGCATATTATATTATTATCCATAATCCAATAAATAAAATGCATCGCTGAATTTGATTTTTATTGATATTAAAAGTGAAACTTCTACTGCGCACAGTAAGCCATGTTTGCACCTTCACTGTACAGCGGAATAACACGGCTCTTAATAATCTTTGAAGAATGCAGTGCAGCAGTACTGTGTCTTGCCTTTTATATAACTGACACATCATTAGGCTACTGTACGCTGCTTCTGCGAAATTTTGACATAAACAAATTTTAAAAATCTGAAATAGTATTATTTTTCGTATGTAAAAATTGGTTTCTGTCTTTAATTCATTCATTTCCATTTGATGGTTCCGTTTGGTTAGCATTATATTATTTCTTTACTGTAACTAATGAGATAATAACTTTAAGAGTTTTACTGTGTGATAGGGCCTACTAGAATTGTTAATTATTAGTTCTTCTTGGCCCACTCGTATTAGCCTAACTACACACTCGCAATATTAATTCATTTATTCATTACGAATGGAAATGAGTAAGAGGCTGAACTAAATGGAGCTGAATTTGTAAAAACACTGAAAATGCGTGGTCGAAGCACAGACAAAATCTAAAAGAACAAAAGTAGGTGGTGCTGCAGCTACGCGCCGATATTATGTTTCTTCTAGCCTACCTCCGCAACTGAAGCGGCGAGTCAGCGAAAGTCGCAACTCATAAAATAAAATGTTTTATTATCTAATAATATAGGTTTCAGTTAGTTGAAAATGAAGGCTATAGCTAAAACAGATAATTAAAAAATGCAATGAAAAGTTATAAATCCAGACAAGCTATCAACTTCATCAAATAAAATTGTAGGCATAGCCTATGTAATAAGATCGACGATCGTTATGAAAACTGCAATCTCTTAGAGAAAATAGCATATCCAAAATTACGTGGCCAAGGGTGGCATTGTGGGCCGTTGCCACAGGAGGCATTTCAGCTCCGTACGCCTCTGATTGGGGTCCCTGAGAAAGGGGAAACCACAGCTTGTTAATGAGAAGTTGGAAGAGAACCCTGACCTAGGGAGGTGTTACAGAGCAAGAACGGTAATAAATTATCAATAAAATCCTTAATTAAAACTTGTGGTAAAAGGTCCAGTTCATAGGATTTAGCAGGTGATTCCAGTAGGAGGTGAAGAAGAGCATCCAAAGGCAGAGGCTTATAACATGGAAGCCAGAACGACATAGAAGGAAAGAAAGGAATTGGACCACCTTCTGTAAATTGGTGTATGGAGTCGATCTTCTCATGCATGTAGTCAACCTGAAACGGGGCAAAATAATGATGACAGTTTATTGACTGCTTATCATCTGCATTATTATTTATTATATTACCTGGTACTATTATCAATATAATTATTATATTACTATTATTATTATATTATTATTATTGTTATACTGTTGTTATTATTATCAACCACTGTGCTAGAGTGGACGAAGTCCTACCTGACTGGCAGACAGCAACGCGTCCACCATGCCGGTTCCTCTTTCACAGCAACTATCCTTACCTTAAGGCTCAGTCCTGGGACCCATTCTTTTCCTCCTTTACACTGCTGACATCTTAGTCATAATATCCAAGCATAGTCTGCACGGTCATCTGTATGGGGAATCGCGGATGACTCACAGATCTATGGCTTCTGTCATCCTGACTCCAATGACGTCCAGCATCTACGGTCCATCTCATTCAGCTGCATCAGCGATGACTGGATGAAATGCAATCAATTGCAGCTGAATTCGTCCAAGTCAGAATTCCTCTGGAGCACGTCCTCACATAGGGTGGAAAAATTATATCGAAACCCTTTTCTTTTGTCATTGGTACGGATGCTGTCAAGCCAAAGATTGAGGTCCGTAATCTCAGTCTTTTCCTTGACAGTGACCTATCAGTGATGTCATACATCACAGGTCTCGTGAGGACCAGCTTCGCAATCCTGAGACAGCTGAGGTTTGGCTGTCTCTCGGTCTCTCACACAGGATGTGACTTGCCATCCTGTGCAAAATTTAATCCTGAGCCGAATTGATTACTGCAATGCTGCCTTTGCTGGCGTAAGATGGTCATCAATGCACTTGCTCATCTGGTCTTGCGATTAAAAAAGTTTGACGATATCACAATCGCGATTCAAGGCGAGTTTCAGTGGCTCAGAACATGCAAGCGCATCAATTTCAGACTGCATCCTGGTGCATAAATGTCTGAACAACTGCACACCACACTATCTTGCAGATAATATCAGATGATTCCAAGAGGTTGCAGCTTCAATCATCAAAGTCTGCTGATGTTTTCATTCCCTCAACAAAAACTAAAGCAGGTGATCGGGCCTTTCAGGTCGCTGGCCAACGTGCCTGGAACAGTCTTCCCACAACTATCCAGGATATCAAAAGCTTTTATGCTTTTAAAAAATAGTTAAAACTGTAGTTGCTATCAAGCTCTTAGCATTTGTGCTGACAGTTGACAGCAAGTATGTATGTAAAGCATCCTATATAATTACAAATACAATTGTTATTACTATTATTATTATTATTATTATTATTATTATTATTATTACATAGGCATTTTAATTTTACGGCTCTTACTAGACTTGCTTTCACATGGATACACTTCAGTACTTCAAGAATAATAATTCTTGTCGCTTTTGATCCTTTTCTGAATCAATTATGGGTGCCAGATGGCAGGTAACAGACTACGTGATCAAATTGCAGGGAAGAAATCCATATTTTTGGAATGATAAGCAGACAGGCATAAAGGTATAAAGGAAGTAGGACACGAGGAAGGAATGGAATGAACCAAAAACTGCGGCAGAGAGGTGACTATAAACTCCTGTCCCCAAACCAATCTCTATTCTGAGCTATCCGTTTCCCCATACTGAACTTATTTAATGGACCTGTTGATTTAGACTAGTAGACTGTGATCTAAAAGAGCATATGGCTGCAACTTGATCTCATGTGACAACCATGTCCACCCATATTTTCCCATGCCCAATTTAAAGAATGAGTGCTTCAATTATATGGCAATGTCTGAATCATTAGGCTGCTAACTGCTACCTCAATATCCCAAACATTACATTTCCACTGAATGACTTCAAAAATGATCATATTCAATTATAAATCTTGAAAGAAATAACTGTAAAAATAGTTTGATACATCATACCTGTGTAGAACATAATGGCATACTTTTGAACTTCAGTAGCCTTTTCCACAGAAACCAAAGCAAAGTAGTTGTTTCTCTCAGTGCATGCAGCAATGTTAATAACTTTGCAGAAAGGCCTATCAGATGCAGCCATGACGAAGCATGGGCTGGTATCATTGGAATCAATTAATACTGTGTTTGTAAACAAACCTACAAAAATAATTTAAATGCAATTTCCTAATTGATTTAAGCCTTAATTAAACATAGTGAATTGTAAATCTTTGCAGATGCTAGCAGATACAGCAATCATGAAGCATAGTCCGAAATCATCAGAACCAATTAATACTCCGTTTGTAAACAAACCTAAAAAAATAATTTAAATGCAATTTCCTGATTGATTTAAGCCTTAATTAAACATAGTGAATTGTAATTCTTTGCAGATGCTAGCAGATACAGCAATCATGAAGCATAGGCCGAAATCATCGGAACCAATTAATACTCCGTTTGTAAACAAACCTAAAAAAATAATTTAAATGCAATTTTCCAATTGAAATAAGCCTTAATTGAACACAGTGAATTGTCAATCCTTACAGTGTGCTGATACATGTTAAAAGGTAATAGTGAAGATTTTTCTGATTTTGTCCAAGCTATAAAGTGTGTTGTATTGTATTGTATTCCATAACCATAACCAATTAATTGGTGTCTCGAGACACTGTCTCCGTCTCGAGACGTCTCAAAATAGGTTTCTTGATATCTCAGTCTTGGTCTCATAACCATAACCATAGTTTTTATGCTGCAAGCATCAATTGTAACATAACATTAACCAGACCTCGATTGTTTTGAGACACTGTCTCAGTCTCGAGACGTCTCAAAATAGGTTTCTTGATGTCTCAGTCTTGGTCTCGGACCCCACGGTCTCATTCTCCGTCTCGAGGTCATTTGTTGACTTTTTGGAAACTGTCTCGAAGCGAAAGTCTTGTTCTCTTATAGAAGTGGTCTCCATAGTTCTCACACAAACTGTCTTTAGTTCTGAACTTCTGACAGTATAGCGCTATAAAATTGTTCTGTGCTGAACGGATAACTAGCTAATTAGCTGACTTTCAATTGCCGCCCAAAGATGACAGAAATTTCATCCCGAGGTCATTGTTCAGGAGTCTAATGTTGCCCCGATGACTATGTTGCCCCGTGCTTGAACAGTGATTTAAATTGAATAATTTGCTAATTTGTAACTGGTAATACTGTCTCTGTAATGGGTTGCAGTGTGCCAACCCAGTGTTTCGTCAATAAACGAATATTATTATTATTAATCGGCAGTGCTAAACACACCGGAAGCTTAGAAAAGCTGTGTTTCATGTATTAACAGATTTTGAAAAGAGCAGTTTTAAGTTTGTACTTTATTACTTTATTTCAATTTTCTAATTTCTATCACTGCAAATATCTTAAATGTCTCATAAAGAACCTGAAATAGTGAAACTTGCATTCACGCAATTTGAAATCAATGAAAAAAAATGGCATGCCATGTGCCGCTGCCACTACTGACAGCAACAGCACAATATTCTCATTTCAACTCCATCCCATCTGTCTCATTATTCCTCACCCGTCGTCACATGTTTCACTCATCTGCCGTAACATTCCAACAAATTTTTTCACCCTGCCACTACCTGGCGATATCGAAACAAATCCCGGTCCCATCACAGGCTCCTTACACCATGTTACCAGGTCCTCCACCAAGAAATTTCTTCTCTTTTCTGTCAACATTCGATCTCTGCTTAACCCCAAAAACTCCATTACTCTAAGTGACCTTGCCTCCTGCTCTCGTCCACCTGATCTTATTGCCCTCCAAGAAACCTGGTTATCCACTTCATCTTCTAACCCCATATCTATGACTACTGCAGACCTCCTAGCTACTCCTTGCAAAGTCTTCCTCGTACCACCTCCTCCGCAAAGTCAGCAAAACTCTCTGGCAGCGGCACAGCATTCCTGGTTTGTGAACCGGCTGTCGTCCTCAATTCCTCTCGTCACACTTTCCAATCTTTCGAATGCTCCTCCACAACACTCCAACTTGCCTCAGACCTACTAGTCTTCAATATCTACTGTCCTCCTACCTCGTCTGCCTACTCCTCTAAGACGTCTGTCTTTCTAGATGAATTTGGCTCTCTCCTCTCACTCGCTGCCACTACTCCCAATGAATTCTTGCTCACCAGTGACTTCAATAGCCATGTTGACAATCCCTCTGACTCTGTCAAAGTCGGATGAGTTTCTGAACCTCCTCTCATCAGCCAATCTCATTCAACACGTCAACCTCCTGACCCACATCAAGAACCACACGCTTGACCTTGTAATCACTTCTGCCTCCTCCCTCTGATCTCCCAAGCTGTCAAACTCTGTTCTGAACATTACAGAGTTTACAGACCATTACCTAATCATGGCCAACCTTGAAATTAAGCCTTTTCCTCAGCCCCTCCTTCCACTCACTCATTCCGTCTCATTGGGTCCATTGACTATCAGGTCTTCACCAAAGATATTCTTCACTCTCAACTGATTCTTAACCCTCCGTCTTCTCTTGACGACCTCCTATCTTGCTACAATTCCACACTTTCCGACCTCCTTGACATCCACGCACCACTCATAACCAAGAACAGCTCACATACCAGTAACCCTTGGTTCACCTCCTACCTCCAAGCCTTTAAAACCTTCCGTAGGCACCTTGAGCATTCTACCAGCACACAACTGACCCAACTTCTAGAGCAAAAGCCCTCACAACCCTCAAATCAGTTACCAGTAGATACCACAAACTGATCGCTGCTGCGAAAACAAAGTACTACTCCTCACTAATCCATTCCAGCTCCCCCAATCCAAGACATCTCTGGAGAGCTGTAAATTCTCTTCTCCACCGCAAATCTCCCTCCCCACTGCCCAGCTCCATTCCCTCCCCCTCTATCGCTGATACCTTCTGTTCATTCTTCTCGGACAAAACCTCATCCCTTCGCTTTACAGTACAATCTCTTCTAGCCTCCAACTCCTCCAGCACTGATTCATTCGCCTCTCCAAACCCTACTCCTCCTGATCCTCAATAATCTCTCCAGATTTTCCCTCCTGCCACTGAAACAGAAGTGTCACTCCTCCTAAACTCTCTTCCCAACAAGCAATGCGAACTTTATCCTATCCCCACCTCTCTCCTAAAAGACTGTGCTTCTTTCCTCGTTCCTGTAATCACCAAAATCATCAACCTCTCACCCTCCACTGGTAACTTCCCTATGATCTTCAGGCACTCTCTTGTCTCTCCCCTTCTCAAAAAAGCAAATCTTGACAAGGAAAACCTATCTAACTACCATCCCATCTCAAATCTTTCCATCATTTCAAAATTAACTGAACAAATTGTCCTTACCCGGCTCAACGACTACCTCTCTTCAAACTCACTCCTCAACCCCCACCAATCTGGCTTCACTAAACACCACTCCACAGAAACTCTACTTGCCTCTCTGTACAATAAACTGGTCTCTGCCGTCAGCCATCAGCAAGTCTTCTGCCTCTGTCTCCTCGACATCTCTGCCGCATTCGACACCATCGATCACAGCCTCCTTCTTCATCGACTGTCATCTTGGTTTGACGTCTCTGGCACTACTCGATTATGGTTCCAGTCTTACTTGTCTTCCAGATCCTTCTCTGTTAAAGCCTCCAGCCACTGTTTGCAACCCCTCCCACTTTCTTGTGGTGTCCCTCAAGGCTCCGTCCTGGGTCCACTGCTCTTTATTCTGTATACCACACCATTAAGCCATCTCATAGAATCCTCCTCCAACTCTACATATCCTTCTCCCCAAGCTCTTTTTCGACCTCCATTACAAAATTACTCAATGTAGTTAACCTAGTCTCTCAATGGATGTAATGTAATGTAACAAGACATTTATATAGCGCCACTTAAGAGTCTCACAGAAGCGCTCAACACGTGGCCTTCAAACAGATGGCGGAAGAGTATTCCAGATCCGTGGCGCCGCAATCGAGAAGTCCCGACGAGCACGGGTGGTGGTTCAAAACGAAGGTACAATCAAGTCATTACGCGAGGCAGACCGGAGAGCCCGCCGACCAGTTTGAGTGCCAACTGGAAGGCGTTCAGCAATGTAGTCCGGAGCAGTGCCAGTCGTAGCCTTCCAAACCAGCGTAGCGATCTTGAATTTAACACGATCTGGCTGCTGCATTCTGAACGAGCTGAAGTTGACGAATGCGGAACTCAGGGAGGCCCAGGAGGACTCCATTACAGTAGTCAAGACGTGTGAGAACAAAAGAGTGTATAAGCACAGCGGCGGCATTCAGCGACAGCGTCCTCCGTATAACTCGGATCTGTCTGAGCTCTGATGTCGTTCAACCTCCTCTGCCTCAACCCTTCCAAAACAGAATTCATCATCCTAGGCCTTCCTGACCAAATCAAAAAAATCTCTGACCTTTCAATACACCTATCCACTGACTCTTCATCTCTTACCTTCACCTTTGATGCCCTGTCCGCAATCTCGGTGTTACTTTTGATACACTTCTCTCCTTCTCTAACCACATATCTAACCTCTCGTGCTCCTGCTTCATGCACATTCGTGACCTCCGCCGCATCCGACCCATGCTCGATTTCAAAACTGCCTCCACCATTGCAACCTCCATTGTCCACTTAAAGCTCGACTACTAGTCCAGGCGGTACACGGATTTATACTGCACTTTTTGAACATGGATTGCCGTTTTGCAATAAATTGACCTTCTTTGGCTTCATTTTGATGTATTATGTTAATTTTGACCTTAGATTAATGTTATTTGGAAAATAGAGATCTCAATTTCGGTCGGCCATTTTTGAAAATGGCCGACTGATGAGACCATGATGATGGTCTGCGATGGCCCTAGTCAAAACATTGCCCCTAAATGTGTGTGTTTGGACACCAAAATAACGATTCTAAGTGAACTAGCAACCGAAATATTGAAAAATCTCAATTTTTGTCGGCCATTTTGAAAATGGCCGACCAATGAGACCGGGGCTAATCTGCGATGGCCCTAGTGGAATCATTACCCCTAAATGTGTATGTTTGGACACCAAAATTACGATTCTAAGTGAACTAGAAGCCGAAATATTGAAAATCTCAATTTTTGTCGGCCATTTTGGAAAATGACCAACCGATGAGACCGGGGCTAATCTGCGATGGCCCTAGTGGAATCATTACCCCTAAATGTGTATGTTTAGACAGCAAGATTCTAAGTGAACCAGAAGTCGAGATATTGAAAAATCTCAATTTCAATCGGCCATTTTGAAAAAAGCCGCCATCTTGAATTCTAAGGGAAATTTCGAATGCCTCCCCTTCCTAAAATGTTCTCTTAGGTTCCAACTACAACTGTGCAAAGCGGCAATCCGTGTTCAAAAATGCAGTATACTGACCAAATTTGTCTTGTACCGCTTCTACTATACTGCAATTCCCTCTTTCTAAACATCGAATCCACCCAACTAAAGCATCTGCAGCTCATCCAAAACTCAGTAGCCCGAGGGTCACCAGAATGCCCAAGCATCATCATATGCCCGATAGCGCATTGGATAACACACTGGCATAGAGAGCGAGAGGTACCGAGTTCGAGACCCATAGGGCAGACATGCTTTGTAGGCTGCTATTAGCGCCGTGTATTGCAGGCTGTCTGTTCTGTTAGTAGTTAAGATTTGTTGTTTCAATTGCATAACATGTAAATGTACAGCGCAGTGCGTTTGTCAGGCGCTTCAATAAAGAAAAAATTATTATTATTATTATTATTATATCACTCCCATCCTCAAATCACTCCATTGGTTAAAAATCCCAGAGCAAATTCACTTTAAAGTCCTATCACTAACCTACAACTCCCTAATACTCTCAGCCCAGATATCTTCGCGACCTCTTCACCATCCACCCAACCCACTCTACCCGATCATCCTCCATTCTCACTCTTTCTCGACCTCCGGTCACTACTTCAACCGAGCCATATCCAACACTGCACCACGTCTCTGGAATGATCTGCCTCCTGAATTCCGCACTTTTTCGGTTCCTCCACCATCATCGCCAATCACCCACCATATTCTGCCTCAGGCTCCTCTATCCATCACCCCCAAGGCTTTCCAGTCGAAACTAAAGTCTCTCCTCTTCAAGAACTCCTACTCCGACTCAACTGATCATCTACCTTTCAACTCTTAACCTAAACAACACCCACCTTAGCAGCTACTCTGCCCCTCTGATCCTCTGGAAACCGGATTCGGACCCACTTCGGACCAGAGTTATTTCTATTAACTGTAACTGTAACTGAAATAGCAAAATAACTTTAAAATGTCTTGTAGTTAACTGTAACTGTAACTGAAACTGAAAAATGCTGAATAACTGAAACTGAAATAGTAACCGAAAAACGAAAACTGTATAACTGAAAAATAACAAAAGTTAACTTGAAAATGAAACATGAGCTTTTTCCTTACTTACTTTTTGAATTTCTAAATGATAATCCTACTCTAGTCTAAGGTCAGTTTCTATGCACATTTCACTCCCGGTTCCTTTTCAGTTTTCTATGTTCATTTCACTTCCGGTTGCTTCTCCTTTCGTTGTGTTGTCGTTGGCGCTAAACCGTGAAACTATTGACGACTACAAGAACAATGTTTAAGTCAAGTAGCGGTCAAAAAGTAGAAAGTGGCATGTGGGAATATTTTGTTAACGAAGCTGCAGATGACAAGAGTCGATCTTGTGTTCGCACTGTTGCTGGCAAGGACACTGAAAACCATGAGTGTGGCACGGTAGGCCCTAATAGTCGTGTGATGATAGCCAGAAAACCCTATGGCGTCAGTTCGCCATTTGTATGGTCAAGAGATGAAATCGGGACATGTCAAGTTTAGCATTTATAGAGCACTAAACAATTTGTTTAGTTCTCTAAATAGCCATTTGTTACAAAAAATGTTGACTTTTATGTTTCTGAGAGCCAAGTAAGGCATCTGGATTATTACACTTACAAATATATGTCTTATATAAGAAATATATCACATGTATTACTTTGCAAAATACCTAAAAATAATTACACGTGTAGAAAGAATTAAAAAAAATGTATTCCACGGTAAAGGGGTTAAAGAAAACTGACAATACGTTAAATCGGATTGATTTGGTGCGTAAATATTTCTGGTAACTGTTCAGAATATTTGTGGGCAGTGTGTATGTTATGACATTTTAAAAATAATAACTGAAACTGTAACTAACTGAAAAATAAAAAAATATAACTGAAACTGACAAATCTGATTGCAGTTAACTGTAACTATAACTGTAACTAAAAAATAATAAATTAGGTAACTGTAACTGTGACTGTAACTGAAAAACCAAAACTGAAATAACACTGCTTCGGACTACTCTATCGGACAACCCTTCTCACAAGACACAGTGCTCGTGAATAAGCTTGTGCCCTCTGCTTGGCTTTCAAGTGGCGCTTTAGAAGTTTGGAGATTACGATTACGATTACGCTGGTGTAACGCCAACATAAGCGAAACGCATGGAACAACATCTAGTTTCTCAAGGTGAGTGATGTGACTTATGTCGCTAATATATGGAAAGTTGTTAATTTACATTTTAGAATCATTTAGAAGATTTCAGAATGGCTGAAATATTTAATTTCTTTATAGTTTATACTATTCACGGATATGTGGAGGGAACTAGGAGTAGAGGAAGACAACAAAAGACATGGATGGATAATATACGACAGGATCTGGAGAGAATGAAGATGAACATTGCAGAAGCAAAGGAAAAAATCAAGGACAGAGAACTCTGGAGACGACAAGTTGAGGACTCATCGTTGGCTTGGCTGACGGAGGAGAAACAAAGAAGAAGAAGACTATTCACGTGATCGGCTGATTTCAGTGACTTGTCCCTGGTATTAGACTTCAAAAGTTGAGAGAAAAATTGTTTAGGAATTTGTGTCCAATGTGCATTTCACTCGTTTTGAACTGTCTTGAACTGTCTCAGACCTTGTGTCTCGGTCTCAATCTCAGTCCCCACTGTCTCGGTCTCGGTCCCCACAGACTCGGTCTTGAAGTTTGATGTCTCGTATGCAAGTCTGACATTAACACATAACTCCACCTTCATGATGCATTTGATAATTAGTCTCCTCAAGACCACGATGCTGTCTAAGCTGGACGTACTTCAGCAACAAATGTAAATAGTGATTTTTAAATTCTATTTCAGGCAACTTGAATTCAGTTTAAAACATTGAAATTACTTCAGCGCTTTTTTGTCACGTCATTTACAGTCATTGCCATTTAGAAAATAGATCCAGCGGCCGAATAAACTGCTGTGGTTTCAAACTTCAAGGAGTTGATGAAGTCAGCTGGGGGATTCTCCAGTGATTGGATACTAGTTGTGGTCTGAGACATAATACCAGCCAATGACAAACTATAATGACGTCAGCAGAGAAATCCTTGCAAAAATGTAGGTACAATCGTGGAGAACTGTTTGCTTTGAGGGGATCCCGGACGTGAAGCAGGCAACCAGTTGCACGCTGTTGGAAAGGATTGTGACGTGGGGCCTATTACGATACCAAGGGTCTCATGCTGGAAAACACCACTGTGCGCGGTCATCCTGAGCAAACCGCTTTGACGGGCGATCGGCTGAGCGAGAAGAACAACTAGATGGCGAACCTATCCCGCTTTATGTCAGTAAACAGATAATCTTTTTAATCTTTTCTTTATTAAGCGCCTGACAAACGCACTGCGCTGTACATTTACATGTTATGCAATTGAAATCTTAACTACTAACAGAACAGACAGCCATGTAATACAACGGCGCTAATAGCAGCCTACAAAGCAAATCCGCCCAACGGGGGCTCGAACTCGGTACCTCTCGGTCTCTGTGCCAGCTGTTATCCAAAGCGCCACGGCCCCCCGTGTTTACAATGGCAACCTCGGAAATGCAGACAGCTGATAAACCTTGAAAGGAATAATGTAGGTGGACAAAAACAACAAAGTGTAACAGAAAAGCAAGGAGAAATAAAACATCCATCGGTGAATGGATGTTTTATTCCACCATTCCACCCACCACATCAGATCTACATCTACGTGCACGACTGTACGTCCATCCCCATTCATCAATTTCGATTGATTCAAATCACTCCATTTAACAACAGAACACCCACATCATGTAAAATTGGTTCTTGGAACGCCTGTTTGATAAACAATAAATCGACTTTAATTGAGAACCATATCCTATCATCAGATCTCGACATGTTTGCCGTAGTTGAAACTTCACATAAAGCTACAAACTCTCCTTCACTTATTGCTTCCTCTCTGTCAGGTTACAAACTTTCTGGATAAAGCAAGACCTCTTCTATCTGGACCACTTGCCACTCACTTGCATGGTCCCAGAGGTGGTGGAATATGTATCTTCTACAAAAATCATTTCCGAATATACTCCAAAGACACTACGTTTGAACACCTTTCATCCTACTTCACCTTCAAAGATCTTCATATACTTGTCGTCATAATATACCGTCCTGGTTCAAAGCCTATTACAACAGTCTTCTTTGACGAATTCTCAACTCTACTCGCCACGCTATCAAAATTCACCTGCCACCAACTAATATTGGGAGACATTCACATAAAATTTGATGAACCCCAAAACCTGAACACTAAGCACGTGCTTCGCCTCCTGACGTCTCACTACGTTACTCAACTCATACTGGAACCTACCTACAACCTCGGCCAAACCCTGGATGTTATTATTGCACATTCATCTTCTCTTTTTTTGACAATATCAAATATATCTCCTCCAGTTCACTCGGATCACTCTATTATCCATCTTACAATTGCCACTCAACCTCCTCCTAGAGTCTACAAGAAAATTGAAAGATCATTTACATATTTTGACATACTTTCATTTCAAAAAGATCTTCATGAATCAGAACTCTATCAATTATCTCTACAACCAACTACATCAGAGACTGCAGAATCCCTTTTCGCCCTGAACAACAGCAGGGTCCTCTGGAAATCATTAAACTCCATCTTATCCACGCAATCCGCTCTCGAATGCCCACTCTCACCCCAAAGAGCGTCTGGACCATTTTGCAAATAAAACGGAAGCTATTCACCAATCCACTAAGGATGCTCCCTCACTTACCGGTAACTTGAATTCTAGCCACTTGAGTTTCCCTGGTTTAACTGCTTTTGATGAGGTCACCTTGCCTGAAGTTGACAAGCTCCTAAGTATTTACCGAGGCGAATAGTGCCCAAAAACGTGATATTCGGCCGAGGCGAATAACTGCGGCAATTTCCAGCAAATCCCTGCATTTTACCAAAGTATCTGATTTTTTGCATTTATTATTGTTTTGATAGTCTGCAAGGTTTGTCTGATGTCATTACTTCACTTGAGAAATTCTAGTTCATAATAAGATTTTTCCATTTTATTTCATAATGTTTTAAACTTATTCCTATCCATCATACACTTATTCTTGTTTCCAACAGTAGGATCTTTGATAAACATTTTATATAATTTCGTTTTTGTCCAACATGACTTCAAGAGGCCAAATGTCATCCAAGGTTTTATAAATATTTTTTAGGGTTTGGTTTTTACAAGTTTTTGTGAAAAGTCAGCGTCGTAACAACGTTTAAACATAGAGAAGAACCTGTTATAAACTGTATTAGGGTTAGTATTGATGCAACAGTCCGTAATGTAGGACCAGTCAGTTTGAGCCAGCAGAGTTTTGAAGCATTCCTTAGTGTGACAATGTGACAATACTCAATTGACAGGACCCATGAGGCTGTTAAAGCAAATATCCTGTCAGATGAGGCTGTTTAAAGCAAATATCGTGTCAGTTGTAGACCAACCTGAAGTGAATTCACTGTGTTCTCGTCGCCTGTGCTTCACAGGAAGGTTCTTCACGTGACCCAGGACAATGCGTATGAAGACCTTCCCAGGGGCAGACAGAGGGGTGATTCCCTCTGTAGTTTGTTTTAATAATAATAATATACTTATTAGTTGAAACTGACAAGTACACAGTAATATTACATGACGTAATAGTGACAGATGATAACAAGTTTAACAGGCGCCCATCTGCCCTCCTGCTCATTTTACAGTCGCCCCCTAGGGAGTTGAAGGCTAAGTAAACCTTTTAGGGCTGATCTTCTGCTCTTCGTGCCATAGTGTTACCATTACCATAAACCCCCTCCCAGAAGCCTGGAGCCTTGTTCTTCTTTAGAGCCCAAATTGTCCATGCCACCTATTCCTCTGAGGACACCTCCAGATAAATTTCCTGGTCCAGATCAGTTTCTTGCTCCTCAGCCTCAGTTCCTGAAGTATGCTGCAGCTCAATAGTTGGGGTGGTAGGTGGGCAGTTGGGCAATTCTTCATACTGCATGTGCCATCTAGCCAGTTTGGTTCCATTCTTGGCCAAAATGGGAGTTGTCTGAAGATTTCAAAGGTCTCATTGGGCAGTGAGTTTAATCTTTTCATCAACCCACTGCTGCGTGTTGTGACAAACTGACCTCTTACACTGTTTGTTGAGCACACCATACATAACTTGCTAGATCACTAGCTAATCTTGCTTCCCTTTTCCTGGATACCAGATCACATGTTGCATCGCTTATCCACTTTTCTTGGTGGTGTCATTGCTTTGGCTGCTCCCTGAATGGCATCTCAGAACTTGCTCCAGTTGACACCGTCATCTTCGCTGGTTGTGCTGAAGCGATCTCATATACATCTGCCTCAAACGCTCTTCTTACCATGGGATCATGTAGGAGTCTGATGTTGTATCTTGTGGGCACCTTGGGTTGGTTTTCTTTACCCTCAGCTTGGTTGAGAGTGGCTATGATTGTGCGGTTATCCAAGTCACATTTTAGCCTAAGTGAGACTGTACAGCGCTTTTTGAGGTTCTTAGACTGTACTATATCAAGTGTCTCAATACATACATATATACATGAAAAATCCTTAAACAACACTGAAAGTTGACAGGAAAACACTTTTACAACATGTTGTCCAGGGATATTGTCAACAGTTGGTAACCATGATACAGACATAAAGAAGCATTAAAAGACAAGAATCAAGTGTACTATATGTGTCACCTGAACCTGTAGTCATGCCCACTCAGATAATGCTGTGTACAATCTGTTTGCAACAGGACAATTATGGATTTGGTTTTGTTGTGGTAAGCCAGGCTCTGGTGGTAAGCAACAATGCCCATTCTTGGAGAATGACTCAATGGTCAGTGCTCTAAGAATTCATCAGGCAGCAAGACTTGCAATGAGCATAAAAACTCACCTGTTAATATGTTTTTTGAACTCACAAAAACTTTCCCTTCATCAGCACAACCTCCATATAATATCAGAAAAGCATGTTCTGAAACGGTAGTAAGAGTCATCTCTTTAACACATTTATTCAGAACCCTATTTGCTGATTTTCCTGAACTCACAATTGTGCCAAACTGCAAATAAAAAATCTTATATTAGACAAAAACATATCATGTGTTGCAGCAAAAAGAGAATTTATTAAACTTTAATGCTGATTAGAGGTATACCTAGGTCAGGGCATATGTCCAGCTTCATGTGGAAGGGTTGAGGACCAAAGCACTGAATTTAAGATCTTAATGCTTAATGCTTATGTGTAACATGAGCATCAAGTTGCGAGATCTATAGAATTCTCAGGGAGTTGTGTCTCTGTCTCATCTATTACTGGCTATAAATTTCTTCGCTCTGCTGCACAAGGTGCCCTGATTGTTCTCCAAGCCCAAACTTCCACATTGCAGAATAGAAGTTTCGTTGTGTCTAACAATCTGGAATAGGTTGCCTAGCACACTACAACATGAACTCCTTGGTCTTTATTTGCCTCTATTCCATAAGCGCTTGAAAACCATTTTGTTCAATCCTGGTTGTCCATCTTTTGGTCAGGAGAACCCCTGATGAATAACTCCTGAAGAAGTGCTATATAATCTGTGATTATAACTATAATTATGCACATACAATTTGTAGAAGGAAAGCATAAAAAATATGAGGCAAGCCTTCTTCAAAATCCATTAAAATCATTATTTTGGTAGAAGATTTTAACCATACCAGTAGATAGCTAACAAGTGTGTAGTGTTTTTAAGTAATGTAAAGATCAGCAAAACTGGAGAAGTTGCAGAAAATTTCAGAAAGATGCTGGTGGTCAAAGCAAGCACTGCTAATTGAATATAATCTAATCCAATGACTTCAACAGTGCCGTTATCATAACAACCAAGACATCAGTCGATGGTCACTTAGAATGGTCATTTGTTCCAACAGAAACGCTGTAGCTACTATCGTCGTAGCATTGACGAAGCTGCTGGCGATGGCAAAAACCCTTTGAAAAAATCTGCACTCTCTACTCTCTCCTCCGAATAACTCCTCATCTTCCTGCATTACGTCAGATGAACACTTAGACTTCTTTGCTGGAAAAACAGCTGAGATACGTGAATCAACCAAAGATGCTCCTCCACTAAATTTTTATAAGATTTGCCTCCTCCTCCCCTTGTTGCATTTGATGAAATTGCTACTATTCATTGTATTGTATTGTATTGTATTTGGCTATTTATAAAGCATGGAAAAGATGCTTACTGACTCTTCTACAAAACAATGTGAACTTGATTCTGCACCCATCTGGCTTCTAAAAACTCTGTCTTCTGTCTTTGCACCTATTTTAGCTCATCTCATTAATGTCTCTCTATCTCAATCCACTCTCCCTGATAAACATAAACGAGCCATCATCCGACCTCTTATCAAAAAGCCTGATCTTGACCAATCAGACCCTGCAAACTTTCATCCCATCTCAAATTTGTCATTCATTTCTAAGCTTATCAAACGTGTTGTCCACCTGCAGCTCTCAATCTTAATTGAAACACACAACCTACTCCCTCTAACACAATCTTTAGACGATTCCATTCCACAGAAACAGCTATTTTAAAAGTATATAATGAAATTGTGTCGGCTCTTGACCTAGGGTTCATAACAGTTCTCCTCCTCCTTGACTTTAGTGCCACATTTGATTGCGTTGACCAGACTCTTGAAAAGCAATTTGGAATCTCTGCGTCAGCACTCCTCTGGATTCCTCTTTTCTCACTTCCAGGACTCACAATGTCTCTTCTGGTGGTAAATTTTCTAGAACTGCAAATTTGATCTTTGGTGTTCCCCAGGGCTCCATTCTTGGCCCATTGCTTTTCATCCTATACACAATTACACATCTAACATCGCCAAAATTGCACCATGTTGTGGTATTTCTATCCATATTTATGCTGATGACACCCAACTATATATAAAACTTTCAACCACTAACATTGATAACTCAAAAACCAGACTCATTGCTCGCTTCCATCAGATACAGTCTTGGTGTGCATCTATGCGCCTGAAGCTAAATACGAATAAACCGAAATTGATATGGTTTGACCGTCGATCCAGATCACATCTTGACTTTAAAACTCTGTCCCTGCAACTAGATGAAACCTGCTCTATCCAGTCTTCTAATGTAGTTTGTGATCTTGGAGTTTTTCTTGATAGTAAACTTTCTATGTCTAATCATAGTAAACTTTCTATGTCTAATCATATTGGCTCCATCACTAAAGCTTGTTTTTTTCATCTTCAACGAATACGCCACATCAAGCGCTGCCTTAATGAGCATTGCCTTAGTCCATTCACTTGAATTATCCAGGATTGACTACTGTAACTCAATACTCTATAGTCTGCCAAAATTCACCCTTTCACCACTTACCTCTGTTATCCACACTGCAGCTCGCCTAGTCAAGAACCTTGGCCCTAGAGATCACATCACCAACTCCCTTCAGCAATTACACTGGTTACCCATTCAGGCTCAGATATTCTTTAAAATCTGTCTTTTTATGTTCAAAGTAATGTCAGGTTCTGCTCCTCCTTATAGGGTGACCACATTCCTTTCTGCCATTCCGGGACACCGCAGCGGGCCCTACTTTCAATATAACTGAAATTCAATTAGGATATGGGCTCATTGGAAAGAGCGCTATAGAGCAGTGCTTCCCAAACTTTTCAGTGTCACGGACCGGCAGGAATTTTTCAGACAGCTGAAGGACCGGTGCCCAATTTATTGCTTATATATCTTCTTCGATCACCTACGTTCTTCAAATATATATTAAAATTGATTTAAATGCATGTTTAGCCAAGTCTATGACTATATTGCTCTTTAAATGCGAGTCTAATAATTGTTTTTGTTATGACTTTTAAAAATATAATGGCTGTTATATTTTATATTAGAATGAGACTTAATTATCTGTATTATAACATTTAATAAGAATGCATAACAAATCTTGGAATTTGGTACCAAATTGTTTAGTAACATTGGCAGGAGAGGATATTGTTAGGAAAACGTAACAAATTTAAGTACAGTTCTAAGTATAAAACAAGTGTTAAACAAGTTAATGCTAGCTGAACTAAAATCATAATCAGTAACAGTGACTAGCTAGTGCGAACGGTGGACCTGTTTACTGCTTGCAAGCTTATCAAGTCGTGGTTCAATTGTGGACAGTGCTACACGCAAAGGAGAACGAATATCCATACTGTTCCTATAATTTGTCTTAATGATGCTCATGGACGAAAACCCACTCTCACACAGGTAAGTGGAAGGAAATGGGAGAAGAGCTTTCAGAGCAATTTCAGCAAGTTCAGGATATTCTGCTTTGACATGAATCCAAAAAGATGCTAGTGATGGCATTGTGTTGAAAACCATCTTCAATCCTTCGTCAGCAGCTAGATCCAACAATTTATCTTCCAAAGTGACAGTCAAACGAGCCTTCGATGCTATAAATGGATTTCGGATCCAACCAGTTCCTATCCGAGGATCGTCTTCGGTCGGAAAGTAAAACTCAAAACGGTCAATTAAATTAGTCAAGTGCTCACTGATGACCTTCCGTAGAGATGGGATATCAAGCGCTTCGCCTGCATCTATGATGGTTGCAGCTAAATTGTGAAACATATCGTAACAATCTTCTATTTCTGGCTCCACATTTCTATTTTTCCTCTTAAGAAACCTGTCCATTGAGCCTTGCTTCGCCATCTATAAATTGGGTAAACAAAGTGAAATTACTATTTAATAGTAGCGCGGGTGTGTATATATGCTAGTGCTGTTTATTAATATATTTATTACTTTTCATTGCTATAATTTTCAAATTTATAATATATTAGAATTGCACTTACAGTTTTGAATGTGGAAGCAGACGTGTTTATTTTCTCTTCACGGATGCACTGACCAGATTATTAAAGACGATGGACATACGTCACATCCGGTTTCTTTGCCGGTCAAAAAATCGCAAATTAAATGTTAAGAGCAAAATTTCTAGTTTTCGCTTACAATTTTGGCTGAAATACATTTACTTGTAGGACGAATCTTTTAATTTATGAAAATTTTAGGCTATATGAAAAATATGGTGGAACCATTTCTTGATTCTGAGACATTTTGACCATTGTTTTGACTCACGTCGCGGACCGGCAGCTGAGGTCTCGCGGACCGGCACCGGTCCGCGGACCACAGTTTGGGAAGCACTGCTATAGAGTACAATATACCATACAAATGGAACTTTTTAGTGCTCTAACACACTGTGTTCCAATTGAACTGATACCCTTTTGTTTTGGCAATAAATGTGTCAATTATGAACATAATTCAATAACATTTAATAGATTAAATGAGGGATAAAATTATCAATGTTTTCCGAAAATTGCATGAAATTCTATCAACAGGATACAAAGTTATGTACAATCAAATTTGGACAAACAAACTGCGAACTTTCCAACATGTAATATTTTTTAAAATTTAACCTTACAATTCGACACAAACATGAAGACATCAACATTTAAAATTAATTCGAGTCAAATGTTGTCCTTCAAAGCCGATGTTCAAAATGTCCATCATTAGCTCCAATAGGGCCTGCACGCTCTAAGGCGATCTCGCCATTCATTGATTGCACGATCAACAATGACTTGAACCCATAGTTAGTCACACTCTTAGGTTTAAATTGTACCGCGAATTTGTAAATGTTGTGCGGCGCATCGCATCGTGATCACCTACGTTAATGGATGGATCGAGAGTTTATTTCTTTTTTACTTTATAATTATTTTAGGAAAATTAAAATAGCAAATTCTACATATTTAATTATAGAAAATTCATTCCGGGACGTTTCATTGTCCCGGAATGGACGGGTCCGGGACGCGGGACATTTTTATCAATTCCGGGACTGTCCCGGACAATCCGGGACATGTGGTCACCCTACCTCCTTACTTATCATCTTCATTCACACCATGTGCTACTCTTGAGTCAAGACGTGGATTGCGATCAGCTTCAAAGAGACTTTGTAATCAAAAGAATAAATCTACAATTTGGAAAGAGAATGTTTGAAGTTGCTGGTCCAGCTGAATGGAACTCTTTACCAGAACCAATCCGAAGATCATCCTCAATTAATATTTTAAAATCTAAACTTAAAACTTATCTCTTCTCTAAGTACTATGATTAGTAATGTAATTAATGTAATGTAATTAGCAACTTCTATTGCGCCGGTGTCTAATGCACAAGGCATCAACCGATGGCACACCAAAACCAAGCCGTAATCAGGTCAACATCCAGAAGATCAGTCCGTAAGAGACAGAGAGGCAGCCTAAGGTGGATAAGCAATTTGAAAGAGGTAAGTTTTCAGCCGAGAACGAAATGACACAAGCGACTGAGCACAGCGTACAGACACAGGAAGAGAGTTCCAAAAAAGTAGGTCCAGATACTGAAAAAGCTCGTTCACCGAGAACAGTTCTTGATTTAGGCATGACCAGACAAAGACAATCAGATGACCTCATTGAATAATGATAAGTCAGAGGAATAAGAACAGATTTTAAATATTGTGGTTGGCCAGAGTTCAAAGTTTTATAAACTATGAGCCCCAGTTTGAAACGAATTCTTTGCTGAATAGGAAGCCAATGCAAAGATTTAAGCACAGGGGTTATATGTTCATATTTGGATGTATTAGTTATGGCTCTAGCCAAAGAGTTCTGAACCCTCTGCAGCTTCAGTAGTAAGTACATTGTAGTAAGTACATTGTAACGCATCCTTTGAGTAAGACTCTGTTTTATTAAGGCACGTTATAAATACAATACAATACTCGTTTATTGAAAACTCAGGAGCTGACAAAACGCAAGTTCAACAAATCATGTGATTCAGGGCTTCTAAGGGAGCAGTATAACTAAGTCAGTAGGCATTCTTATATAAAATGCAGGATATGAACACTTTATTACACCACAGAGGCAGAACAACAACTAAACGATACAAAAATGAGGAAAAGAAAAGAAACATAGAGCATTAATTATAGTCCACAGAGCATCAATTATAGACCACAAAAGCTCAGCTCTGTGTACAAGTGTCATCAAACTTATTATACAATTGTGTAATGGCATCATGTTTCTTCACGAATACCAAGGCAAGGCAATCATCATTATGGAAATTGTCTAATAGGAATGTCCAAAACAGATTATAAAGGGCAACATTTTCAGAGTATATTAAATAGAAATACAGTTTACGCGTAATTTCGCCAGGAAAGTTCAATTTAGGATACCCAGTCCATTAATGAAACTTTTAACACTTTCCCATATATTAAACCCAAATATAAGACGATATACAGAATTCCAGCATACATTTAATTCATTAGATTGTCTTGCTGACAAAGTCAAGGCAGGGAGAGCGTAGGTCAAAAGGGGCAAGGATTAGGTCTCTTGTAAGTGGAGATGTAAAATTTCATCTAAATTGGAGGCATGAGATGCAATACAATTACATGCCCGATCGCTTCAAAGGATCAATGTCAAACGTTACATGTCTACGGCCACCCATAAAATGTACACCCAAATACTTAAGGGAATCAACCCAAGAGATTGAGTTATCACCCTATTGACTTGGAACACCTTTTACCAAATTGTATGCAGTAAGATTTAGAACAGTTAAACTTAAGCAAAAGGGCACTGCTGGTGCTGCAGCAAATATTCAGCATGACCTCTGGGCCGAGCGTAACAATCTACGATTAAATTCCAGCAAATCACGCGAAATGTTGATTGTTCGACGAGGAAAGATCGAGCCCCCGGCTCTGATTCACAACGTGGAGAGGGTGACCTCTATGCGGATCCTCGGAGTTACCATCCAGGATAATCTTCGAACGACCCTGCACGTATCTGAGCTGCTGAGTGCCTCTTCAAGATCTTTATACGCTCTGAGAATTCTGCGGTCCCATGGCCTACCACCAGAAGCGCTGCATGAGGTCGCCAGAGCAACATCAGTTGCACGTCTCCTGTACGCAGCACCGGCATGGTGGGGTTACGCCTCGGGTGAGGACAGGGAAAAACTCGAGCGTATGCTGCGCCGGATGCGGAGACTGGGGTTTCTTCCAATGAATTCGCTATCCTTTGAAGAGATGGCGACCATGGCGGATGGCGGATTGCTGCGGGCAGTAATCCAGAACGAGTTCCACGTTCTACGTGGCCTGTTCCCTCCTGTGGCCGAGAGACGCTACAACCTTCGGCCCAGACGGCACCCGTTTGAGCTGCCCCTCAAAGACAATAAAAACTTCATACCTAGAGTCCTCTATGCTTGTGTTCAATGACTATGTCCATTCCTCATTTGAACATTAAGGTCAACAATCTAATGAGTAAAACAAGCACCTATTATTCTCTATAAACTCTTTGACATTGTAACTGATTGCGGTGTGCCAATTAGAGTTGTCTTTCTCAATAAACGAATATAATTATTACCTGGAGACCATTTACTGAGGGGAAAGTAAAATAATGTCATCAGTATATAAAACCATAAAATTGATTCTTAATATGACAACCCATGTCAAATATGTAGTTACGGTCATCTTTTTCAGGTAGGGTAAAGTTATGCATCTTGGCTTGGAGGTTATGTCCACTATTGCGAAGTGGGGGGAGTAAATTTCGGAGAACATGGTAAGGTTCTCTTATGATAGCTTGAAAGAGCCTATCGTCCAATTTCATGGACAGTTGAGTGGCTCCTTCGGCAGTGGCAGGCAGGAAGCCACAACAGATCATTCTCTTGAACAGGTGGTCTATCTTATCTCTGTCTTTTTTGTTGGTATAACCCCACCATGCTGGGGAGACGTAGATGATATGCGCCACCGTTGTTGCCATGGTGATGTCATGAAGTGCTGCCGGTTGGAGTCCGTGCGAGAGGAGCACTCTCAAGGCATAGAATGAAGAGGAACTTATGGCTAGAATCTTGTCTATATGGGTTGTCATCCCTAGGTTCGACTGTAGTGTGACTCCCAATATTTTCATAGACTCGACTCTTTCTGCGCCTGGAATAACCTCTTGAATGAGTCCACGTTATACCTGTCTCTTTTTGTAGATTACCATCTACCTTGGGATCTTGGAGTGATACTTGACCAAGAACTCACTTTCACTCAACATGTTAACTCTGTCTCTCGTAGCTGTTTTTACCAGCTGCGCCAACTGCGAGTAATATCTCGCACTCTTACCCCAGCGCTGCAGCTACTCTAGTTCACGCCTTCGTTGCCAGTCGCCTTGACTATTGTTCCTCTCTATATGTTGGCCTTCCTCAGAGTCGGATAGGGCGCTTGGAGCGGGTTTTGCACGCGGCTGCCGACTGATTGGTGGCATTCCTAAGTCGGGTCATGTATCCGACTATATGCGGGATGTCCTGCGCTGGCTGCCACTACCACAACGCATCTCATTTAGGGTCTCTGCCTTCGTTTGGCGTAGCCTCGTTGGCACCGCACCTGCTTATCTGCAGGAGCTATGTCGCTCTATCTCTGCCAATATTGGCCGCCGACCCTTCGCTCTGCAGTCCGCGGTGACCTGAGTGTCCCATTTGCACGCACTTCTACAATGCAACATCGGGCCTTCTCGGTTGTGGGACTGAGTATCTGGAATGGGCTTCCTCTTGAGCTCCGTCTCTTACCTAGGAACTCTTCACCTGCATTTTATACCTCTCTGAAAACTATTCTTTTCAGCCATGGTTGGGCCGGGAGCGCCTCTGAGTAGATATCTTGAAGGGGCGCTATATTAAGTTTCATTGATTGATTGATTGATTGATTGTCCTGGTGGCGTTTAGACGGAGATTGTTCGCTTCAGCCCAGTTGGTGATGTGCGCAAACTCTTCGGTGGCAGTACTCAGGTGCGATGAACCTATAAGTAAGGTAAGTTGAGTCGTCAGCATATTTGACCTGTATGTTGAAAGTGTGGATAGGGTGCAGATCAGATGCTCCAACTATAAAGGAGGCTGGGCCGACCCCAGATCCTTGCACTAGGCTGGCATTAATGCGAGCAATCAGTGAAAGCTCCATGGCAAAACGTGTGATGTGCCCTCTGTTCTTGAGGTAATTTACTATCCAGTTATAGACATGGTCAGATATGTCTAGTCTATTCAGCTTCTCGGCAAGCGTGGAGTGGCGGACAGTGTCGAAAGCCTTAGAATAATCGGTTGATATGATCACCACGAAGTCGTTTGTCCGCAGCAATTCTGTGATGTGGTGAAGAATTGATATGATAGCTGCTGTCGTCGACCCCGTTGGTCTAAAGGTCCTTCATCTCCTCGCGCACCTGTGACGAATTGAATGCAGGAGCTCACTATTGCTCTTTCGGTTATTCTCGATAGTATCGGTACAACAGGTAGTCCGATGGGGCCGTTGGATTAGGCACCTTAGGCACTGGATCGATTAGCGCTATCTTCCACTGCTCCGGAACGTGGGACTGCTGAACGGATTCGTTGATCAAGTGGGCCAGAGAAGAAGCCATAACAGATGCCAGAATGTGCAGAAACCATGCCGGAAGGCCACACTGGCCTTCTGCAGTATGTTTCAATTGGTCCATGATATTGAACAGCACACGTTCATTGCAGAGTATTGTATTGTATTGTATTGTATTGGAACACTTGTTATAGCGCCCCTACCAGATTGCCCATTCAGAGGCGCTCCCGACTACTGCGCGAACGCTGAATCGGAGTTTCACGCCGAAGCGCATGAGCAATTGCGAGTGAAGGACTTGCCCAGGGTCCCTACGAAGTGGCTTTGAGGTGGATTCGAACCCGCAACCCTCCAGCTGCAAGGCACCGAACATATCCCTATACCACCGCGCCCCAGTTGTATTGTGTTGTGTTGTATTGTATTGTATTGTATTGTACTCCACGTTTATATTGCGACCGAGCCACCCGCAGTAAAGATCCGAGAAATTAATCTCTGATAAACCGACCAACCCGGAATCGAACCCGGGCCGCCGGCGTGGCGAGAGCGGGCTACCAACCCACTCGGCCACTCAAGAGTGTGCTAGGATGTAGTGCTGTGCTTCAAGTTCGAGGCTCAACGTATGCCTGGTCGGTGGAGATTGTGGCATAATGGTCGTTGAGTTCATTTGCAGTTATTTTGGTCACTATAGGGCTGCTGGATCTTTTTTGAGTTAGCCGGTTGACATTCTGCCATAATGATTTCGTGCTGTTCTTCAGGTTGATATCTGCTAGATTGACACGGCTGATTTTGGCTATTGCTCTGCCCACACGGTCAGCTAAAGAGGAGGCTTCTTCCAATCGGTTGGATCTTGCTAGTCTGTTTTTCCGACGCAGGAGATGCTTAATTTCAGCCGTGATGAATGGCGGGTCTCTGGACGATATGGTGACTGTGCGGACTGGATAGTACTGATCTAGCCAGCCATGCATGAGCTCATAGGCTGCATCCCAGGCCTCCTGAGGATCACTTATATCGGCTAGGTAGCTTGTGTTGAAACTGCTCAGGTCGCGAAGCAGTGAGGCGTGTTGGTTAGGTGTTCTTCTCCTGTACTGTTTCGTTTGTATTGTATTGTAAAGTAAGTAAGTAAGTATATCCTTTATTGAAAACCCAACTGCTAACCGCATTTTGGTGTACAAAGATCATCAAATATAAAAAAAATTAAGTATAAAGTGTGACAAACGTTTTACGAGATAGAGAGTTTGCCTTAGGTATTGTGGGTTCTGGGGCGTAGCGAGTATGAAACAGTTTCCACGAGAGGCAGTAGTTGATGTAATACATGTGCAGGGTTGCTGATGATGGTAGAAAAGAGGTTAGAGTCTGCTTTTCTGCAAAGTTGCTCGCGAAGCAGGACGTTTTGGCGCGGCCGTTTGGGCGCCGGCCGTTTGGGCGCGGCCGTTTGGGCGCCGGCCGTTTAGGCGCCGGCCGTTTTGGCGCCAGACGTTTTGGCGCTAATAACGTAGCAAATAATGTTATTTTTTAATGCAAAGAAATATCAGTAGCATAGCCAATTTATTGTGGTGAGTTGGATTGATGAATATAGAATTTGGTAAATTAATACCATCTTTTTAATGCTGTATTATTTTTTCTTTAGAAGGCAGTCTACCAATGTCCATGATTACTGTCAACAATCCAGCTTCCAGTGATGTAAAAAAGAAATTATTTTCATCAATACAGCTCACATTGAAACAATTATTTTCATCAATCCAGCTCCCATTGAAACAATTATTTTCATCAATCCAGCTCCCATTGAAACAATTATTTTCATCAATCCAGCTCCCATTGAAACAATTATTTTCATCAATCCAGCTCCCATTGAAACAATTATTTTCATCAATCCAGCTCCATTGAAACAATCATTTTCATCAATCCAGCTCCCATTGAAACAATTATTTTCATCAATCCAGCTACCATTGAAACAATTATTTTTATCAATCCAGCAGCTCCCATTTCATTACGGTAGGATTAGTGTCACTCGTAATCAGGCCATATAGTCGGTCCAAACGGTGACGCCTAAGCATCCAGCGCCAAAACGGCCGGCGCCTAAACAGCCGGCGCCAAAACGGCCGGCGCTAAAACGGCTGCGCCAAAACGGCCGCGCCAAAACGGCCGCGCCCAAATGTCACGTACTGGTTGCTCGAAACTTTGGTAGGATTCCGATAGATAACGAGACCGGACCAGTCGCCGTATAGTTGCCTGAAGACGAGAGCGTCCCTCTACCCCCACAAAGCCCCACCACGCCGGGGCCGCATAGAGCATCCGCGACACTGTGGTAGCATTTGTTACATCACACAGAGATTGACCCTTTAACCCATGTGCTGTTAGAACGCGGAGGGCATACATTGACTGTCTAGCCTTAATGACAATGTTGTTAATCGAAGTTGAATTGTTCTGACAAAGTGACACTTAGGATCTTCATGTGCTTTACCCTGGCGAGGCCCGGTGTAACTTTTGGAAGATCAACACCCAACCCTCTCATTGGTCGCCGAACTATCATCTCTTGGATCTTAGAATGATTCAGTTTTAAATTGCAAGAATCAGCCCAAGTGGTGACATGATCGATTTCGGACGTTATCAATTCGCTATTTGTTGATGGAATAAGGAGGTAGCTGTCATCCGCGTACTTTATAATTTTGTTTGTAGAGTGTCGTGTTTTTAGTTTGGATATTGCCACTATAAAGTCAACAGGACCCAGCCCAGATCCTTGTACAATACTGGCGTTGATTTCGATAGCGCTCGAGGTGACGCCCATAAATTTAGTTCTGTGCTGTCGCTTGTAGAGAAAGGCGATGATCCAGTTATATATGTTATCTGGAATTGGCAGTTCAGCTAGCTGCTCAGCCAAGTAAGAATGTTGTACCGTATCAAACGCCTTTGAAAAGTCGAGTGCTACCAGATGTACATATGGGTGGGTGGTGAGCATTTCTGCAAGGTGATGTGTTATGGAGATGATGGCTGCTGAGGTTGATCCAGTGGGCCGGAAAGCATATTGGTCAGAGAATCCCATATTGCTGTGCGCCTGTGTCAAGATGGGGTAGAAAAATTTACGCACCACAAGTCGCTCGAGCACTCTGCACAGGATGGGTGTGATCGAGATTGGTCTGTAGTCTGCTTCTGTTGCCGGTCGGCGTACTTTTGGAACTGGAGTTATGATACTCATTTTCCATTGAGGAGGAACATATGAGTTTCTTATTGAAAGGTTGAAGAGGCATGTGATGGGTTCTGCCAATACAGATGCTGTCCTGCTCAAGAGCCAAGGTGACATCTCGTCGGGGCCAGTGGCTGTACGTCCAACAGCCTCCAGCATCACGAAGATGTTATACTCGTAGAAGATGTCATGAGTCTCATTGGTTGCTGTTGATTTAAGCCTGGGTTGCACGTATTGCTGATCTGTTGAAATATTGCCATAATGTTGATTGAGAGTAGTCGCAGTTACTCCTTCAGGTGCGGTGGCCGACTGTCTATCTGTACCTCGTATGCGGTTGACCTCCGCCCACATCTCTCTAGAGCCCCGTTTTGCGTTTTTAAAAGTCGAAGAATTGAAACGGATAATCATTGAGTTTATTCTTTCGGACAGAGCAGCAGCAGCTTCCACTCGATTTTGTTTGAACAGTTTATTCCGTTTGCGCAGCAGGGCTCGTATGCATGGGGCTAGCGTAACTCCTACTCCTAGCGTAAATCTGGCCTGCGCCTGAGTAGTGGGCTTATTCGGTATGCATGGGTCGGGATTAGCGCCTTACCTTGGGCGTAAGGCTACTCCCAGTCTGAGGTAGGCGTAAGTCCGCTATTCTTTAGCTTAGCGGCGATAGACAAGATGGCGGCTGTCGTGATTCGTTGCATTCGACGACGTTTTCCACGTCAACATGTGTTTAAGAGGTTCTGTAATTAATTTGACTCGTTCACCGACGGCGAACTTTATATTGCCTTTCATTTTGGCCGTCACAAAATGTTAAAATTTGACGAGATGCTTGACGATATTGCATTCGAAGTGCCGCGTCAGAGTGCCGTGCCCTGGGTGATGCATATATCTATACGGCCTGTTGTAATTAGCTTGTTAACTCCACCCCTGATCGTATTCTGTCAGTGCCAGTCCCAAACCTGGATGAAGGAGGAGGGCGACGCTAATGGTCTTTGTTACCACACAGTGGTCGTTTAACAGTAAACAAGCAATTAGCTTGTTATCGCGGCAACCTTTCTCGTCAGCCCACTGTAAATAAAGTCAAAATTTATATTTATATAGGCCTACTATTCATAAATAAAGTGTTGTTCTCCAAAAATTCCTCGTAGTTACGCTAACCGCCGCCTCTTTTAATTTTATATTTATAATAACTATAATTTGCTTTGGTTTACGGTCGTCTTTCTCAGTCTTTGTTCATTTCATGCCGATAACGACGAAATATAAATATCTTTACGCATGCGCGATCAACGATAACCGATGAAATATTGGGAAAACCCAGTGTCATGAATCGTCCCGCGAAGTTTAACCCCAGAGTAACTATTCCGCCCGCTAAGTCGGCTCCATGCATACCAACAAACGCCAAAGGCTACCTTGGGACTAGTTACCCCGGACGTAGGCTCTACGCCCAGAGTAGCTTACGCTAGCCCCATGCATACGAGCCCAGATGTTTAACGACCGGCGTCATATAGGGAGGATCTTTCTTTTTCCTTGTGATGGTTTTTAAAGGGAAGTAGGTGTTATAGAAAGTCGCAAAGATAGAGTAGAATTCTTCAAAAGCTTCCTCAGCCGTAACATTGTCCGATATGAATCGCCATGTTTGATCAGCCATGCAGTTCTGAAATAGGGCAATCTGATGGGGTGTGCGCAGGCGAAAATCTGAAACCGTCCTATCCGTTTCAACTGCTGGCTGTACCGGTTGTCTTTCTGAAATGCATTCTGGTGTTGCAATTATGGCTGAATGTTTGGTACTGACTAAAGAAGTGACTGCTTGACAGGTTTTATAAAGTATGCATGAGGTGTAAATCCTATCGAGAGCGTGCCCCTGATGAGAGGGTCCCTCAAATTCTGCTCTCAGTCCCATTGCCTGTATTTCGATTGGGGAAATTTGATTGAAGTCACCTGCGAGTATGATTATGGAGTCTTGTGGTATTAAATTTATTTCGTCCAGTGTCTCATCGATTAATGAAATGAGCTGCTCCGTTTTGTATTTTGGTTTGGGCGGATGATATAGTGCTCCTATATAGTAATGTCTAGTGTCAAAGTTGATGGTTATCCATGTTAGTTCAATTTCAGGTGGATAATGTCTGGATGGTTGGAAGGGCTTTGGATTCATGTAGCTTTTGCAGTAAATAGCCACCCCTCCTCCCCTTCGATGTTCTCTATCCCGACGGAATAGGTCGTAGCCCGATACGCACATCGCAGCGTCTGTGTGTTGTTTTTTGAACCAGGTTTCAGCGATAATGGCTATATCAGATTTGTGTGTGTGTAGATCTGCAGTTAAATGTTCGATGGCATGAGGTTTCGCCAAGCTAGTGGGATTCACCAAGTAGATGGAGGGATGCATGGCGTCTTGGTTGATTCTCCAGATCTTTTTCTGTTGCCCAGGTGAATTGGTGATTGGGTAAACAAGCTGTCGTTGTCGCTCATCCCATGTCCTACGTGAACACATCAGGCGCGTTCGGCTAATACGAACGGGTATCTCCTTGTCATACGTCATCACGTTGTACAAACTGCTACTTCTTTCTCGTTCAACTTGATGAACATAAAACGATCGAGGAGCTTCAGTTCCTTCAAAATCACGTCTGTCGTACGGCCATCTCCTATTTTCACAACAGCGTCAGCCTGCCCTGTGACCACGATAATGCAGCAAGGAACATTCGGCGATCCTCTGTATTATATCACAGGCTGCAGACCCACGCCAAACATCCGGGGATCTCCTCAGTGCATACAGTTCATTGCGTGTGTATCTATATCGTTCAAAACTGGGGAATCCCGTTGACGTCATGGGGATTCCCGCTGACGTCATGGAGTTTCCCGCTGACGTAATGTACCATTGCTGTGTAAAAAAAAAATGGCTGCCACGGTGACGTCACCTGTCTCTAAGTAGGGTCATAAAACAGATCCCTTTCTTCTTAATCGTAATCGTAATCGTAATCGTAATCGTAAAACTCAGAACTTCTACAGCGCCCACAAAAGCGAAGTCGCGGGAACCAGCTTATTCACAGGCGCTCAATAAAATCAAAATCGATAGGCAGGGGTCAAAATCCAGAGAGTCAGACAGGCAGACAGACAGGCGGCTAAGGTGGATGGTGTTTTGTGTTCAGACGGCGAGGTAGGCAGGGAGAAGTGTTGGATTCAGGATAGGATTTGTCAAAAGCAGTGTTTTCAGTTTCGAGTGAAAGACCTGTGGAGAGATAGCGAGAGGTGGAGTTTTGGTGACTTCGTAGGATTGGTCAGATATTTGTCGTAGTGCTGGCGGAAGTTTGTTCCAAAGAGGTGGAACAGCTATGGCTATGGAGCGATTGGAAAATTGTAATGATGAGGTGACGGAAGGGCGGAGCAGTGTTAGGGAGGAGGAGGAGCGGGTTGAACGAAGTGGCTGGATCGTGAACAACTGACGGAGATAGGAGGGCTGGGAGGTTTGAAGTGTGTTGTACGTGAGTGAGATGATTTTGTATTCTATTCGTTCAGGAATTTTGAGCCAGTGGAGTGATTCGAGGACAGGAGTGATGTGATGGTATTTGGGGGTTTTGGTGACAGCACGGGCTAGGGCATTCTGAATTGCTTGGAGGCGGTTTATTTGAGTTATATCTATGTTTAGGAAAAGAGAATTGCAGTAGTCTAATTTAGCGTGAACTATAGATGTAGCTATTGTGGATGCAGTTTTGAAGTCAAGCATAGGGCGGATTCTACGGAGGTCACGGATATGCATGAAGCAAGAGCGAGAAAGATGGGTGATGTGATCGGCGAAGCTGAGATTTTGGTCAAAAATCACACCAAGGTTGCGGACAGGAGAATTTGCAGTGAATGTGTGGGGAGGTGCAGAGTCAAGGTTGATGGAAATAGATGGATCTGGGATTTTCTTAAGTTGCTCACGGAGGCCTATGAGTATAAATTCAGTTTTTGATGGGTTCAGGCACAAGAGATTTGATGTCATCCAGGAAGAGATTTGGGTAACTACATGGAGAAGATGATCTATGGAGTCGGAGAAGCTGCTTGGAGAGAATGAGATGAATAATTGGGTGTCGTCAGCGTATAGGTGATGGTCAACCGAGGATGCTTTGATGAGTGAGCTGAGTGGAGTAGTGTAAAGGATGAACAATAGAGGCCCGAGAACAGAACCTTGCGGAACACCACTGGTGAGAGGACATGCTTGAGATGTGGTTTTGGATGTTTTAACGGAGAAAGAGCGGGAAGACAGATAGGACTGAATCCAGAGGAGAACAGTGTCAGTAAAACCGAACCAGGAAGACAGTCTTTGGAGTAATATGTTGTGGTCGATGGTGTCAAAGGCTGCAGAAATGTCAAGAAGGCAGAGACAGGAGATTTCTTGATGAGAGATGGCAGAGACAAGTTTATTGTAGAGGGAAGTGAGAAGGGTTTCGGTTGAGTGCCGCTTGGTAAAACCAGACTGGTGTGGGTTAAGGAGTGAGTTTGAAGTCAGGTAGTCATTTATCCGAGACAGGACTATGCGCTCAGTTAGTTTAGAGATGAATGACAGGTTGGAAACAGGTCGGTAGTTGGAAAGGTTTTCTTGGTCAAGGGATGGTTTCTTGAGGAGTGGAGTGACTAAAGAGTGTTTGAAGAGGAGGGGAAAATTTCCAGTAGATAGGGAGATGTTGATTATTTTGGTAATTATGGGAACAAGGATAGATGCACAGTCTTTCAGTAAGGAGGTAGGTATAGGGTCAAGTTCGCACTGCTTGTTCGGGAGAGATTGTAATAAATTGGATACTTCAGTCTCTGATGTTGGGTGGAAGACAGATAATGACGATTGAGGTGGGGAAGGTGGAGAGTCATGAGTAGACGAAGATGTACCTGCAGGTGAATCGTTGGTGGTCTTAGAAAGGAGTGATTGGAGAGAGAGACGGAGAGTAGCAACTTTTCCTGAGAAGAAGGAACAGAATGACTCGGCTATTGAAGAAGATGGAAGAGAGTTTGGAAGTGGGCTGGCGGAGTTCCGATGTAGCAGTTGGTTTATGGTTTTCCAAAGAAGGCGAGGATTGGAGGATCGGGAGTGAACTAGTGAGGAGTAAAACTTCTTTTTAGCCGCAGCCAGAAGGTGATGATATTTATTTGTTGCTCTTTTTAGGGAAGAGAGCACTTGAGGATCACGGGTTCGTTTGTAAGTGCGCTCAAGGCGTCGACGGAAAGATTTGAAAGCCTGGAGGTAGGAATTATACCAAGGGTTGTTAGAGTGGGAGCCTGATTTGGTGATAATAGGAGCGTGCTTGTCAAGGAGCATGGAGAGGGTGGTGTTGTAGGAAGACAGTAGGTCATCAAGAGTGGATGGAGGATTTAGAACGAGGTCTGAAGAGGAGAGATCTTGCAAGAAGGTTTCAATGTTTATGGAGTTGATGCGGCGAAATGAATGAGGGATGGGTTCTGGATGTGGAGTAGGAAGTATGTTGAGACGTGTAAAAATGGGGTAATGATCGGAAGGTGTATCAAAAGAGAAAGAGATGTCTGGCGATAACTTAGAGAGAGATGAAGTGATGATGAGGTCGAGTGTGTGGTTGTGACAGTGGGTGGGGAAGTTGACATGTTGGATCAAGTTAGTAGATGACAAGAGCGTGAGGAATTCGGATGCAAATGAGTCAGATGGATTGTCGACATGTATGTTAAAGTCACCTGTGATCAGAAATTCATGAGGCGTTGTGGCAGCGATGGAGAGTAAAGTTGTGAATTCTTGCAAGAAGACGGATGCAGGACTTGAGTATGAGGAGGAGGAAGGAGGGCGGTAGACATTGAAAATGGTTAGGATTGTGTTCGGGAGTTTTAGGGTGATTGAGGCGCATTCAAAAGAACGAAAACAGTAGCCAGGTGAGTCAAGGACGGTGGAAGGTTCTCGGGTCAAAAAAGCGATGCCTCCACCAGTGGTGTTCGTACCGGTTGTCGATTTTGAGGGACGAGGTGTGCTGTGGAGATGATAGCCAGAAGGTAAACAGTCTTGATATTGGGCATTGGTTGTGCTTGAGTTAAACCATGTTTCAGTCAAGGCAAATAAGTCTGGAGGGTGAGTGGAGGTTGCCAAATCGTTAATTTCTGCTGAGTGTGTCGGGTGAAGTAATGATCGAACGTTTAAGCTGCAGAGTACAAAGCTGGTTTTGTTTATTTTCTGAGATGGTGTATGAAGCGGAAGAGTAGGATGAGGAGGAGGAAGGGGAGGAGGAAGAGGAGGAGGAGGCGGTGTAGGGGCAGCAGCAGCAACAGTAGCGGCAGAATGAGGCAAAGGAGGAGGAGGAGCAGCAGCAGTAGTTGCAACAGAAGGAGGAGGAGGAGGAGGAAGAGAAGCGGAATACTTAATAATTGGTCCAGGATTTACGTGTGTGTCACCAGAAAGTAGGATTAACATGATGAAAAACCTATTGTGGATCAGGTGCTGGAATGGTCTTTTGCGACCGACTGTTAAGAAAAACGGTAGCGGGGTGTAGGACATGTGGCCATTTTGTCGTGTTGCGGTATCAAAAGAGGCGGGGTTTTGATGGCTGGGTGTGAACGGTATGTAGGTCATGGAGGGATTGGAGGGGTGAAACTGGATATGGTATGCAGTTTGGCACCTAAGGCTGATGAGGAGGAGGATGATTGACAGAATCATGGTAGGCGCTTGAATATGGAGAGGATGATGGCTGGCTGGGATGAAAAGTTAAACAAAGGGTGCATGATGCTGGACGAATATTGTGCAGGATATTAGTTTAAATGTGGCGAAAAATAATGGAACGGACTCACGTTGTTGAGAAGAGTAGACCAGAAAAAGTTTGACTTTGCCATGTCAAAGGAGACGACGAGATTTAGGAAAGATGATGAGAAGAGCGCTCTGCACGTCCACTAGCTCCCGCTGACTCTCACGTGAAAGGAAATAATCCACCAGTTAGCGAATAAAAACCTTCCTGATGAACTAGAATATATTCCTCAATATTACGACCTTCCTTTAGCCAGCTTAGGTGAAGAAATAAAGTCACTGTTGCATTGAAAACTGGTCAAAGTAAAACGAAAAATTCTTACTGGCAGCAATAGAGTAAAGTCGCAATAAAAAAATTTTAATCCACGGAAGAAGCCAGATCGAAATCTAAAAGATCAGGGAACCAGAAGCCAGGCTATGGTGGGTATACAAGCTGAAAGAGATGAGTTTTTAAGTTTGGACCTGAATGACATCAAGGAATCGACAAAGCATACTGAATTGGGTAATGAATTCAAATACTTTGGACCAGCAACTAAAAACGGAAGAGAACCCAACACTTTTCTGATGCTCCAGGGCATACCCTGTACAATGTGTACATATCATGATCCTTGCAGATAATACTGAGCACTGTTTGCACCTAAATTTAAATTCTGAGCATATTTGTCATTGCTTATGTCAAAAGCGACATTTGAAGCAAACATCTTGCTTGAAAAGTGAGCCGATTTGACACAGTTCTTACAGTCTTAATGCTGTGTGCACAGCATCCTGTGCCGTGCATTAACTAGAATAGAGGTGGCGAACTGATGACACGCATGCTCAGAGTGGCACTCACACAAACGCTTGGGCACCTTGAATTCAGAATGTACTTCAAATTTAAAACTTTGCAATACACAATCACTCTAGGAATCCACTTTGAGTCATGACCTACACACGCCTATGCACCAGACATGCAGTGACGTCACATCAGTCAGTAAAAATTGGATTCATGCAGTGATTTGTTGAAATGGTGAGATACAAAGCAAGTAGAAAACCAGTGTGCATCCTAGAAAATAAACAGAAGTCAAGAAGATGTGGTGAGCGTACTGGCGAAATGCCAAAATTCTGTGATCTGTCGTAAAGATCACCTTTCCTAGGCGAAGATTTCACAATTATGTGGATACATATATCATATTATATAATATTTCATTTACTGTGTTTATATGCCAAAATAAAATCTCCAGACCAGTTTCCATTTCTGTCTAGCCCTGTATGACTCAATTGACTCATACATTAATGAAGTTGCAAGTTTATATTAAATTTCATGTTAAATCCAAGTAACAATTTCTTTTGTGAAGGATTTTAACACGGGCCTTTCCAAAAACATCTTTAAAATAATGTCTCTTAATTCATTTTTTTCACTTTGTCAAATTAAATGTATATGAAAAAAACAATCATATAACTGTGCAAACTTGCGAGGGGCATTTCACGGCAGTTTTTAAAACGATTTTTTAAAACGATTTGGCACATACCCTTAAAAAGGTTCTTCACCTCTGAACTAAAAATTTGCAGGAAAAGAAAGAGTTCGAGCATCATTGGTAGTTGGTTCCATTCCTTTGAGGCAGCAACATGGAATACACAAGAGCCCATAAAAATCCCACATTGCAGGCTCAACCAAAGACATACAAGAAGATCACAGACTAAGTGGCAGAGTGTAACTGCCACCAAAAGAGAAAATGTTAGTGCCACCAAAAAATAAAACAGTCTATGTCCTTAGACAGCCCAAGAGCGCATGACCGAATATTGCCCAAAGTTGATAACCTTATGAGGAAAACTGTCTGGTTAGGATGTTGTATCTGTATTAATTGTTATCTTACAAGTAAGTGCACCAGAGTGCATCTTTGTCAGCTGGTAAAATAAAGCATATATACTTATTTACTCACTTGTAAGGGGTGCTCGTTGTGTTTTATACGTCAGCTTAAATCTTTTCTGAATTCTACAGGAAGCCAATGCAGATGACCGATCAGAGTTATAGAGTTTGGATGAGAAGAAGCACACAGCACCATGCGAGTCAGATAATTAATTTATGATGCGTTGAAACCTGTTGACTTCAAGATCTCATATGCTTGCCAACACAGAGTTGGCATAATCGTGGCGGGAGCAGATAACACACATGAGAGCATGTTTTTGGTAACAGCAGACCTTATGACGGACAATAGAAACAAGGTTTTCAGGGTTTATGTGGGAGTATGTAACTATGTGTGTGCTTAGGTGCTTGTGTTTCGGTTTACACAGTCTCCTCCCCCATCTTCACATTCAGCATGCAACGCATGCGCGGTTGGAGCAATCTGGATCAGGCTGCCTTTGAGGCTGGCCTATCAAATGGTTGTCTCTGTGGAGACCTCTCGGACTTGGCCAACTGCTCTACATTATATTCAAACATTTATAAAGCACCTCACTGGGAACAACTTGTCCCGCATAATGAAAAAAAACCTCGTCGACTCAGGTCTACCATCTCCAGCCTTCTAGGTCGGCCATCTCAACTTCTGGAGACTCCAGCTTTTTCCGCCGACGAGTTCCTGGATATGCTAAACATGATGATCACTTCTCTCAGAACCTCTACAGGCGTTTTCTTCTACGTCTTCTGTACTTTATGGCTTTAAGTCTCTTATGGATATTCGAACAGTTTTCACATCTGTTAATCTTAGATCATATGAATTGGACCCTCCCCCTTTATTATTATGTTCATTTACTTGATGATCTTGCTCCTTTCTTCCCCTATCTCTTCAATAGATCCCCAGCTGAGGGCTGCATCCCTGCTTCACAAAAACGCACCTTGGTTTTTCTAGCACTTAAGAAGCCTGATCTTGACCAAAATCTCTGCAAAAACTTTCGTCCCATCTCCAACCTGTCCTTTCTCTCCAAAAACCCTGAACATCTAGTGTCCATCCAGATCCTCCCGTAGTCATCTGGCCCTCTCCTTTCTCACCAATCTGGATTTCAGGCCAACCACTCAACTGAAAAGCTTCTGCTTTCCATGTTGTCTGACACCTATTCAGCTATTGGCAAGTCCTAAGTTTCGCTACCTGCTCTCTTTGATGTCTCATCACCTTTTGACATGGAATTTTGCGTCAACGCCTTGAATCTTCTTATGGTCTCAAAGGAATTCCTCTCCTTTGACTTCGTTCCTACCTATCTGATCAGCTTACTGGAACCCATTTAGACCTGGAGTTTCCTGATATGATCATCTGAGTACGCTCAGATGATCATATCTGGAAACTCCAGGTCTAAATGGGTTCCAGTTCTTTTATGAGTTCCACAGGGCTCTGTCCTAGGACCCCTTCTTTTCATTCTGTTCACGGCTGATATTACTTCATAACTTTCTAATAACTCCACTCAGGTCTTTATTTATAAGGGTCTCAATGCTAGATTCCATTGCACTCAAGTACGAAAGTGGATCGCTCTCTAATCCATGATCAAGAGGTACCACTGTGCGGTAATCTCTCAAAAACTTGTTGGCGAACTCTTTCTGTAGTAGAATAGGTGGTAGTGGAGCGCCTTTAAATAGCAGCGGGTCAATGTTTTTTGCCATCCAAAATATTTTTGTGTTTGGTTAATAACAAAATCTTAATATATTATACAAAATATTTATTCAATTGATTTTTTAAATATTATTGTTTCCTTCACTTTATTTAAAATTTATTATATTTTCTTGATCTGATAATATCATGTTCACAGTTCATACATAAACCAAATCATTTGTTCAATTGATATTCAAATTGTGATTGATGAAAGTCGTTTGCACTCTTCTCGAAACTCACGAACAAGCTTAAATTTAGCGGTGTAATAGCCACAATCCATGCAGAAATCTATTACTCGCGTTTTAATGCCCCTACCACATCTAGCGCATGGTTTAGTTCCACCACCATTACGCAACAGAGATAGGTGAGTAAAACAATACTGCCCGATGCACCTACGAGAGCAGAAAGTTGTTTTACCGATTGAAAGATATTTGCAAGAATTTTTCCCTGTCATTTTGCATGTATATATTAGGGCTGCGCGTTAATCGCCGTTAACGCCCGCGATTAACGCGTTAAAAGATTTTGCGATTAATTATTTTAACGCAAAATTAACGCGTTAAAAATGCCTTGATAAAAAATCTCAAATAAAAAGTCTAATAAAAAATGTAAGTTCTTATAATCAATATTTCTCAAATAATCTGTTATCGATTATCGTCCAATTCTGTTGAGTCACTCGGCACTAGGCCTACTCTCTCTCCCACATGCACTCATTCGGTCCTCCGGTGCTTGTTCTTTTCATTCGTTTGTTGACATCAAAGACACGCGTCGATTAAAAAAATTAAAGTTGATTTGTGTCGAACATTGAAAAGAAAATACGTAAAATAGTTATGAATGAACACTTTAGATTTAAAACTGAGAAAGTAGTGGTCGATAGGCCTACTGCAACCGAGGATTTCTATAGCCTACTACCGGAGTAATTCGTCGTTGTTTTGCCAATGCCTTCTTAGTTCTTACATGTGGCTCGGAAAATCGAAGGACGGTGAATTTTCATCTGATGATGATGATAAACCGTTGATTTCTCGGGCAAAATCAAATTCAGATGCACTTCTTCACTACAAAGATGCGCTGGAGAATGACGTGGATTCTTGTCCACTGCAGTGGTCGAAGGAGCAAGCTATAGCCAACAAAGTCCTAGCTTCTGTAGCAAGGAAATATCTAGCTTCTGCGTCCACAAGTGTTCCTTCCGAACGTGTTCCCTGTCTATACGGGACTATTTTCACTAAAAAGAGGGCATCCCAGACTGCTAAAGTTAAAGATTGAGACACTTGTTTTAGAATTTTGATTGAATTATTTGAATTCTAGACCCTTAAAACTAAACATTAAAAAATTCAATGAATGTGCAATTAATCGCGTTAATTTTGCGTTAATTTTTTTAATCGTGCGATTAATCGCGATTAAAAAAATTAATCGAAATGCAGCCCTAGTATATATTAATCTATATATTTATTCAATTGATTATTTTGTAATATTCTTTGAGTGCAAAATAGAACTGGCCAGCCAAATGTTAAAATACAGTCTGGTTAGCCTGCAAGCCTCGGATCGTAAATCGATCATTTATATAGCACCTGCGCTGGCTCCGGCGATGCCTCGTATCGTAAATGGGTGATTTATATTGCGCCAGCTCCGGCTATACACAAAAGCCTGAATCAGAATACAGGCTGGTTAGCCTGCAAGCCTCGAATCGCAAATCGATCATTTATTGGCTCCCTGCGCCGGCTCCCTGCGCCAGCTTCGGCCTTTTGACTTCTACTATCCCGCTACCTACTGCTCTTCACGCCACTGATGTTACCACTACACTATGGACCCCCGCAGGAGTGGGTGAGATCAGTAATGTGGTCAGAGGAGAGTGCTATCAAGAGTGAACCCAGGTTATGAAAAGAGGTTGAAAAGACATAGGAAGGAAAACTTTCGTCCAAAATGGAATAGCAAGTTGCTGGTGGGTGCCAAACCAGATCAATTTGGTCTAAGTTGGGTTCAAGGAGAGCCGGTGTGAAAACATCCATGCGCGAAGGTCCTTAGAAAGAGCATCAATGAGGAAGAGCTGAGCAGTTGGGGAGCTATGAACACATGCCTGAACATCATCAGCATAAAGGTGGTCAGTAGCTAGGTGTTTTGCAAAAAGACAGGAGATGTCTGCTGTATATAGTAGAGAGGGTCAAGTACTGATTCTTGAGGAACACCAAATTTGATCGTAACCCATGGTGCTCTAGAGTCACCTGAAATTATCATTTCTGTGCGGCACGTAAGGTAAGATCGAAACTTAAGGAGGGAGGTGCCCCTAAGACCACACGAGGTCTCAAGGCTCTGTAGGAGGATTTCATGATTGACCATATCAAAGGCAACAGAGACATCAAATAGAGACAACAACATGACCTGCGACTGATCAATCGGTATTATGCTGTACTTCTGTGAGTGAAGGTCAACTCCCAAAAAAAAGGTCATTGTACTTGATCCTGACGTCATGGCCTGCCGATCTCAAATTTGTCCTACCTATCACAAATATTTTAAAGAGGTGTTTTATCCTAAGTTATGTCTTACTTGGAATCTAACTCCCTATTACCTCCTCACCGATCGAGATTCCGAAGGTGCCATTCTATGGAGACACTTCATTACTGAAGTGATTAAGACCTTTGACCACAGCCATGTGACACTTCTTGCTCTTTCCAATGTCAGCCCTGCTTTTGACACTGTAGATCACTTGATTCTACTGCAGAGCCTGGAGACCTCCTTTAGTATCTTGGGACTTCAGCTTCGAAGGATTCGTTTTTTTCTCTCGGCTAGCTCACAGGCAGTTATTTTTGTGTCCAAATGTTCTCCCTGGTCCCCTATACTCTTTGATGTTCCTCATGGTTCTGTCTTACCCCCACCCCATCTTTATACTGCTGATCTGGCTTCCATGAAAAGGGGATTGCCGCACATCAGTATGCTGATGATACCCAGGCTTATGTTCATTGCCCGGCTGCTGCTGCTGCTATGTTTGGATGTCTTAAAACGGCCTTCAGTTGAATTATGATAAGACTCAATTTATTTGGCTTGGAAGCCATGTCCAAATCTCCAAATTTGATTTTCTGGCCTTTTGTCGATCTTTTCCAGATGTCACATTTTCAACTTTGTGAGAGATTTGGGCATTATCCTTGATAAAGAGCTAATGCTTCGCAATCACGTAAACAATGTCTGTCGATTTTGTTATTATCATCTTCGTCAGATCTACAATGTGCACTGAGTACTTACCATACAAGCTGCCTCTGTACTGATCCACACCTTTGTCTCCTCTAGAATCAACCTTGGCAATGCTTTTTTCTCCAGAATGGGCTCCTCTCTTATCTCGAAATTGCACTAGGTTCTAAATGCATCTGCTCATCTTTTCGGCAGCATCACAAAATTTGGCCATATCTTCACCTACTTATGAGACACTCTGCACTCGTGAAATATGTCTCAACGCATCAAGCATAAGATTCTAACTCTTATACAAAATTACCTAGTGCTCCATCTTATCTCAGATCCTTGTGTATCTCTGCTTCATCTATTACTGGTCGCCGATTGGTTGCTTATGGTAACTGGTTAGAGGATGAATATTCAAGTTAATTTTATGCTAATATCAGCTTTCCAACAATTCTTTTTAATACCTGACTGTCCTTTAATGCAGCATCAGAGTGCAGTCAACTGTTGACAGATGTTCAGAGTCTCTGGAGTCTGGACCAAGCTCCATTCATTCATTCATTCATTCATTCATTCATTCGTGAATTTATATAGCGCCCCTTCAAGGAAACTACTCAGAGGCGCTCCCGACTCCAACGCGCCCAAAAAGAACAGTTTTAGTTTAGTAAGGAAAGTTTCAGGCAGACTCCCAGGGTGTAGACGCAGCTCTAGAGGAAGGCCATTCCAAATCATTGGGCCTGCCACAGAAAAAGCTCGGTTCTGCATTGTTGCAGTACGAGCAAAAGGAACCATAAGAACTCCTTTTTCTGCGGAGCGTAGGAGGCGACGCCCTGGGACAACCGAAATCAAACAGCAGAGCTCACGGAGGTAAGTTGGGGCGAGGCCCTGGAGACAGCGCAAAACCAAGGCAGCTACCCTGTACTCGATGCGCTGGCAGACAGGGAGCCAGTGGAGAACCTCCAGCATGTAGCTGGAGACGTGTCCATACTTTGGAATTTGCCCAATGAGTCGCGCTGCAGAGCGCAAGACTCGGTCCAAGCATGCTATGTGGCTAGATGGGAGGCCAAAGTAGAGCGATGAGCAATAGTCAAGACGAGCTGTGATGAAGGAATGCACTAGAGTAAGTTTGGCAGCAGACGTAAGCGAGCGGGTAACAGTACGAAGCTGGCGCAGCTGGTAATAGCAGTCCCGAGCAAGACGATGAAGATGTGGAGTAAAAGTGAGCTCTTGGTCCAGCTGGACGCCGAGGTCCATCAATAGGGTGGAATGATGACAGGTGACAGCACTCGAAGCACGTGATGACACTGCTGCCGAACAGTCCCTCATTGGAAGAAGATGAGGTAGAATAATTTAAATATAATTAAAATAAAATACAGTAAAATAAAATAATTAAAATAAAATAAAATAATTTTTGAATATGATTGTTCAAATTCATAACCACTTGTAAAAAATTGATATTAAAAATAGAGCAAACTAGTATTCAGCAGGATTTTTACCGTTTTGGATTGCTCTATTGAAATCTACATGAAATCAGAGAGCCTAAATTTGCATTACGTGACACCGTCTGCTATGGAAATTGTCGTTGAATCAATAAAAGGATTATTTGATCCTACCTCTGATATTAAAATAATATCTCCTGCTACTGCTGCTCCATCAACAACAGTGTCACATGCACATACTGAGCTCCATTGTCTTCTTTGCTCTTCAGGAATCAGCTGCAAAACATACTCATTAATAATTTTAACACAGCTGGAAAATATATTCATTAATACAACAAATATTAAGAGGAGACTCCCTCCTGAAAGAAATCATAGAAGGGAGAATGGTAGGGAAAAGAGGGAGGGGAAGACCGAGGCAGATGATGCTGGGACGGATGGCCGACAGATACAGCGAATTAAAGGAAAAAGCACAGCACAGAGAAGAGTGGCGTCATTGGAAGTTGGAACCTGCCGAAGGGCAGAGAACTTAAAGAAGAAGAAGAATACAACACAACTATAACATAACTATATGAAATAATTTATGAAATAGTGGCCACTATTTTGAGCATTTTCCAGGTATTATAAGGTCAAGTCTTCCCTCAGATATCACTGTGTAGAGACCAGTGTTGCATCAATTACATCGCAAATGATATTCAATTTCAATTGCAATTACATGTACAATGTACATGCTTGTAAATTTCAATCAATTACTTGATTGAGGAAGTAATCGTATTACAATTACATTCTGTTGTAATTCAATGACTAATTACTTTTCAATTGTTCCTTTAAAAAATGGCAAATGATATAGAATTTTTTCCTATATTTTTTAATCTACTCTATTTAATATTTTTAATAAACCTGACTGGCAGACCATAGTCAGTGACAATAGCAGTAGACAGAGTCAAGAATAATAATAATAATAATAATAATATTTTCGTTTATTGAAACAATCCGGTTGACAAACCGCAACCGGTTACAGTGTACAATTATGCAATTGAAACAATTCACAAGAACACAAATGACAGAAGACATAAATCTTAACTACTAACAGAACAGACAGCCTGCAATACACGGCGCTAATAGCAACCTACAAAGCATGTCCGCCCTACGGGCTCGAACTCGGTACCTCTCGCTCTCTATGCCAATGTGTTATCCAATGCGCTATTGGGCCCCCCCCCCCCTATAGTTAACATTAAGTTCAGATTGACATCAAATTATTGAGGATATAGTTTGTTTCATCTTTGTCAGGGAGCTTGAAATAGTGTGGTCTGGGGTGCAGATTATACTGGCACGTGAGGGAACAAGCTTCGTAGGATGTGAGAATCACTGGATAATAAGCCTTAATTTATTTAAGTAATGTAACCTAAAAACAAACTACATTAGATTTCATATTCTGTAGTATTTTGAATAAACTGTACACGTGACATGTACACACCAAACATCACTTATTGCCTAAAACTATGAAACTATCACGATGTTAATCATTACTATAAACTTATACAAATGACATGTGAATTAAAAAACAAAACACTAATACAAAATCACTTAAATCCAGTGGTGGTGCTGCCTATATTTGTGGTACGGCTTTTACCATACCACTTTTTAAGGTGGTACGGCAACAACATATTTTTTCCGTACCACTTTTTGTATGCTAAAACCTAAAAAAACTTTTAATCCATTCAATCGTGTATTTTAGAATACCAAAAATGGCACGATCGAAACACTGTTGTTATAATATCCAAAAAGCAGCGATGTAATCTCAAGACCGCTTTTTGGTCTTGGTCTCGAGACCATCTCTAGACCAAAAAAATACAGTCTGGGTCTCGAATGTACCGGTCTTGGTCTTGGTCTTTAAAGGTGCGGTCTTGGTCTTAAAAGCATACTTTTGGTCTTGGTCGTCTGGTCTGAGTGGAAAATTGTGTTGTCGATATTAGTCGGTTATTGGAAGTGATGGTCATTCAGGGACTTCTGAGTTAACTTCAAATTCATTCGACGATCCGCCAAGAGAGAGGACCTCGTTGGTCACTTCTACAAGAAATAGGCGGGTCAATTTATGGTTTCACCATCAACAAATTGATACAAAAGTTTTTCAGTGGATTTTTGCTGCTCTGGCAAAAGGAGGCGGAAGTCGCAAATGATAAAAGCGAAGAAATTAACTAAAACGCCAATCATGTATAAATTTGTCGATTGTCGTTTTTTAGCATAAATCAATAAATAAGATCTTATATTATATGAAAAGAATATTGATTTAATAATATTTTACCAATTTTGTAACAAATTTATGAAGTTTGCGTGATTAGTAAATATTATGCGGCAATTTAAACTCGTTTTTAGGTCAAGTTTCAACAGTATTTTATGGCCTTCATTCTGTTAGTACATCCAAGTGTAATACGTCATTGGAAAGTTTATGAATGCGGCTTGCTAAAAATAGCCCGATTTGGATAGTTTGCTGCAGTGATCTCCATATATTTAAGGTTAAAACACTTAAAACTTTGTGATTTACTTAGGGTATTAAACACCCATTGTTAGCAACGGAGTCACGTAACTGAACCTGGCCTTCCTATAGGCTGCATTTTCAAGGTCGCGCTAGTTCATTCAAGTTTAAACGGATATAAATAAACAACGCGTGCATAGAAAAACGATTTTCATCTTAACTTTCTTGAGATTGTTAATTTATTTCAATTTAGGAATGAGTAAAACTGAGAAGGAATGTAGAATTGCACGTTTATTAAACGATGCGTCAGCGTGTGGGCTTAAAAATGAAAATCTAGCAGAGCTAATAGACGATTATTTTAATTCCGCCGACAATAAGACAAGACACTTTGCAGGCGTTTTTCTCGAAATTGTACTTCAGAGTAGGAAAACATTGTAAAATTCATATCTCTGGAACCCATGAAGACAGAATAATAATTTTTTCAACATTGTAAACAGAAATTATTGTTTAGCATATTTAGCCCAAAATATGAAAAACTATTTTTTTGGACAACAGCCTCCTTTTGCCAGAGCAGGTCACATTTGGCATGCCTATAAACATAGTAAAAATCTACTCTATTCTGACCATCGGAAAAGGGTCATTTCCAAGATGGCGTCCAAGATGGCTACCTGGAGCTAAAATTGTCTATATCTCAGACTATAAAAAAGATACAAAAGTTTTATCAACCATTTGGCATGCCTATAAACATATTGAAAGTCTACTCTATTATGACCATCAGAAGAGGGCCATTTCCAAGATGGCTGCCTGGAGCTAAAATTGTCTATATCTCAGCCTCTAAAAAAGATACAAAAGTTTCATCAACCGAACCTGTTACCATTTGGCATGCCTATAAACATATTGAAAGTCTACTCTATTCTGACCTTGGAAATGGCGTCCAAAATGGCTGCCTGGAGCTAAAATTGCACCTTTCAAAGAGCCCTTGTCCAGAACTTAACCCTTAAACCGCCGGAACCGAACCCGTTCGGTTCCCATGGAAATTTGGCAGAACGCCCGAACCGACTATAGGCGGTCACACATATTTGTTGAACGCCGGTACCGCCTATAGTAACTACTTCTGTGACTGTCTGTGATGACTGATAATATGTGCTGCACCTAACGACCCATAGATAATACAGCTGACGTCACAGGGTGACGTCACAAAAATCTATTTTTAGGGTAGACTGTCCTTTTTCTCGCGTTGTTGTCGCAGTTGTTTATTGTAAGCGGACGTGAATTAGCAATGTAGAAGTTTGATGCTCAGTTGTGTGTTAGTTATATATATGTATATATGTGTGTGCATTTGCATATATACTTATATATATATATGTGTATGTATCTATATGTATATAGATGAATGTGTATATGTACAGGTATATGTACATATATGTATATATGAATATATATATATGTACTTATGTATATAATATTATATGTGTGTGCATATATATGTATATATATACATATATATGTATATATTTTTGTATATGTATGTGTAAGTATACATATATATGCATATGTGACGCCAGGGGTCAAAACCCGTCACAAGTCGGTTTCTGACCTTTTTATTTAGTCATATTCTTCAATTAATCTGCTTCAAAATACTGTTTACAGAATGAAAATATCTTTTTTCTAACTGAAGTTATGCGTGTTTGATTGTTTCATTGGTATAGAGTGAAAAAATTAGATAAAAAGTTTTGGAATATTCATGTCATTAAAGTCCTCAGTAACCATTAATTGATTATTCTGCAATTGTACTGCACAATAAAGGGCTCTATTATGTGTCGAATAAAACAAACGGGATCAAAATCGGATTAGTACTTTGCAAGTTATGGCAAATTCACAGGCAACTGTCGAATTGAAGAATATTCTACATTGTTGACCCCTCTCGCCTATTTCAGCTTCTAGCTCAGTATCTAGGAAGCGACAAGCGACGGGTTTTGACCCCTGGCGTCACATATATATATATAAGTATACACATATTTACATATGTATATATATATATCTATATTTGCATATATAAATATGTTTGTATATATATGTATTTATATATATACATATATATATACATATTTGAATCTAAGTATATATATATGTATATATATGTGTGTGTGTGCATATGCATATATACATATATATATATATGTGTGTGTGTATAAGCATATATATGTATATATGTATATATATGTGTGTATGCATATGCATATATACATATATACATGTATATATTTATGTATCTATATATATACATATGTAAATATGTATATATATATGGTTTCTCAGTGAGTTGTGACGTTTCGAAGTATATTGCAACAAAAAAGTATTTGGCGTCCAGGGTGCATGAACCCCATATAGTATGTGGCGGTTTAAGGGTTAATTGCTTGAATGTTTGCTTAGCTTGAATTAAATCTTGCCAGACCCGCATTTAACTCATTTCAGATAGCCTAAAGACGAAACTTTCCACTCTGCATACGATTTCAGCTAGATTGGTAAAAAGTTAGAACGACACAATTGAAACATGGTCAATCGATTTTGATACAGTATTCTCAGAAGCAGCGCTAATTCTTGCAGGCCGCTTTGGCTACAGTATGTCTCGGCATGTCGTCTGTTTCCATTTGTTGTACAGTCATGTACAGTGTACACCAACCTTACACATCTAACGTGCATTGTGAAAGCGCAGAAAGTACTATACCCTTACAATTATTTCAAACACGTAAAGAGATAACTCAGGCAAAGAGAACTGATTTTCACAACCTAGCTGATTCCTTTGAACAAAGTCATAGATTTTACTTTGAGTTAATGTAATTTACTGATACGCAACTTTCCGCTTCAATTTACTTTTGCTTAGTTACTTTATGAACATTGCGAGTTAAAACTAAATATACAAGTTTTTATTGGGTATAGAAGAATACACAAAACTAGTATGTTTTAGTTTAATGATCAAATGCACAAGTCTTTGATGGAGGAATAGTCTGTTGAAATGTTTAAGTCATGCGATATCATATACATATAGAATTTAGTTTGATGTGTCGACTTGAAAGTTTCAGCTTGTCAAACGATGTGAAACGTAGAATTCTTATGCAGACTTTACTGTTTTGAATGTTAAAACGTGGTAAAGCGGTGATTTTGAGCATGTAGTTTTTAATGTTTAGATTGGCAAAAACGTGGAAACTGGAGACTTTGGATGGGCTGACTTTAATGTTTATGTTGTTAAAACGTGAAGACTGGTGAATTTGGATGGACTGACTTAACGTTTAACTTGTTAAAACATGGAAACTGGAGAATTTGGCTGGGCTGTCTTTAATGTTTAACATGTCAAAACATCGAAACTGGAGAATTTGGATGGGCTGATTTAATGTTTATGTTGTTAAAATGTTGAAAGTTTGGCTTTACATGATGTGAATTTATCATTTTAGGCTGTTAAAGCATGCAAAATTGATGTTTGGATGTGCTGACTTGCAGTTTTAGTTTGTTAAAGCATGCGCAATTGACACTTTGGAAGTGCTGACTTGCTGTTTTATGTTGTAAAAGCATGCGGAATTGACACTTTGGGTGTGCTGATTATTGTTACAGATTGTTAAAATGTGAGAAGTGGAGGTCTATACGATGGCGATGAACAGTCATCTTTAATGTTCATTTTCACTAGCAAATGTGATCAGATGAATAAGATGGCTACATGAAAGTAGGTAAGTCAACATTTGGCCATAGAACTACAGTTAAGGAAAGGTATGCTGACGATTAATAGGTGTTTAATTTTATTTTATTTTATTTAGAGCTTTTATCCATACGTTTGTGCATAAGTAAGTGAATTTTGGATGTTAAACTTTGTGAAAATGTGTGAAGTCACATTTGATAGAGGGTCCTATGTCAAAATTACACATTCTGGTTTGCGAAGATGCTTGAAAAAATTAGGCCCCCAGAAATTTGCACGAAAAAATTGCAAAAATTGGGCGAAAAAAACCCTAATTTTGTGCACCAAAAACGCTAATTTTGCGTGCATTTTGCGCAAAGTAAAGTAACTCACAAGTACGTTATTTTTCGCATGAATCAGTGTGCCAAAGTATTTAACAGTGTTTTCGTTATTTGGTGTATAGTTTGGCTTCCTAAAAATTATTGATGCTTGCAGAATTTGTACACTGACTGATGAGTTTCTTGTTTTATTACGAATCGGCGCATTTGTCCATGCCTACCTTAATTCTTTGCATCGCCTCCAAAATTCATGACTGAACAGCAGAAGTATGCCTATTCTTAATAACCTCGTAGCTAAATCTCTACCAGATTTATAAGTTACGCATAAGTTATCTTATTGCCATACACCTAAACTAATTACAGCAAAAACATCTATTTGATATACTCTGTCAACAAAGCTAAGTCGTTTAAGCGTATAATCGTCAAAACTTACCCGCTTGCGCGGACTGGAGTTGTCTACAGCGTTTCTGAGTAGTTACCTTGAAGTGGTGCTATATAAATTTTTGAATTAATGAATAATGTTCCAAATATTAAAACAACTTTAAGAAGTTGTAATATTCAATAAGTTTGTAGTAACTGAAACATGCTAGATTTGTTGAGTTCGACGATGCGTGAGAGTCTGGAAGCAACCTACAGTCTTCAACATTATGTTTCATAGTCGTATATATATCCATTCAATCAAATTAGTATCAAATAATATCAATTCAGTTTATAAACGATCATCTCCTCCGGTCGAATTCTGTGCATATATAGTGGAGGATTCGCTGCACAATGTGGTGCGACTGGTAGAGAGAAGTCATAGGGAGGCGGGTTCAGAAACGTGTTTTGGTATTCAACGATTGTCTGTGCTTGTCGTCTGACAGTTCGAAGCAAGCTGGATCGTCGTCGAAATGCGATGATTATGCACATTACGACCAGCATGGAGATGATAATAGAGGCAATGCTGACACCGATTATGACGCGATTTGCGACGAAAACGCGATCGATGATTCCCGAATAAAGTTGGCCACCCATGTATCACATAATTAACGTGGAAATTTTACACGTCTCTCTCTATCGAGCTTTTAAAGCAAAAACCGAAAATCTCACGCGTCTTTCTCACGAACTTTTAATGCGCTGTATGGAAATCTCACACGCATCTCTCTCCTCTCTCTCTCTCTCTCTCTCTCTCTCTCTCTGCTCAGTGCCGGCCCTAGTATATTGCGGGCCCTGTGCCAAGTGAACTGTACAGGCCCCATGACACAAGTCAAATTGTTTTTCATTGCTAATCATAATATATATATTATATACATATATATATAAATATATTATATATATATATATAAAAAAATAAAATCCTCGAAAATCTAACAGAAATAATATAAAATAATTAACAAAGGTACCGTACACAGTAGGGTGTGTCTAAAAATACGAATTTTCAAAATTAATATCGGCCTTGTTGTTTTCGTGTTCAACCTTGAGAAGCATTGTCATATGCCAAATTAGATGAAAATCGGAATAGATTTAGAACTTGTGCAAGGCCCTGGAAGAATAATTACTTAGAAGACAATGAAATGGCCTAAATTGCAATTTTGAAAGATACAAACAAATTTCAACACTTAAACATAAAATATAATGCAAAAGTAAAAGAAGAACCGTTAGTTATTTGTCATTCATTTACTCCCTTCAGTGCTTTTTAGGAACTTGTTCCCATGGTACTCGACCATGTGTAGAACAAACTGTTTCTCTTCCTCTTTTCTGATCAAGGACTGCGTGAGAGACACTCCTTTCTCCGTCAAATCGTTCGTCACTCTTCTGATGTCGTTTGCTTCACTGTGTGATAGTTCTGACTCCCATTGTCGCAAGTCCCGATCAAGAAAAGAGTCACCCAATCCAATGATCTGGACTATTTTGGTGGTAGAAGTGGTGAAGAAATCGGGCAGTGCTTTTGTAGGTTGATTATGTATCGGAGGAAGCTTCTTTGGATGTTCATCAGATCCCTGATTGTTGCGCATGCTGTAGACCATGCAATTGCTTTTTGTCGATGGTGACTGAATCATCAGAAAGGCTGATGACAAATACCAAAGGTGTCGGGAAAATGCTCTTATAACGACCTCTGAGACTTCCTTGTCTGGGTAAGCAGGCCTATGGAATGCCTTCAAGGACTAGGGTGTGCTCATCGCCTTCCAATAATGGTATCTGGTCAGATGCGAGCACGCTATTGGCCATCCCCAGATTCCAATCCAGGACAACTCCCATCATCGCAATGTTTTGCCGAGATCAGAATTTTGGACCATGTGTTTAGGCACAACGGCTAGTAACACTGATTGCAAGGGCGACGCAAGCATCAAGATGGAAATGAAATTAGGAAAGGACATCTTGAGCCTTGTCCACATCATGTTTCCGAAATCGTTCTGGAAAAGGTGTTTTTGCTGCATGATTCTGCAAGGTCTCAACAATTGGTACTCTTCAGTAATTTCCGTGACTTCTGGCCGCATATCATTCAGACCAAGTATCGCACCTTCGCGTTGCAACAACTGAGTACTGAATACCACTGAGGCGACTACAAAGAGCAACTAGAACTAGCAGTCATTTTCCTAGAAGCAATTCCACATAAAGGAATAAAGTTCAGGTACCCAAGGGCATTTCACCGCTCGCGTTGAATGGAATGTTCGATCTATGCATGCGACCAAGATGTGGGTTTCATAGAGCAGTTTCCCATTCAGCAACGCCAATGCACAGAGAGGGTATCCCGATATACCACACTCAAAAGGTGTGGAATCATTTACCTCGAGTGTCACTTTTGTGACAACTTACGAGAAGTACTGATTTACCCGTACATAACTCAATGAAGCCCAAAGGAACAAGCTGCAACTATTGAAGGCAATCTTAGCCTACCAAGGTAAAGAAGTCTCACAGGTCACCGTAACAGCATTTTCCAACACCTTTGTTATTTGTCGCATCAGCCTTTCTGACGATTCAGTCACCGTCGACAAAGAGCAGTGCATGGTCTATTATACTATACTATAGGAAGCTTCTATGGATGATCATCAGATCCCTGATTGGTGCGCATGTTATAGACTCTATAGCATGCACACCAATCAGGGATCTGATGAACATCCAAAGAAGCTTCCTCCGATACATAACCTACAAAAGCACTGCCCGAATTCTTCACCACTTCTATCACCAAAATAGTCCAGATCCTTGGATTGCATGACTCTTTTCTTGATCGGGACCCGCGACAATGGGAGTCAGAACAATCACACAGTGAAGCAAACGACATCATATCCACCCCAAGAGTGACGAACGATTTGGCGGAGAAAGAAGTAGTTCTCTTGCAGTCCTTCAATGAAGCCTTGATCTGAAATAAGGAAGAGAAACGATTTGTTCTGCAAATGGTTGAGTACCCAAGTTCCCCAAAAGCACTGAAGGGAGTAAATAAATAACAAATAACTAACGGTTCTTCTTTTACCTTTGCCTTATATACAATGTTTAAGTGTCGAAATTTGTTTGGATCTTTCGAAATTGCAATTTAGACCATTACATTGTTTCCTACGTGATAATTCTTCCGGGGCCTTGCGCAAGTTCTAAATCTATTCCGATTTTCATCAAATTTGGCAAATGACAATGTTTCTCAAGGTGGAACACGAAAACAACAAGGCCGATATTAATTTTTAAAATTCATATTTTTAGACACACCCTAGTACACAGTCACGTACAACAGTGGATTGGAAACTTTTTGGACCAGAGACCCTTACTTTCTCTAGTCATAGCTCGTGGACACAAGTATTCAAGATGTAAAATTTCTCACTTAAAATTTAAGCATAGCATTCACTTAAAATTTAAGCATAGCATATCAAAGTATAACTATTTCTGGGTGCAAAATGGTAATCATTTCTGCACCTAATGTTATCTTTTGCGACAACGTATAATATTATGTCAACAAATATAAGTCAAATGGTTTCAACTTGGTACCATTTTACCTTTATTTTTTGACAAAAGAGAAGATTAAATTAAATTGAAACCATAATATTATTATTAAGGTGGCTTGTTCATGTTAATTTTCTGTGACACTTTTGGGCCCCCAACAATAGGGGGCCCGAAAATATCACAGGTTTTACTGTGAGATTTTCGGGCCTCCCCACTAACAGGGACCTGAAAATGTCACATAAAATGCCAGAGAAAATTAAGTTTTTACCATGACTTTTATTTTTTATTTTTTGATAAAAGAGAAGATTTAACTGAAACCATACTAGGCCTATTATTATTAGGGTGTCTTGTTCATGTTAATTTTCTGACATTTTCGGACCCCCTAATTTGCAGGCCCTGTGCAATGGCACAGCTCGCACAGTGGTCAGGCCGGTACTGCTCTGCTCATACTCTGTAACGCTCTCATTCTCTTGAACTTCTAAAGCGCCATACGCAAATCTAGTTCGTCTCTCTCTCAAGCACTCTGTCACTCTCACTCTCTCGAACTTCTAAAGCGACATATGAAAGTCTAGCGCATCTCATCTTTCTCTCAAGTTCTCTGTCTCTCAAACTTCTAAAGCACCATGCGAAAATCTCCACGCTCCTCTCTCTAACACTCTCTGACTGTAACTTCTAAAGTGCTATAATGTTGCCTGTCGATTTGGTGAAATAGTAGGTTCGAATACTGATAAAATCTGAAAACTTCTAAATGGCTACAAGTTTGAAAGTGTGTTTAAAGTAGTCAACTTCTAAAGCACTGCTAGAAAACTAAATAATATGATTGAATTGTGGAATAGTTGTGCTGTGTGGATACGTAGCGAATTCTCTGGAATGTTCGTACTCTACAATGGTGGGTAACTATGTCCGTGCAAGTAAGAGTAAGAGTTCGTTGTACAAGGATTCAAATGCAAAGATATACTGTGTTAATAAGTATGTAAATAAGTCACACAGTTCGTAACATTTTCAATTAAAACCACGCTCGTTACCGTATAATGTCATCTATCAAACTTTAAACTTGCTCAAGAGTTCGCTTTATGTATTTACATTCAAATGTTTATATGTTAAAATTGACATGTGAAAATTTCATGTGCTTCTCTCTAACAAGCTGTCTGTTTCTCTGTCTCTATGGAACTTCAAATTGCTATAATGTCATATGTCAAACTCTAAACTTGTGCAATAGTTCGCTATTTGTACTTACATTCAAATGTATTCAACTGTAAAAGTGATTTGAACATGTTATAGTTTGATGCTATGTATGTCTGCGTGCGGAGATGTATTCCCAACTGCGCCTGCGTGCGGATGCATGCTCTAATTGGTCGATGTTAGAAACGGGTTTGAACCCGTTATTGTGCGTTGTGAAAAACATCCTTTGTAATATATGTAAATGAGTATAGGCCTACCCTACAACTATGCTGCGTGCCGTCGTCATGGAAATTAGATAAACAATCTCTTGTTAATACGCTAATTATGGGGCGCGGTGGTGTAGGGGTATGTTCGGTGCCTTGCAGCCGGACGGTTGCGGGTTCGAATCCACCTCAAGGGGGTATGTTTGGTGCCTTGAAGCCGGAGGGTTGCGGGTTCGAATCCACCTCAAGCCACCGCGTAGGGACCCTGGGCAAGTCCTTCACTCGCAATTGCTCATGCGCTTCGGCGTGAAACTCCGATTCAGTGTCCGCGCTGTAGTCGGGAGCGCCTCTGAGTAGAAATCTTGAAGGGGCGCTATAAAAATATCTGAAATGAATGAATGAATGAATAATTAGGACATTGTTCAGTGGAGGTGCGCCAGAAACTAAGCGTGCCGTTGTTATGGAAACTAGGTAAACAAAACACCTCTTCAAATGCTAATAAGGTCATGTGATCAGATCACGTGATTGTTACATCATAGGTCATGTGGCATACTAATGATATGCTAATAAGGTCATTGTTGTGCGGGCAAGCATAGGTGTCAGAAACTAGGCATGCCGTCATCATGGAAACTAGGTCAATAGACTCTTATTGTTATGCTAATGAGGTCAGTGACGTCAGAGGTCACGTGGGTGTCTAGAACTGTCAGTTTACTTACTACTAACAGATGTTGTCAATGCGCACCGAAGCATATACTCGGTCGAGGGCTTGGCCCTCATGTGTAGGTCCTTCAAATACTACTCGTAGGCCCATCTGAAGAATGTGCTCGGTTGGGAGACGATTAAAGTCTCCCACCAGAAGAATGGTCGGACTGCAGGGCATGGCTAAAATCTCTTCCAGACGATCGAGGTTAGACTGGTAGCTTCGGTTCTGTATAGTGGTTGTTGGGGGGTTATATATGTAAGTCTCAAATGTCAGTTCTGAGCAAAATCTAATGGAGCTCGATATCTTTCCCGTAGGTGTAGAACGGGTTGAAGAGTGTTTTCACAGCATATCGCAATCCCTCCACCCTTGCAACCCATCCTGTCACGCCGGAACAGGGGGTATCCAGGGACGTTATCGTGGTGTGGCTTGAGCCAGCTCTCGGTGACAACTGCAACGTCGAAGGCAAGGGTGGTTAAATCAGCAGCAAAGTGGTCAGTTGCATGAGGTTGCGCGAAACTTGTGGCATTTAGAAGCAGGAGGGAAGGATAATACGTAGCTGAAGGTTGAGAAGATAGTTCGACTCCAGTAGTGGGCTGGCGCGCTCTGGTGATAGGAGCACAGAAACCCTATGGCATGGTCGATTGGTAACCTCAGTCGTCCATTAACACGTTGAGTATTCCTCACAGGGATAGGCCTCTGCGTTTTATCTACAACAACACCCGGAATGTCTGAGTGGGGAGACTCCACTTCCTTAGAAGAAAAGCAACAATATTTCATTAGATGGCTTTTCTGCAATGAGAGACAGCCCTTGATCCACGAAATCGTAAAATCTTTGCGGCAGGTATAAAATTCAGGATATTATGGTAGGTACGATTGCTATCGTTGTGCTTAGGGCCTCTGATGTTAAGAATCTTGGCTCGCATATAGCTTACAGGCATACTTGAGCTGATGTCATATCCTGACGTCATGTGTCCTTGCCGTGATAAGATGGCTGCCTCGATGACGTCACCTGTCTCTATGCCATGAAGATTGATCCCTTTCTTCTTAAAACGTAATTAATCTGCCCGTTACCGAAAAATCCGCTTTCTTAGGAATTTCTATATAATCCTCAACGTTAAGACCTTCATTAGCCGGTTGGATAGTTAGAAATAGTGACTGTGAAACACTGAAAACTGGTCAAATATAAGCGAAAACAGGAAACCGAATTGCCTGTACACGTACTTGGGAACTAAGTACTTGGACACAACTGACATTCGGACAGGTTTCCACTTTCCAGTAAGCCTTGTCTTTTCTTTTAGTCATTAATTCTTACGTTCTGGACATTTGACATTTGGCAGTTCTGTATGGACTTGATCAGAATGTCACCCTTGTTAAAATAGCGGCCACGGACGGTGATAATCTTATACTATAAGGCTTGAAGTTTGTCATTCCGTTTGTTTGTATGTTTGTTTGTTTGTCTGTCCCACTAAACGATCTGAAAGGGAATTCATGCTTTAGCGATATGAAAAATTTTACAAAACATTTTAACAGTCATTTGTAGGTAAACGCGACTATTCTCAGCTCACAATTTACTTTAAACGCTGATATATGGACATTTAAAAATATCGATCCGTTGCAAAACGCCGCCATTTCTGATTTCTCATAACGTCCTACAACACACGGCTACTTGAAATAGACTCTTAAAACGGAGCGTTCGCAAGGCATTTCGGGATTTCTTCGACAAGCGAAAGACGTCATCTAGCTACATTAGGGTGACCACATTTCTTTTCTGCCATTCCGCGACACCACAGCGGGCCCTACTCACAATATATTCTAAGTTACATTTAAATAGGAGCTGGGCTTTTTAAGAGGAGCGCTATGCAATACAAAATAATGAAACTTTACTGCGTGCTTATTCACTGTCTTTCAATTGAATTATTTTTAGAATGGACAGAAAACAAAAGTTTTGGCAATAAACATGTCCATTCTAAAAATAATTCTATAAAATTCTACCGATTAAATAAGGGATAAATTATCAATGTTGTCGGAAAATTGCGTCAAATTCTATCAGCAGGGTCCAAAGTTATGCACATTAAAATTTGGACAAACAAAATTCTAACTTTCTAACAATTAAAATTTCATTTGTTTTATTAAACTTTACAATTCAAGTTATTCGACGAAACGTGTAGATACCAGCATTTAACGTTAATTTGAGTCAAATGCTGTTCTTCAAATCTGATGTTAAAAATTCCCGCCATTAGCACGAATAGCCTACATGCTCTAAGGCGATCTCGCCATTCATTCATTGCACGATCAACAAACTCTTTGATCAAGATGACAAACTTATGAAATGTTTGGCTATCCATATCGACGTTCATCTTCACCTGAAGTTCTGATTTAATAAGCGTAGGACATAGCCATAGATGGCATAGACATCATATATTACTGGGCATAGCCTATAGCCTCGAGATCTATGGCAGAACGTAGACCTACAGTTAGCCACACTCTTCAGTTTATATTGTACCGCGAATTTGTAAGTTTTGTGCGGCGCTGCAAATTGTGATGTTCTTTTTCACTTTATAATTATTTGTAAAATTAAAATAGCAAATTCTACGTATGTAATTAACTTATAGAAAAATTATAACAAAGGGCCATTAGACAGAAATTGATGTACTTTGGACACGTAATGAGAGCAGAGGGATTGGAGAAGGAGATGATGCTGGCGTGCGGGGAGGGGAGGAGGAGTAGGGGTCGGCCGAGAACTCGCTGGATGGAAGAGATATATAGGAGGACAGCGATGAGCCTCGCACAACTAAGGGATGCGGTACGAAGCAGGGAGGATTGGAGGAAGCTGGTCACGGCGGTCGCTAGAGTTCCACGAACTAATGGCACAAGGTGACAAGGTGATAGAAAAATTAATTCCGGGACGTTGCATTGTCCCGGGATGGACGTGCCTGGGACGCGGGACATTTTTATCAATTCCGGGACCGTCCCCCGCAATCCGGGACATGTGGTCACCCTAAGAGCTGCGTATGTGGCGTCTCAATTCTAGAGAGCGTGAGGATCGTGATTCGCTTCCCGATGTCGGCTTATTTGAGAAATTGAAATCTTGGGTTAGCACGGTCCTTGCACGTCGATCCTAAATGGCATGGCCGCCGTGGCGTCCATTCAAACGGGAAAGTGGTGATGAAGGATTGGGACTCACCAATCAATTCACTGAAAAAAATGAGCAGGGTCGAGGCTTCGGTTGCTATAGAAAACGCAATCGTTTACATTTTACATTTTAAAATCTTTCGGGAACTATACATAGGATAGAGCAAATTCAAAGCAGCCAAAGTTAACCACACAAATCAAGCGGCAACTATAATTAAAAAAGACAAAGATAAACTGTGCGAAGCCCTGAAAAATATCTCTCGCCAATGAAACACTAACAAGAGTCCAAGCTTCGTCTACAATATTTAGCCTAGGGGAAAATAATATATTAGGTAGAGACAACCCGTGCAAAGTCGAGTAGAAACGTCTAGTGTTAATAATAAAAATACTAATATCCTAGAGTGGTGAAGCTTGGTTATGGAAATTTCACTGTAAAGGGAAATGTTATTTCTGCTGTTTTGTATTGAGAAAACTATAATTACAGAAAAAACTGGCACATCAAACTTTGTTAAACAATTGCAAAGACTTCATATGGAAAGGTGACAAATCATTTGAACTCTATCGAGTAATGTAAATGTAAGTCATCGAAATTTCTCAGCACCACATGAAAACCGCAATAGGGAAACCAGCTTATTCATCGAATTAATGCATTTTATGAATTGCACTATGGGACTGCTAGCAATAAACCACTGAACCTATAGCTTATATGGAATTAATGTGTGAATGGGGCTCACTTGTGAAAATTGAGTTTTCTGTTCCTCTATGTTCTATGTTCCTCTTGGAACAGTCTTCTGCTGCATGTGCGAGATGGTGCATATAGCCCTGTTAAGGAAACACCTGTCTCAAAATCTGTCTCAAAACACGCTTAGTTAGGTAGTCATTTGCAAATCACTTTTGTGTACTACTTAACACATTAATTAATGCATTTTCTTTGTGTTGCTCCATTAGTCAAAAACTGCCTACAACTAGCATGTTCTTATTTAATGTGTACATATATGATTCTGTCTTATGTGAATGAGACACATGCTTTGTTTGGGACCACATCAAGTGTCTTTGGCAGTGGTGGAGCAGGTGCTACACAAACGTCTCATTTTGGCACGATAATCACGCTTACGGTTACAGCAACAGAAACTGCAGTGTCTTGCAGACCTCCTGCAACAAAAACTCTAAGCTATTTGGTCACTACTTCGGTGAAACCGAGCAGCTTTTCATCACAAGTGCCAGCCTATTTGAATATCAAAAGCCATGATGACTTTGATGAAGTTGATTGTTTGGAAGTCTGGAAATGCAGCAAAACTGTTCTTGACAAACTTTATGAACCAGCGCTTAGAGTTTTGAGTGTGCCTGTATTTAGCGCTCCTGTGTGTGTTTAGTTTAATAATAAAACAGCTTTGAACGAATCTGAGTGACAAGATGCTCACATCCTTTATATTTCTCAAAAAAGCAAAATTCTAAATAAGTGCATGTGGCAATAGCCGCAATACACCATTGCTTTGTCAAGGAAGTACATATAGCCTTGTTATTGCAGTACAAGTATACCTGTACTTGAGACCTCAGTGCTTGTACTTGTACTTGAAAACTTTCATGTTCTGATCAATATGAAAACTTACTAGTTTTTTCATATATACTTGAATATCCGGCGCCCGCAATTTGTGTTTTCAACCGAAACATAGCGATTTTTTTAAACTTCATCGTGCTGGTACCAAGGCTTAATAACCTTAATGTAAAAGCCTAAAGTTTGGATTTTTAGACTCATCTGTATGATACGCATGGAAAAATGCCCGGGGAAATGAATTTTCAACTTTTAATTTTTTTTGAGCACCCTATTGAAGTACTTAACTTGCATGCTACTTGATAAAACAACAAATACAAGAAGCAGGCTAGCAAACAGGATATACTTTTAATTATTCCAATCTAGAAATTTGAGGATGGAATGATCAAGACAGTGTCCTACATTCTGGAGAACAAAAACTCAGTTGTTAGTCAGCACAGCTCGTAGAATTACAAGCCACTTGTACTGAGAAAGCTGTGACTATACTGAACAACGATCTTCCTAGTATTGTCTTTCAGTATCTGGTGGCAGTGGTGCTATGATCGAGTGCAGGCTAACTTCGGGGGCTTAGTTGCACTAGGACGTGGGTTGCATCAAGCAGAAACACACGAGACGCTTCGTTTGACGAAATTCTTATACGAGAAATATGCACGGCGTATTTACATAACAGTAATAATCAGAGTCAGGTCGTCGTTTACAGGTCCACAGTCGCAGCCCTCCGATCCTGCTCCCTTGGCCCTCTCATTAACTCCGGCCCTATCTCCCCTGAGAATCTTCTCCTCCGAAATTCCTCTTCCCCTTCCTCTCTGACTCTGTCTCGTCTCCTCGCCGAAACCCCAAGAGTTTCAATGTTTCGAGTCAAGACTCCCATCTTCCTCTTGCCTCTCACTTTTCTGTCCTCCACCGCCTGTTAATCAACTCTTTCGCCCCCAAGCTATTTTTGTAATATCATTTTTAACTGTGATACTTGCCATCATTGTATAGGCCCTATATGTGCATTATTTTCGAATTAGTCTCTCCATTTTGTCTCTTTATGTAATATTTTTTGATTATCCTTCTGTAACAGAACACGCTTACTATTATAATGTTCTATATGCATGTGCGAATTACAGTTTGCCATTCAGACCATGTGACCGTAATCGAACAAGATAATCCTGAACCATGTTTACAATAATCAAGAAACAGCCTGTTCTGTAATATCCACGTGATTAAATCTCTGGAATATAATTGGTTGTGGTTCACATAGAATATTATAATGCCTATCAGTTGGTAAGAATATGCAAATAGAATAGAATACTTCTGTTCTTTTCCCAGAAAAGGCACCATTTCAACAAGCGCCATTCTGCACGAAGATAGAACAAATTACCCTGAATTGGACAGTGTGTCTAACTCAAAAGTAAACAAAACTGCAGATAGAACACTATAATTCTCATGTGGCGACATGTATGCTCATTGGACAGGAGGACAGACAAGAGAAAAGCTATACAAAGTTGAATTCATCCTCAGTCTTCTTCTTTTCGACAACACTATTTTAGAGTCTCTTAATCCACCTCAGACTATCTAAGGAAGTCTGAGCCTGTCCCAACCAGGATAAAGGAGGAGGGTTACGCAATAGACTTGCAACCCACCCAGATAAAAAACAGATTGCAACAGAAACAATGCAACAAGACTCCATACTCGTCAAGCTAGATTTTGAAAACGCTTTCAACAGCTTGTACAGAGACCAAATGCTCCTCGCAGTGTATAGTGTTCTTCCAGAGCTAGCTCCTTATTGCCATCTTGCCTATGCTGGAGCCACTGAATTAAAATTTGGCAACTTTTCACTGCTATCACAGATGGGTCCACAGCAAGGTGACCCTCTAGGACCACTCCTCTTCTGTTTACCACTCCAACCAATCTTGCTGAAACTATCATCTGCTCTGACGCTTGGCTACCTGGATGATCTTACTCTTGGAGGGGAGGAATCTGTGGTAGCCGCTGATGTGGAAATGATAGAGCGGGAGTCTGAGAAGCTAGGCTTACACCTTAACCATGCCAAATGTGAGGTAATCTCGCGGGGCCCACTCTCAACCAAATGCAATGGTATGAAGAACTTTAGGTCTGTTAAGCCAGAGGCAGCGTCTCTTCTCGGTGCTCCACTTTCTGAATCAGACGCTCTTGAGCAGATTCTTCAGTCCCAGTGTCAGGGTCTGTCATTGGCAATCACAAGGTTGGAGGGTATAGGTAAACATGATGCACTCATCCTCTTAAGGAGCTCCCTCAGTCATCCGAAACTTTTGCACACGTTGCGGTGCTTTCCTTGTGTGGATCACCCCTTGCTGAAGAATTTTGATTCGTTGCTTCGCCATGGGCTGGAATCAATCCTCAATTTGTCCCTCTCTGACAGTCAATGGATGCAAGCTTCCCTGCCAGTCAAGGCAGGTGGGTTGGGCATTCGCCGAGTGACCTCGCTGGCACTACCCGCCTTTTTGGCTTCGGCTGCAGGTACTCGGTGTCTCCAATCCTCCATGCTCAGCAGGTTACAAGTACTTGACGATGTACAGGTCGGGACTCTGCAGGACCGCTGGTGTGCTGATACTGCAGTCCCCTGCCCAGATAACACCATTGCCCACAAACAGTCACACTGGGACAAACCCCTAATAGACAGGGATGCCAACATACTCAGCAGCTCAGTCACTGACGAATACCACCGAGCAAGACTTAAGGCTGTCGCAGCCCCACATGCGAGCGATTGGCTTTTTGCTCTGCCAATTACGTCCTGTGGTCTGAGACTGGACGATGAAGCCGTGAGAGTTGCAGTAGGCCTCAGACTAGGAGTCAACATCTGCGAGCCTCACGAGTGCCGTTGCGGGGTCCTGGTCAAGGCCAATGGCTCTCATGGGCTATCTTGCTCCCTAGGACCAGGTAGAACCGCCAGACATGCGAGCCTCAATGAGTTGATCTGTCGGGGTCTTGTGCGCGCGGGTTACCCAGCAGTGAAGGAGCCACCGGGCCTTAGCAGAGCGGACGGAAAGAGACCTGACGGCCTAACTCTTATTCCATGGCGGATGGGCCGTGCTTTGATATGGGATGCCACAGTAACGGACACTCTAGCCGCATCCTACCTACCAGTCACATCGGCCACAGCAGCCGGTGCAGCCGAATTGGCAGCAGACCGGAAATGCGCCAAATACAACACACTCGCTCAAACCTACCACTTTGTTCCGTTGGCATTCGAGACTCTTGGCCCAATTAACAGCAGTGGCCTACTTTTCATCAGAGAGTTGGGGCGCTGTCTCTCTCGTATAACCGGGGATCCGAGAGAAACCTGCTATCTTTTCCAGCGCATTGCCATCATAATCCAACGCTTTAACGCCATCGCCTTCCTAGGCACCTTTTTGCCGCCTGATCTTGACGAGGTCTAGCCTTCCCAGAATGCATTTTTGTATCTCCGGATAATTTTTATAATTCCTGAGGGATCTGAGGTACCTCGGGTCAAAAAAAAAAAAATGCAACAAATTAAAAACGAATGTAATAAGAGGACTAAGATTTGCCTGGCTCAGCCCACGACCTCACGGATTCTCCCTCTGTGCAAAAGATGACCAGAACTTTATTTCTAGAGTATTATATAAAAACATACACTGAACAATTTCCCTTCTAACTTATGACCTAACTCTCAATAGCCACCCCTGGATTACCAACAATGTTAGCTGCCAATCAATTAAAACACTGATTGACTCATGTCACAAGTTGTGTTTATGCCCACTTCATTTAGTGAATAAACGCAAATTGATTGCTTGATTGATTGAATGGCATAGTTTTGAGAATGCTGCTGTATGGATCTGAGACAAGTACGACAATTTATTGCTTGATTGACTGATTGAATGCCATGTATCATGGCACAGCAAGATATATAACACAAAACTATAAGAGAGAGGAAGGACAAGAAGATAAGAAAACATCATCAATCATCAGAGAGAAAAGATTTAAATGGATGGGACATGTTTTTAGTATGGATGAAGATAGAAGAGTCAAACAAGTGATGTCCTGGAATTCTGGAGGAGAGAAGGAGGAGAGGAAGACCACGAAAGAACTGGCCAGAAACAATCAGGAGTGACTTGAGATGTCTGGAGATGGTGTGCGACGAAGCTGAGGTGTCCATATATCAGCGTTTATCAGGGACACCTCAGCGTTGTGCAAAACTTTACGGAAAGGACTAAGTACTAAGTACATACTTATTTTAAGCTTAACAATTTAACAACAAGCATGTATACCCCGCATCCGATCGAGTCGATCGATCATAAACTTGGCCAAGTCGAGTCGATCGAAAAATCGTCGAAGTCGATCATCGAGTCGATGTAAACTCAGCCAAGTCGAGTCGATCATTGTTTCCTCGACTCGACTCGACTCTGAAATATTTTACTTACTATTTCTTCACAAAATGACAGACCTGATGATATAATGATATAATTCTGTGTAAACACACAACTAGAGTATGAACCTAATATGACGTTCACTGCAAATGCTGAACCTCTTGGCGCTTTCTTATTAGTGGAAGTTATACAGATACTTTCTTTCACAGTTTAACTAGAATAGATAGATATTACACGTCCTCTACTACCGTCTTATTTGTTGAGCTGGTACTAATTTATGTACCGTACCGTAGGAGATTCCATCGTAGCCTAGCTAATCAAGTCGACAGATTTAGCGAGGCTTAATCCTTACAAGTCAACCACAGGCAGACACGATGCCATTATAATACCTGAACTGTTACTTACCAGTTCTGCAGTTCAATAACAGTTGATGCTTTGTGCATTAGACACCAGAGCCATAGAAGTTATAACTGCAATTAGGCCTACAGTTTTTAATAGAACTGCTATAACCATTGACAGTTTGAGGAAGAGCGTGCAATTGAAATACATGAGTAATTTAGATACTGGATTATAAGAATGCAACAGTCGTCAGCAATTTTGGCCAAGAGACTACAGTCCAAGTCGACGAAGTCGATCGAGTCGATCGTCGGCCAAGCCAAGTCGATCGTATACACTCGACTCGATCGACTGCGGGGTATACAAGCATGTACTAAAAGTGACTGGGAAACCAATGCAGCTCAACATTAAAGTGCTAATATATGGGAATTCTGCACAGATTAGAGCTCAGGTCCAAATGTTACTGCCCATGCCATAGGCTAATGCATTCTTGGCAAAAAGAATAAGAGGTAACATTGCCTGTGGAAAATATGTTACTTTGAAGCTTGCAGCTCCAGTAAGAGTTTTGAATTCTAAACTTTCAACAAGCTACACTTCGGTGAGGAGGAAATTGCACCAGTAAGGAGACAACTGAGTTTTTCAACATAACTTGCAACTAAAATCTTATACTATATTTCTCAAAGTTTATCCTTCCGTTTGCTTGTATGTTTGTATGTTGGTTTGTCTGTACACTAAAGGCTCCGAAAGGAAACGGTTAAGCGAATCGAAAAATGTTACAAAACATTATTACGGGCATGTGTATGTTAACCCTCTGACTTGCCCTATTTTTCCCGATAAAAGGTAAATGTGTATATGTGTATGTATGTATATATGTATGTATGTATATATGTATATATGTATGTATGTATATATGTATGTATGTATGTACGTATATATGTATGTATGTATATATGTATGTATGTATATATGTATGTATATATGTATGTATGTATATATAAATGTATGTATATATATACGTATATATATGTATGTATATATAAATGTATGTACATATATATACGTATATATATGTATGTATATATATATGTATGTATATATGTATGTATGTATGTATATATGTATGTATGTATATATATATATGAATGTATATATATGTATGTATATATATATGTATGTATGTATATATACATATGTATATATATATGTAGGTATATATATATGTATGTATATTATATGTATGTATATATATATGTATATATATGTATGTATATATATGTATGTATATATATGCATATATATATGTATATATATGTATATATATATATATATGTATGTATATATATGTATGTATATATATATGTATGTATATATATATGTATGTATATATATATGTATGTATATATATATGTATGTATATATATGTATATATATGTATGTATATATATATGCATATATATATATATATATATATATGTATGTATATATGTATGTATGTATGTATATATGTATGTATGTATGTATGTATGTATGTATGTATGTATACATGTATACATGTATGTATGTATGTATGTATGTATGTATGTATGTATGTATCACTTTTAAAGCGCGCTTGCCAGTCAAAGGGTTAACGCGACTATTTTCAGCTCACAATTTAATTTAAACGGTGATATATGGACATTTTAAACCTCGAAATGATGAGGTACCTTAAGTTAATTAATACCAATAATGGCACCATTAAATTGCATATTTTAGCCTCGCGTGACGTAAGAGACTAGAGGCTAAATATGCAAATCAGGCACAATCGAAATAAAACGCGGGCGCCGCTCCAAAAATTACGATCGCTATAATGGAACACAGCCGAGCTTCGTCTACTATTATATTATTTAGCCCAGGGAACAAATAATAGGCCTATATAAGGTAGAGATAACCTGTGTGGTACTATTTTCAACTCATTATTTACTTTAAATTCCGATACACGGACATTTTTAATTTCGACGTGGTAATTTATTCAAACGCCTTAAAATATAGGTGAAGTCCGTTTTCTCGCAACCAATAACGATGCCCATTAATTTCTAATAAGAAATTTCCAAGGAAGAATGTTCGATAGGTGGCGCAGTAAGCGGACATTAAATTCAAATGCGAAGTTGCTAAACGGGGCAGCACCGCAGGCACAGGTAATTAAATTCAAATACACAGGGAAAAACTATTTTTACCTCTAAATATCGTTTCCATTCAGATATGTGGACAATTAAAATATTTGAAGTCCTTCAGCATATATAGCAAGTAAGTAAGTAGCCTTTATTTGCAGCCGTTAAAAATTACGCATGGCGAAAACCCGGGCAAAGCCGGGTAAAAAATGAGAGTATTTTTATAAACATGAACTCAACATTTTAAGTCAGTATGTGTGTATGCATGTATTGTATATTCATTTATTGTGACATAAGAAAGCAGCATAATTGATAATTTGTGTTCAGACTATACAGCTCACCTGTTCAAAAGTAGCACTGTGAATTGTAACGAAGTCATCAGTACTAATAAGAAAATGTTTGTTATCACCAAACGGTCCAAGAAGTAGCACAGTGCACTGCATAGACACATATTTCATTAACTTCATTTCATTGTACTCATTGGTAGATGTAGAGAGTCTATCAAGTTGAACTACAGTGAAGTTTGTAAGGCCAAATACAAATCTGCAACAAAAATAAAAGCATGAAATTTACACGCAAGCCCAATTAAATAGGCTAGATAGAAGCAGCAAAAGGCACAAGCAATGTAGCAAATCAGTCCACAGAAATCAGATGCATACAAGATGACCATTTGAAGAGTGATGAACTTCTGTCTTAATTTTGTCTGGAACAGTCAGGCTCCATATCTTTGTAGGTAGAGTTCAGTATACAGCCTATATACCACGATTATGCTGAAGGCTCCCATGTCACACATGTATGGCCAGTGGGCTGGGGTTCAGTGATGGGGAACTTTGCCCTATACACTGCATGCATCTATCTCATGACCAATGTTCCCTCTAAGCTGTGAGAGTGCGTGCACACACACAGTGTGTGCACACACACAGGTCGTGAGATGAACGCACACAAGAAAACATGGAGCTCACACACCAGAGTTTCCTTCCAGAAATATTTTTTGCACATAATATTATAATATTTCATACACATTGTTCCAAATACAAATTCTTCAGTGCTTTCTTCCAAATACAGATTACAAGACCTCTTTTGGTGAAATAATACAATTACAAACAAGTGACCCCAAAAGTTATGTGTTAATAGCACATCCTATGATTAGTTATAGTTAGACCTGGGAGTCACTTTGGTCAGCCAATCTGACCCCACTTGACCTTAAAGTGACTTGAGGTCGACTTGAAGTCGACAACTTGGAGTCAAAACGACTTGATCCGACTTGGCAGAAAACCAACCAACTTTCGACTTAAAGTCGACTTCTGACATGGTAATAACGATTACGTACGGCTAATAATACAAAAATGTCATGCCAATTTGCCTGGCAAGCATTCATTTCTTATACTAATGAGTAATGAGCTCTCAACACCTGATGAATAAAATTGCTTATTAGGCCTATTTTAAGCTGTTTGTGTTTGTGCTTGAACAGTTTTGTAATGCTCTAATGGGTTAACAGAAGAATCTGCAGTGGACCGCGGACTGGTTGCACTGAATGGCGTGTTATAATGGCACAGTTTAATGATGTTGTCATAATTATATGGCCACTAACGTCATTCAAATAGCATTGCATGCGTAGGCCTATCATCCCACAGTTACTGGACTACCACTCACCGACAATATGGTCGATTATTGTCTGATACAACAGTTTTCCGTCTGGAAACGGCTAATGCAGTGCACCAAAGTAGCGCCAAACGATCGATTGATTAGTAAGAGATCCAGATTTCTTTGGGTCGAATTCACTGACGACTAAACGTTCATTGATTTGCGCGTGTTCAGCTCTTGACAAGGCAGACGTGCTTACATTTATATTAACATTTCGATTCAACAGTTTTATTAAACGTGCGTGTGACGCTTTGACATATAATAAATCATGATATAGATAAATCGACACCGATAAAAAATAAGTAGGCCTAAGTAGGCTAACTGCATAGCCCAACCGACGCAACCGGCTTTGATAATACAAAATAATATCGCAGTACCGTTCTGCGTTTCTTACTCTTTCAAATGAGATGAAAATCAACTTTAATCTTCAACACTTCAATTCAATATATATCGTCAACATAAATCAACTACGTGTATATATAATATATATATATATATTTCTTAACACTTCACTCTCAATATACAGCTCTATCTACTGTATTAAGACAACTGCATTATTCAAATCGACTGTAATCAGCAATTTCTAACCTTTCCCGCGCTATTAGCACGTGCTCAGTACAAGCTATATTCAGTAAATGTTTACATAATACGAGCGGCGCTGACCGCCCGCTCAATTAGATCATATGTTTATACATGTATAATTATATACATGTGTATTGTCATGACACAACCCTAACACACTATAGGTCTTAAAAACGCTTGTTCACACTAAAAACACTATACAACTGCTTAAACGCCGCCGTGGCCTCACGATCATTAGTGTGGCGAGATAAATTTAGATTTTTGTGTGTCCCAAGTCGGTTTAAGTCGACTTCTGTAGAAAACAACTTGAGGTTACTTTTCAGTACAAATTCGACTTGGGGGTCAGTTGCGCTAAGCAGAAACGACTCGACTCGACTTGGGATGCCCAAGTCGACTGGGGTCGACTTATTGGGGTCGACTCCCAGGTCTAGTTATAGTTATAGAGCCTGCAAATAATGTCCAAAAAAAGTTGCACACAATGCACAGCGTGAATCAACCATCAGACTAGCGCAAAGCCAAAAGATTTCTTTGCACCCAAAAGCTCCTGGAAGAGGTGAGTTTTGTGTGTTATTCTTAGGGAAGTAGCAAGATAACTAGGGCTCTACCAGGTCTACCCGAATTGCCAAAACCCAATTCTGTGATGAACTAAGTAAGTAAGTAAGTATATCCTTTATTGAAAAACCAACTGCTAACCGCATTTTGGTGTACAAAGATCATCAAATATAAAAATTAAGTATAAAGCATCCGTGTGACAAATGTTTTACGAGATAGAGAGTTTGCCTTAGGTATTATTCTATTGTGGGTTCTGGGGCGTAGCGAGTATGAAACAGTTTTCACGGGAGGCAGTAGTTGATGTAATACATGTGCAGGGTTGCTGATGATGGTAGAAAAGAGGTTAGAGTCTGCTTTTCTGCAAAGCTGATGATGATAGATGAACAAAGCGACCGGGAACATAAGTATGGCACCAAATGGACCGATGCTCAGTTAGCTGACACAAATTATGGCTTTGTGGCACCGAGCCTATAGCACGTTATTGCTCACGTTATTGCTCAATGCAATAACATGAGCAATAACGTGCTGCAGCCTCTGCTAATGAAACTCAATCATTTCAGGCAATTGCCAGTCGTGCGCACGCATCGAGAAATCTTAACAAGTTCTTTTTGAGAATACTTACAAGTTGACAAAATTTTCATCCTGTGAATTTGGATTTTACAAAGTTTACTACAGTAGGTCCACATTAAAGCCAGCATGCAAATACCTTACAACTCAATTCTATAATATGAAAATATTAAAGAGTTAAGCTCATGTTCACAATAACAACAGGCATTACAGAATTACTTTTGATGATTCAGTTTTCTAAAAACCACCTTCGCTTAATATTCAAACCTGTGTTCAACTACAAACTCAAAAATTTGTGACAGTGTTCCATTCCGGTGTGTCTTTGATGCTTTGGTGTATAAGACTTGCATTTTCATACTTACTTAGCTATACCACAAGGGTTGGTAGTTTGGTGAAAAGACCAAACGACTCGTTTCTTCTTTTCTAAGACATGAATTTCTAAACTTCAACGAGTTTCTCTCATATCTTCAAAAATAGCCAACTTGAGCTTCTCGGTTTGGAAAACATTCGATGTATTACCAACCGCTCTGAAACAGCGCTAAATAAAGTCACTTCTATATCTAAAATATTTGAAAAGTCGTAACCAATCGCTTACGCTTACAGTGAAAAGAGCCCCTCATTAGCATGTCAGTGTGCGTGTTTGATAATTTGGTCGATCGTTTGTGTGTCTTCCTTTGTACGTCTGGGTATGTGCAATGGTTTCGATAAGCAAATTCGGACATTGAGCGCGGCTGTTTTCAATCCAACGGTTGAGAAATGGACATTACACTACACGTAGTGGTATGGCGCATTCATTCCATACGCTCACTCCGTGTAAAAATATAACGATTAATAATGGCAACCATACTTCTATAGTGCCGATCTTTAAAAAAATTTATATTGCTCCTCGATTTATGGATGTTTGTGGAGTTTCTTGCATTTCTGTAAGTAATAGATGAGACGATCTAGCATAATTCGATTTCTTAATGGAGTTTGAATGTGTACACGTTGGTATCTCAACTGTCAAAGTCTTAGATGCAAGCTCAATTTGTAAAAATTGAGCCGTTTTAGATTTAGGCGGTTCAAAAGCGTGCCAACTTTGGTAATATCTGGCAGTTTGAGCCATATATTTTATGCTTTGTAAGGAGAAGCTTGAGTAAGAGAACCTCTCCCTACATCCATGCTTCTCTCCCTCACTCTCGCCATCGCCATGCCGCTTGGCCAAAAAAGCTTCCCTCTCCCTCTCCCTCTCCCACTCCCTCTCTCTCTTTCTCTGTCTCTCTCTCTCTCTCTGTCTCTCTCTCTCTCTGTCTCTCTGTCTCTCTGTCTCTCTCTCGCAAAAAGCGTCTCTCTCTCTCTCCATCTGTAAATGTCGCTTGCTACCAATTGGAGTTTCTGCTATGTCTCAACCTCTCCATTATTCAATAATTTGAAATATAACTAGGTTTATGAGAAAAACCCCACGAGAATTGAGTGGTAGTGAAGTTTCTAGTGAGCAAAAAGATCGATGAAGTCTGCGGCTTAGCGTTAAAAGTTGTTAAGAAAGTCAAGCAAGTAATGGCCGAGAGTTTTTTGCTAATAGAATAATGGTGATGCTGAGCTAGATTTGTCTGCAATTGAAGTTACTATTGAGCAAAAAAGGCCGATGAAGTCTGTGGCTTAGCATTAAAATTTGTTGTGAATGACAAGTCAGTAATGAAAGAGAGTTTTTGGTAATGGAATACTGAGGATGTCTTGTCTTTAAAAAATGCAAGTCAGCTAACCTTCTCCCTCTATAGTGCTTTGCAAAAATCGAATATCGAGAGCTCTGTAGCGTCTTTCAAAATTGCAAGTCGACTCAGCCTCCTCATGGCTAGAGTAAATCTAAGACGCTAATTTTAATGCTCAAAAATCAACGAGAAAAGCTCAGTTTTCCAATTGACTGACAACTTAGCCAAGTTTTAAGTAAGCGAATAGTTGCTACGCCTTCAAGAGTCCATAGCAACTATTAAATATTCAATGGGCAGGCGAGCGCTGTAATGGCATGCATGCGCAAACGCTGCATGCCTTGGCTTTCACACTACGTGTAAAAGGAGGTAGGCCAAATGAATATTCAATGAGCTTTGGTCAGCCTTGTAAAACAAGTCAAACCCAAAGACGGGCTTGCCACCTAAGCGTAAAATGATGTAGCCCAAATTCAAAAACATTGCAATTTGTGCCTAATGAATAATAAATTAGCCTTAGTGCGCATTGTAAAAGAATGCAAGCCCAACGCTGCGTGCCTAATGCCTATGCATAAAAGCGCAAATACAATGGTCATAGCAGCTTGCCTATAGTGTAAAAGAATGCAGTTTAATGAATAATAAATTGGCCTTAGTCAGCCTTGTAAAACAATGCGAGCCCAAAACTGAGCTTTGCTCAGCGTTGGGCGCCTTGCAGTGCTATGCCAAAGAAGGTGGAGGGGTGGTAAACGACCTTTGAGCCTTCTTATCTGGCCGATACTAGTGGTCTGTTCTAAGAGATGATGTCATTTGACCTTTGACCTCCAAAACTGATATTAGTAGCGCATTTCAGTTTCAGTTTTCAGAAAAACTGATATAACTAGCGCATTTCAGTTTCAGTTTTCAAACGGATACCAGTTCTGGTACCTAATAACCTACTATCACAGCAATTCAGAGTTTCTGCAGCATGGATGATGAAATGTCGGATGATGAAATTTTCGTCCGGAGATCTCTTGGACCACCCCAGATAGTTCTGCGCAATGAACAGGCATCGGTTGGACATCGAACGGTTGAAATCGTATCTGCGATTCACAACTGGCTCCTCTCCAAAGACCTGCTCGGCCATTATTCCTCCGTGTCGAAAGTTGATCGATGATGACGGCGTAAGTAGGTCAGTTGGATGAAACCTGTCCCCCCTCGAGCTGTAGGTGGACCGTTCCAGCCACGAAGAAGTTATGAACTTCCAACCAAAACCATCCAAAACGCAGTATATCCGTGGCATAGTTAAGAGATAAGTCCGACAGGCCGACTCAGCAAGCAGTAATTATCCAAACGTGCGAAATGTATCGAACAAATACATGGCTGCTGACATGCGCACTAGCGGCTTATTCTGACTAGGGCTGTCAACGGGGGCCCGGGTTGCCGGGCCCCCGTTCGAACGATTGAGCCCGGGCCGGTAAATCAATTTTCAAAGCCCGCGGAAGAGGCATAATGCCTTAAACAGGCATTCCAATTGTTTAATTATGGTCCAAGGGCTTAATAGCTGGCAGATGGCTGTTGCCTGTAGAGCCAAGCCGCGTGGGGTGGGGGCAGTCTACGACCCAAGATTGCTTGCGTGGGGCAATTGTATTTCAAGAGGAGTGCTACGTTGTAACATCGTAACAGTACGCCATGAACGTGTGTGGCGGATCCCGAGTTTAACAACATCGTACAAAGGGGTTGACGCCGGCAGAAATTATTTTGAACAGTTCTCACGCTCGCGTGTGGTCTGAGAGAAGCAAATCCAAGAAAGGCGGGGTGGACAGACAAGCCGCCCCTCCACGCCTATAGACTCTGGGTGGGAGGCCTAAGGCTAAATCCGCCGACAGCGGAGGGGGATTGGCTGTTTATGCCGGCGCCATTCAGAATAGACCCGTTCATTAGGGCTGCAGAATGTTGTGCCTCACTGGAAATGTGTGTCCCCATGCAAGCTATCCTCCATCGGGACTGGCCGGTGACAGCTGTCAATCAATGTAGCACACATATTACGAAATTTAACTAGTCTCTAGCAATCAATACCCAATTTGGAGGTTGTTTTACTGACGGCCTGACGGGCTTACGGGCCCCCGTTCAGGTTGTTCTCGGGTACCCGGGCTGCAGTTTACTAACATTTTGACAGCCCTAATTGTGACTCCGTATCTGATGCCAGTAGCATGTCACGAACCATAAATGTTTCCTTAGTTCTATTCTGGCTTACCATCTGTACGGATGGCCTGTCTTGACCATATTCTACGCTCTGCAGCGCGACTTATTGGCCAAATACCCAAATTCAGTCACGTGTCAAATTTCATGCTTGAGGTTCTGGGTTCTGAATTGGCTCCCTGTCCATCAGTGTATAGCGTACAGAGTAGCCTCCTTCGTATGGCGACGCCAGCTAGGCCTCGCTCCAACTTACCTACTTGACCTTTGTCGGCCTGTGCTGGGTACTCGGAGTACTCACTCCCTACACTCAGCGGGGAACGGGGTGCTTTCAATTCTGTTTGCCCGTACCTCTATCATGCAGAGTCATGCATTTTCTGTGGTAGGCCCATCGGTATGGAATGGCCTTCCTCTTCAGCTGCGCTTGTTTCGTAGATCACTCTCTGACACATTCTATAAGCACTTGAAAACTGTTCTTTTTGACCGTGCTGGAGTCAGGAGCACCTCTGAGTAGTTTCCTTGAAGAGGTGCTATATAAATACTTGAAATAATGAATTACTGAATAACAAGACCTAGTCAAGCAACACATTAATTAGGATGCAGGGATGTACAAGAGTTGTATCAGTAAATCTGCACCACTGATATTATTTGCCAACCAAACAACTGCCATATATACTGTGCTGTAAACGCATCAGTGCTGAAGAAGCTGAAGTCATTCAAAACCTGATGCAATTGATACATTAATTGAGCTTGTTACTTGCAGCACAGAACCCTAATGTTCGAAACAGTGCAGTTTGTACAAATGACATTTGATACCAAGAAAACTGATATAAATAATTTAAAAAAAACTCCTTACTGCTGATGATGTAAAGGCCAACCAAGTCCATGCGTCTTCACTGTTATCTCCATAATTATACTGTCTACCACAACAGGAACCATCCAAAATGGTAAACAATAGTCTCCCTTTATACAACCAATCTCTGACAAAAAAACATCAACACCGCAGGTATCAAAGTAACTCATAACCTGGGCAGGGATGGGCAAATTACACAGTAAATTGTAATTAAATTAAAAATTACTTGGGAAAATGTAATTGAATTACAAATTACTTTAGAAATTTGCTGGAAATTACAAATTACGTAATTTCAATTACATCAAATTACAAATTACATGAAATAACTGGGATACAAAAATTCAGTCAGGAAACACATACCTTATTTACACTGTTCATTTGTATTACACTGTTTGAGGATGTTTATTTAATTTTCTCTAAGAAGTAGCAACTTTTCTAACAAGTTATCCAATAACTGGCGCCTGTTTGACCATACAATCATGCTTGCAAAACTATAATAAGTCTGTGTACCAGCACAGATGAAGGAAGTGCAGCATTAAATTGTATAAATAATATCTTTACAATTGCAGAAGCATCATTAGTTCCTTGCTGTCATCTTTGATATACTGCATGAAAACTGTCATCAATGATGACAAAATAATTAAGTTTTGAAAGCATTTTTTTCCTTATCAACCAGAGCAGTGTCAGCAAACACTTTTTAAAATGAGACAAACAGTACACAGAGTAAGGCGGACACACCGATTACAAATTTTGTGATAAAGGGAATGCATTCTTTGTCAATCGCTGAGCAGCTGGAATTTAAAGAACTTGTAACTGGTCTCAACTAAGATGCCACAGTCATGGCCCGTCGTACGTTATAGGTGATGCAGTAGAGAATCAAATGCAATGCACTAAAAGAATTATCTGAACAACGATTTACCTGCACGACTGCAGATGTGTGGTCTACTAAACATATAAGTTAGGCCTATGTGAGAGTAACCTGTCACTGAATCGATGCGTCTACATTTGAGCAAAGCTCAGTTGCCTTAGCATACAGGCTTTTTGTTGGATCACACACTTATGATGGAGTAGTGCAACTGATCTATGTCCATCGCAACTGACCTATGTAGGTAATACAAAATGAGTTCGGTCTGACACATGACAAAATTGTTGCAACCAATTTTGTGAAAGCAGAGTTCAATGTTGCTATCGTTCATTCCAGAGATACTATAATGATGATGATCAAGATAAGGAAAAATGCTTTCAAAACTACTTTGGTTGTGGAGTCTCTGGTTCTAGTTTTCTTTTCAAAGTAATTTGATTTTACAGATAATTTGAAATTACAAATTACATGGAAAAATTTAATTCAATTACAAATTACAAATTACATTGATCCAGAGCAACAAATTACAAATTACAATTCTAATTTCAAATACATCAATTAAATTACTGACCATCTCTGACCCTGGGATACTTCAATTAAGAGTTATAGAGTATATCAAAGCTACTTTAAAATCGCTCAAATATGATGGTATCAGCAAAGCTTCAGGAAGTCATTCAATAATGAATCATGAATCATCTGACTTGATTACTTTTGATTAAAGAAAGACTGACAAAGACTGATTTTCCTTGACAGGTTTATGACTGCACATTTGGCTATCTTTCCTATTGTATTGTATTTGACCATTTATAAAGCGCTTTTCATAGCATAAGCCTTTCAGAAGTGCTCTCAGGGCGAGGTACTCCAAGAGAAAAGGAAGGTTTTAACGTAAGATCCTCTCTGGTAGAGATGCTACCAGAGAGGATTGTAGAGCATAGAGAAGGAGGAAGTCCATTCCATAGAACCAATGCACAAAAAGGATCTGGATTGAGCCATTGTGGTCCTAACACGGGGAACAAAAAGGTCAAGCCGGTCAGAGGATATGAGAGGATGCAATGACGTGGCAGAGATGGGATGGGAAATTTGGTGACAAAGATATTTTGGAGCAAGACCCAGTTGAGAATTGAACACAAGAATCAGAACTTTAAATTGGATTCGCGCAGAGAGAGGTAGCCAATGAAGTTGTTCCGCCATAAAAATAGAGATCTGAGATATGTGATCGAGGAAGGCAAGCAGCATTCAGTATGGACTGCAGAGGAGATAGACGAACCTTGGGTAAGCCAACAACGAGAGAATTGCAATAGTCAATTCGAGAACAGACAAAAGCATGGACAATTGAGGGGAAGGTTAAGGATTCGCAGATCTGCGAATAGCCAAGACACCTAAGTTGGAAGTAAGAAGAGCGGATAAGCTTGGATATACGGGTTCAGTGAAGGTGAGAGCTATATAGGTGTCACCCAAGTCACCCACATGAGAAAGTGAAATGCGGAAACTTTTCAGAGAGTACGGCAGGGGTGCGCGACCTTTTCGTTAATGTCGGCCGCATTATAGGCTCATATTCTCTTCATGGCCGCCAAGATATCTGCTATTAGGTTATTTAAAAAATACATGTGTGGGGACATCCACAAATAAGCAAGTTCACTGTTACAAATAATTTACTGACGTCTATTCCTTTTCAATGAACTTCAGTAGGCCTGACATGTCTTTTCCATCACAAAAGTACGGTAGTAAAAGAGTAGTAAAGTACGAAAAGAATAGTTTGAAAATACAAACAATTTTCTCTACATCTTTAATCCTAATGAAATTTGTAGCTAAGATGCTTTGGTCTTGGATGTTGACTCAGAGGCATGAGAAGTTTGGAGACTTGCTGCCATGAAGACCTTTAAACGTATTCCAGACTCCAAGTTGTTGTCCATCAATCGAGTTCTGTACTTATTTTTCAAATAGTTCATCCGATAGAAGGCTGCCTCACACATTAGTGAGGGCTGTTAGACCGAAAATTTAAGCGGATGGGGACCGACTGGACAAAAGCACCAAACTTTTTGTGTACTTAGGTTTGGTCATATGGTAATGATTTAGGGTAGGAGACACGCGATCCGACCACGGGGTCACCCCTCAAAAATGCATTTTAACCAAGATGGCGGCCAATAATGGCGCCAACACAGAAAACAGTATATATCAGGTCATAGGTAAGCTACAAAAACAAACGAAGTATCAAATTTAACATTATCAAGGTCAAGGAATCGATTTATCGTAGTGGCAATAGTGTCCGAATGCTGCTATCCAAGATGGCGTCCAATATGGCCGCCAACACACACAAATATGTATATATCAGGTCAGAGGTAAGCTACAATAGCATATGAAGTGTCGAATATAATATTTTCAAGGTCAAGGAATCGATTTATCATAGTGGCAATAGTGTCCGAATGCTGCTATCCAAGATGGCGTCCAATATTGCCGCCAAAACACAAAAATATGTATATATCAGGTCAGAGGTAAGCTATAATAAAAAAAGAATGAAGTGTCAAATATAATATTTTCAAGGTCAAGGAATCGATTTATCATAGTGGCAATAGTGTCCGAATGTTACTATCCAAGATGGCGGTCAATATGGCCGCCAAAACACAAAAATATGTATATATCAGGTCAGAGGTAAGCTACAACAGCAAATGAAGTGTCGAATATGATATTTTCAAGCTCAAGGAATCGATTTTTCGTAGTGGCAAAAGTGTCCGAATGTTACTATCCAAGATGGCGTCCAATATAGAGTTCACGAGTGCTGAGCTACGAATGCTCAATTTAATCGCGCCAAAAAGTGCGAGCTCGATCCTGTATCCAGTCGTGAAGCTAGATGGGCTGGATTCAAGTGATTAAGCAAATTACCGCCTGATTGCAAATGTGACATTTCCTTCAAAGGTCCTGGAAAGCATTGTTGCTATTGTTTATCTATATATAAATGGTTTGCTTTCCTCCTAGCAGTCTGGCCTTAAGAAGAATCACTCTATGGAGACTCTCCAAAACGCCTCAGGACTGTCTGACCTCTATGGCGCCATCTTCGATGTCAGCTCAGCTTTTGACTCTCTTGACCATAATACTTTTGACTCCTTCAACGCCTTTCTGCTTCTTTTGGGCTGACAGACAAACCGCTAGAGTGTCTTCGATCCTTTCTGTCAGAGCTCACTAATCGTGTAGTCTTTGGCTCGTATATGTCCAGCTGGGTTCTAGCCCCTTTTGGTGTCCCATAGGTTTTAGTGCTGGGCCCGATGCTTTATATTATCTAATCGTCTGGTATTGGGGTCTTGCAGACGTCATGTGGGCTTGTGCACCAGCTAAGCTATATGCTGACGATGTGCAGACCTACATCCATTGCCACCCCAATTGCGGGGTGGATTGCCGTTCAGCAGATGTGCCAAGCCATGGATGCCCTTCCACTTGGTTAGCATCCAATCGCCTGCTTCTAAACGCCTCTAAGAATCAATTCATTTGTTTGGGTTGTCGTAGACGGCTGGCAAGCATTGACCGATGCCTGGTTTCGGAAAAGTTCCCGCATGTCACCTTATTGGATTCGGTCCGGGTCTTGAGGTAACTTTGGATCTAGAACTTTGTTTTTCTCAGCACATAAATGAGCTTGCCCTTAGCTGCTATAATCAGCTACGTCAATTTAGGGTTATTTCTCGCTCCCTATCCCGTGACGCTGCTGTGATCCTTATCAATGCTTTTGTTACTAGCAGATTGGATCACTGCAGTTTGATCCTGGTGGGTTTGCCACAGAGCCACTTGGACTAATTGGGCGCCGTGACCGGTTTTTCGTTCAGCTGCTCGTCTTAGAGGGGCTTTCCCAAATATGCTCCTGTTTATGTATTATATGTGGGATGTATTGTACTGGCTCTCTGTCCCACAATGCATCTCTAATAGGGTTGCTGTTTTGGTCTGGCGGTGCATCCTTGGCTGTGCCTCGGCCTATCGGAGTGATCTTTGTCGTCCGCTTCTGATACAGCTGCAGCCGTCGAGTCTTCTGCTGGGGAGAACTCTTAGTCCCTCGCTCCTCAATTAGGCAGCACCGTGCCTTCTCAATTGTTGGACCTTCCATCTAGAATGGTCTCCCATTAGAGATTCGTCTACTGCCTAGGGGTAATGCCCCTGCATTTAATAAGTTACTAAAGTCTAATTATTAGTGCCGAAGCTGGGCTGGGAGCGCCTCTGAGTAGGTCTCCTGAAGGGGCGTAATATCAAATTCCTTGAATAAATGAATGGATAGGTAAGCCACAATAACATATGAAGTGGCAATAGTGCGGGTATGCTACAATCCAAGAAATCATAAAGAGATCTTCAAAGTCAAAACCTTATAGGATCTGCTTCTGCTGTTGTTAGCGCTACAAATAGAATCAAACAGCTCAGAGACAGTCCACATAAAGTTTTCGTCAGTGTTGAGAAGATGATGGTCCCAAAGAGCAGTTCCAAAGGCCTCCCGAGCCAGGCTTTATGAGCTGAGATATACCTAATTTTGTGTGTTGGCGGCCATATTGGACGCCATCTTGGATAGTAACATTCGAACACTAATGCCATTACGATAAATCGATTCCTTGATCTTGAAAATATTATATTTGACACTTCATTATTTTGTTATTGTAGCTTACCTCTGACCTGATATATACATATTTTTGTGTTTTGGCGGCCATATTGACCGCCATCTTGAATAGTAACATTCGGACACTATTGCCACTATGATAAATCGATTTCTTGATCTTCAAAATATTATATTCGACACTTCATTTGCCATTGTAGCTTACCTCTGACCTGATATATACATATTTTTGTGTGTTGGCGGCCATATTGACCGCCATCTTGGATAGTAACATTCGGACACTAATGCCACTACGATAAATCGATTCCTTGATCTTGAAAATATTATATTTGACACTTCATTATTTTGTTATTGTAGCTTACCTCTGACCTGATATATACATATTTTTGTGTTTTGGCGGCCATATTGACCGCCATCTTGAATAGTAACATTCGGACACTATTGCCACTATGATAAATCGATTTCTTGATCTTCAAAATATTATATTCGACACTTCATTTGCCATTGTAGCTTACCTCTGACCTGATATATACATATTTTTGTGTGTTGGCGGCCATATTGGACGCCATCTTGATAGTAACATTCGGACACTAATGCCACTACGATCAATCGATTCCTTGACCTTGATAATGTTAAATTTGATACTTCGATTGTTTTTGTAGCTTACCTATGACCTGATATATACTGTTTTCTGTGTTGGCGCCATTATTGGCCGCCATCTTGGTTAAAATGCATTTTTGAGGGGTGACCCCGTGGTCGGATCGCGTGTCTCCTACCCTAAATCATTACCATATGACCAAACCTAAGTACACAGAAAGTTTGGTGCTTTTGTCCAACCGGTCCCCTTCATCTTGCTAACAGCCCTCACTACATGTAGGTGCTTCCAAAGAGGACCAGGGTATTTCTTGCCAGTTCTCGAATTTTAGGGTATTCCACCACCAACTTCCACGCCTCTAGTAAATCGGTTTTATCCTGGAAGTTCTTTATGAGTTGTTCGTCGCTTTTCAACTCCACCAATTCCATTTGGCGGTCCAGACTCCAGGGGCACATTCGCTGTCTCCGCCAGATAAAGAGAAGCAACAAGTCGCAGCGCTGGCAAAATCTGATTAAAGTTATTAAAACGTTCAATGAAATCTTGCTGCAGGGAATCAAGGACGGTGGTTGGACGCAGTAGCATTTACACACTGTAACTTTCATTGACCAATCTCTCCCTGCATGCCTCACTGTCAGCTCTGCTCATAGAACAATATGCTCACACATGCACACACCACACACACAGGCACTCTCACACACTGACACCCTTTGAGAATGCACCATCTGAGTCGTATCCATATCTAACGCTGGTCCAGCATTAGATATGGATATTATTTGTTTGCCTCTTTGAGCTGTGTTGTACATCAGCAGGGATGCATACTCAGATGGCGCATTCTCAAAGGTGTGTGTGTGTGAGAGTGCCTGTGTGTGTGGTGTGTGCATGTGTGAGCACAATACTTGTTGCTAAATACATGTATTGTATTGTATATTGTATTGTATTTGAACACTTGTTATAGCGCCCCTACCAGATTTCCCATTCAGAGGCGCTCCCAAATACGGCGAGAACGCTGAATCGGAGTTTCACGCCGAAGCGCATGAGCAATTGCGAGTGAAGGACTTGCCCACTAATAAAGAGGCAAAGGTAACTAGCCTAACTGATGCACACTACCTCATTTTGAAAAGAATAGAACAAAAATATTTATGAATTAATATACACACGGCCGCCAATCAGGGCTGTTAATATCGCAATAAAGTATCGCAATACTTGGTATCGTCGATCCTTTTTTCAATATTGCACGGAGTATCGCGATAGTTTTATTTTGTTAGTATTGCATGTGTATCGCCAATACTTTTTCAGCCTGTCGGCGATACTCGATATCAATACTTTTTCCACTATAATTTATATATTTTCTCATCCGCTTGAGTAAGTCGTGATCAAGAAATAGTGAGAAATAATTCTTTACGCTTCAAAAATAACTTTTTTCTGCTATCTATGATCGTTGGTGTGAATGGAAAGAATCTATTTTATGTGGTTAAACGTAAACTGACTTATCGAAAAGTATTGGTAAAAGTATTGGTATCGGCATTGCAATACTTTTTAGAAATAGAATTGGTATTGCAATACTTTTATTATGAAGTATTGGTATTGGTATTGCCAACAGTATTGTTTACAGCCCTGTCGCCAATACACTTAGACCTTAAGTCCACAGCCGCCAGTTCTCCCAAGGCCACAGGTTGCGCACCGCTGGAGTATGATATAGTCAAGTTTCAGGAGTTGCTGTGGTGTGCCAAACTAAATAAGTTGCATTTTCGAAGAATTTACAGAAAGGCAATTAGAGGACATCTACCGATGCAGATCTTGGAAAACAGAGTCAATATGACTAGCAAGAAGGCGTTGAGCAGAAGGAGCCCACGGACATATGCCTGGACATCATCAGCAAAAAGATGGCCGATAGCCAAATTATTAGGGAAAAGGGAAGGAATACCAGCCGTGTATAAAATGAATAAGAGGGGGGCCAAGTACAGAACCGTGGGAAACACCCAATTTAACAGGGACCCACTGAGTCTTTGAGTCGTCACAAATGATCATTTGAGTGCGATCAGACAAGTAAGACCAAAGCCAAAGAAGTGGGGAACCTTTGATTAAACAGGAGGTCTCAAGGTGTTAGAGTAGAATTTCATGGTCAACCATGTCGAAGGCTGAAGAAACATCAAAAAGAGGAAGAAGAGTGAGCTGAGACCTGTCAACAGCTGAATAGATATAAGAAAGTAGAGAAGAGGGCTGTTTCTGTGGAGCCCTGTAACCAGACTGATGGGAAGGGAGGAGTCCTGAATGTTCAAGATAGGGGAGAAGCTGCATAGAAACCAGTCGTTCTAAGGTTTTGGAGAGAAATGATAAGTTTGAAGTGGGTTGTAAGATCAGGGTCCAGGTTGGGCTTCTTGAGCGCCGGAAAGACCAAAGTTAAGTTCGTTTTTGTGACATGGGAATACAGCCCTCTGAGAGTGATCTATTAAACAGATACAGAAAGAAAGGAGCAATATCATCAAAAATATCTGTGATAATAAAAGGAGGAAGAGGGTCTAAATAACACGATTTAAAATTAACAGAAGTCGAAACTGAGCGGAAATCCGAGTCCATAATGGGTCGGAAACCTTTGACGACAGATGTTGTTGAGCAAAATGCTGAGGATCACCCAAAACTCCTTAGCTTGTGTAGTGATGCATGTTCCACTGCAAACATGCTCCTCAGTCGTACTCCATGAGTTGCATTGGCTTCCTGTTGAATTCAGAATAAAATTTAAATTGGCCTGTTTAACCTACAAAGACCAGCACACCTACCTATATTCATGCACTACTAACTCCTTACATCTCTCCTCGTTGCCTGCGATCATCATTCATCAAGATCATTTAGCTGAGCCACCATGCAGAACAGTTATGGGCTCTCGTGCATTCCACACCTCTGCTCCTAAGGAATGGAATCGACTGCCACTCTCTCTTCGTAACTCAAATTTACTTCCTTCCTTCAAAAAGCGGCCAAAAACTCACTATTTCCACTTGGCTTTCAAGGATTTGGAAATCTAAGTGCATCTTCACCCGGCGGCTGACTATCCGAGCCTCAGATTCACATATCTGTGTGACCTTGCGCGCGTTACAAATTTATTTAATAATAATAATAATATGATGAATGGCATTCTCTGACAATCATCATCAATGGCACGCCCCTTTCCATGACTCTTTGCCAACTGTCTTGATCTTGGGCTTCCCTCCAGACTGTTACCAGCCTACACCGTCCAGGTCCATGTGTGCCTTGGTCTTCCAACTGGTTTCTTCCAGCTCCTTGGCAGTTCGTAAATCAAGGATTGGAGGGGATTTAAGGTAATGGTAAAACTCTGGAACGAACAGTAAACGAACGCTGTCCCTTAGGTCGACTCAGCCTTTTCATTGGCCACATGGTGTTGAAAAAAATGAGCAGAACGTGATGGGTTACTTGCATGGCTGCCAAACAGTTAAATTCGACTCCTGTAATCATCCTTTCATACTATGAATTGTAATCATACTGCATACTTGTCAGTTTGAAAATATTAAAGACAATTATTATTATTATTAGTGTCTTCACACCATACAAAGTGCCCAAACATGCAGAGCCATTCAATCATCTCCGAGACCTGTGTCTGTCCAGTAGAAGTGGTAAAGCCGGAGCTGGCGCGGCGCTATATGTGACCTGTCATCACGAAATCAGTCGCTTGTCGCAAAATGTAATCATGCAGAAAACGGCCAAAATATGATGGAAACCTCAAACCGATCGAAATTGGCATTAACGCAAAAACAATTACAAAAATATATATTTAACTGAAATAATACATAACATCTTTGCTTAGATGTATCTAAATGCATATAAAACACTTTTTACTAAGAGCCCTATATCTGTTTCGAGATGCAAATTCAGAATATAAGTCAATTTTTCGCTATCTTTCTTGAGGCATTTGAGTATCTTAAAATTCGAGTTTTCTTTCGGGCCTGGTCTCGTTTTGAAGAAGGAAATTCCCTTTTCCCGTTCTATTAATAAAATATGACCCTCTTTTATTTGTTGTGCACAGGGATTGGCCCAAAACAGGTCGACTTATGTAAACATTTCTATTCTTGACTAGCAACGCTGGTCACGTGACAAAATCTTGCACCGTGGTTGGCTGAAGGTTTGAAGGGTCGGATTTATGCAGGCGCAATCGCATGACCTAATTAAATGTTATTTATTTTTCCAGTTTTCGTTTAATATACTTAATTTTCTAAATGGAGGATATTATTGCGAGTTTAATAAAAATTTAACGCTAAAGGATGGGATCGATCAATAGTGTACGAGTTGTGGCACGAGTAGGCCTATTTGTTGGCCGTGGTATGGAAAATCGCGTGCGGGTCACGATTTGCAGCTGAAATAAAGTAAAGCCGGTAATAACCTTTATAACGTTTTTATTACTGGAGATATCTTCACCAAATTTGGCCAGTGTATTTGCAATGGGCGCCGCTGAAAGGATGCCAAATTTCAGCTAAATCGGTCCAACAGAAATAGCCGTTACTAAGAAGAATATAAATAATAATATGACATAACTTTACACGCAGTTTTCTTCAATAGCAATCTATGTAAACCGTCCGATTGAAAATTCTGTAAATTCGGTTGTGTGTGAGGTAGAACAAAACTGAAAACAGTTTTGAAAAGGTAAATAAACCACCTACAAGATGGTGTAAAAAACTATAAAAAATGATTTTTGATTTGCGACTGGTTTTGTGGTGACGGGTCACATATAAAGCTTTACGAGCTTTACGATACGAGGCTTGCAGGCTAACCAGCCTGTATTCTGGTAATTGGCTTCCCACTATATTTTAAAATGGCACTCAATAGTTTGGGAGTCAAGACCAGCAGCCTCTTTTAAGCCTTTCACTGCTAAATCTATATTATAAGTCTAAGTCTGTTTACGTTGTCCTTCTGTTTGTTTGTTTGTTTTTATGTTTGTTTGTCTGCCTTCCGTTTGTTTATTTGTATGTTTGTTTGTTTGTCTGTTATCTAAAGGCTCCAAAACGGAACGCTTTAGCGATTTACAAAATTTTACAAAACATTATTACGCCACGTCTAGGTCAACGCGACTATTTTCAGCTCGCAATTTTATTTAAACGCCGATATATGGACATTTTAAATTTCCAACTGTTTCAACGAGGCTATCTTATAATACCGGCCATAGTATGGCCATTTGTCCACGTCACGCGGGCTAAATATGCAATCTTATATCACGCGGGCTTAATTTTCAAATCAGGCGCTTTCGTTAAGACGCGGATCGCTCCGAAAAATTACAATCGCAATAACGGCCGAGCTTCGTCTACTATTATATTATATTCTAGTGCTAACTGAGACATGGCATCTTGCTGACACCGAAGTTGCCCAAAGACGGACGGTTCCTGAGGGATATTTTGTCATTGATGCCCCGCGGCGGAGCCATGGATTACTGGGCCCCTGGACCTGGCCACGGAGGCATAGCGATCATCCATCGTGCGGAACTCCCAGTTAAACGGGTGGAGTACTGTGTGAAACTTGAAACTTTTGAGTCTCTGCTCTGCTCTTTTTCTACCAAATGGGGTCCTACTACAGTTGTTGTGATCTACCGTCCAGGATCTGTACCACCATCTGCGGCATACATCGAGGAGCTTTCATCACTGCTGGGCGTTGTGGCAACTTGGAATACACAACTGCTTGTCACTGGCGACTTCAATGTTCATATGGAGAATCAATGTTGCCCTTGGACCTTGGGTATCAAGCAGATGCTGGTAAGCTGTGGTCTTCTTCAACATGTTGGAGGGCCTACGCATCGCACTGGAGGTTGGCTTGATCTAGTGGTTACCAGGGATGACTGTACGTTGTCCAACATGACCATTGAGCCACCAGCCATATCCGATCATGGCCTCATTACCTACCAGTTGCCTTTTCTTCGTGGAGCACCTGAAGTCAGCTGGAGAACGATCAGATCCTGGTCTAGGCTAGACCGGGATGAATTTCGACGTCGACTGCATGCTAGTCAGCTCTGCGACTTGGAGTTGACCCATCGGAAAGCTACTATTGATGAGTTAATAATGGTATATGACAACACTCTCACCTCCATTGTCAATGACCTATTGCCTCCCAGGAAGGTCCGCATTCGAAACAGCCCGCTAACGCCTTGGTTTGATGGAGAGTGCAGGGCGTTGCGTCGTAAAGTGAGGAAAGCAGAAAGGCTTTTTCGAAGAACGTTGCTGGATGATGATCGTCGGGCCTGGATTAGAGAATTGAGGGAAAAGCACGACTGCTTCCGTGAAAAGGAGAGACGATACTGGGAGGACCGCATCGCCTCCAATTCGGGAAATACTCGCCGCCTTTGGAGGGACCTCTCTACCACTCTTGGACGGAGGCCTGAGCCTACTGTGGCACCGACCTTTGGTGCTGAAAACTACCTGCTCTACCTCAAAGAAAAAGTGCAAGAAGTTCGGAGAGCTACTGAGAAATCGACTCAGCCTACGTACACTCCAGCACGGTCCATAGCGCTATAGAAGTCAGATAGAAGCCGGAGCAGAAGGGTTTCCGTGCAGTGATTCCTGCGGAAACCAGGGATCAGCTCATTAACTGGTGGGATCAGCTCATTCACTGGTGGGATCAGCTCATTATATCTGGTGAGCATCGTCTGATAGCAGTCAAAATTAAATGACTTAGTCAGAGAGTTTGTCAAAAACAAAAGCACAAATTCTGGTTCAAGACTGCAACGATGGGTTTCCCAGGTATGAACAAATTTGTGTCTTTTGGAAGATATGAGAAATATCTGTGGAGGTTATAACATCTGATGAACAAGGAAGATGAAAGATTTACTCAGATTTCTGAGAACAATATTTCCAAAAATAACTTATGCCAAAATTAAGGAATGCATAATATTGGTCCACAAATCAGACACTTCATCGATGACAATTGATTCAAAGATCAGCTAGTAGGGCCAGAGAAAATCACATAAAGGCATTCAAGGATGTTGGTGAGAATTTTCTTGGCAACTGCAGAGCAGCAAGCTATAGCCAGCTGGTTGACAGCATGCTTCAGCAAACAAAACCATAAAGTGCAACATGTCACTGTAGATCCATTACCTGTATTCATACATGGACTTCTTCCTGCGTGACATGGTGAAGTCAGTGACACACATGTTGAAAGGTTTCACTAGGACATTGCAATGATGGAAAGGCAGCATCAGAGCAATTGGAACCCATCAATGCTGGCCCATCAAGACCGAGGAACTAGAAGGTCATGATGGTCGATTGGACACTGAAATAAGAAGCACCAGATGCTTAGTAGAAACCTACAAAATTCTATTCTATTCTGTTCTGTTCTATTCTACTTACGGATTTATAAAGTGCCTCTCACAGTACAACCTAATCAGAGGCGCTTCCAGTGCGAAGGGCCCCTCGAAAAAAGAAAAGTCTTAAGAGAACGAGCAGAAAAAGTAGTGCCCCCAGATAACATCACAGCTCGAGTTAGGAAGGTCATTCCACAACAAAGGGCTAACAGAGGCATAGGCACGATGCTGTGCTGTGGCAGTCCGAGACCGAGGAACTAGAAAGTCATGATGGTCTAAAGAGCGGAGAGGATGTCCATAGGTAGCTGAGATAGGCCATCTGATAAGATCACAGAGGTAGCGTGGAGCTTGACCCAAAAACATTTTACACATAAGAAAGAGAATTTTAAACTGAATCCGAGCAGTTAAAGGAAGCCAATGAAGGTCTTCAGTCATGAAAGTCGAAATATGGGAGAAACGAGGAAGCCAGGCAATCAAACGAGCAGCTGCATTAAGCACTGATTGGAGTGGAGCCAGACGGAGTTTTGGTAGGCCTATAAGTAATGAGTTACAGTACTTAGTCAATGCGTGAACAGACAAAGGCATGAACCATGGAAAAAAAATCTGCGAAGAGACAGATCGTCGAATGGCACGTAGACGCCGCCAGTGATAAAAACTGGACCAAGAGAGATTACAGATAATATTATGTGCAGAGAAGGAAAGAGTACTGTCAAGAGTAACACCCAGGTCATGAACATTTGTCGATAAAGTAAACTGAGGGAACTTCTTGGCAAGCAAATCGTAATCAAGTTTAATTAACTGCTGGCAAGTGCCAAGCCAGAGGGTCATTCCGTCTCAAATCAACAAATTTTTGGCAATTTTCCCACTCGACCGTCTCAGATTTTGATGAAATTTGCACAGAATGTGCATTGATGTATTAGAAACGTTCGTAGTATTTCATTTTTTACGGAATTTTAAGGACGACTGGGGTGACCCTGTTTTTCGCGATTTGGAAATCGTGAAATTTGCACAGAATGTGCATTGATGTATTAGAACATGGTGTGCAAACGTTTACAGCAATATTCGTAGTATTTCATTTTTTACGGAATTTTAAGGACGACTGGGGTGACCCTGTTTTTCGCGATTTGGAAATCGTGTCTTAATTTGCTGCCATATTCAGTAGGCCGTAAGTCCACTATTATTGCAGATAAATTGATGAAATTTGCAGGACACCTAGCTTATGTGGTGCTAATCAAGGGCTGTTGAAGAACTAGATATCTGATGGATAGTTTTTTCTAGCTGCGGATTGAAAATTGGAAAAAAAACAACGACCCTGTCTGGCGCCAGTACTTTACTGCTCCACTATGACCAAATGGGTTGATTAACAGAGAAATTGTGAACCACTTGCAGTAATAGTCCACATTGTGTGCACAAATAAGCAATTAGATTGTCTTTATCTTTTTTACCTTTTGCATTATGGCCATCTGAAATTGACAAAAACCTAATTTTTGTGTTTTGACGACCATTTTCAAGGTCTTATATGGGCATGTGGGATAGGTGATACAGCTGTGAAATTAGCACCATTGGAAAGAGCAGCTCAAATACTATATACAACAACAAAAATTGTTTTTGAGACTCTTGTAGTTCAATTGATGTAGTTGTTTCCATTATAGTAGTGTTTTAAGCATTCGCGAGCTGATTCCCAAATGTCCACCACGCCACCTTCACGTGGTACCCCTGTTGGAAACAAAGTGCGTGGTGGACGACCGAGCCCTCGCCGGTATATGCGAGCCCAGAGACAAGGAGTCGGAAGGACGGACGATGAAGGACATCGACGCTCGGAGATGGTGTCTCGCTAAAAACACTGAGAGGAAGGCAACGGGAAACCACCTCTCTAATTTCCCAAGAAACACTTGCAATGACGAGGTGCTACAGGTTGTTGATGGGGAGCGATCGCTGGTGGCAGCAGTGGGGGAGGGACAGAGGAGCTGGGTGGGGCACGTGTTGGGGGACTCCCTTCTGGGGGTCATGGAGGGGAGAGTGGAGGGGAGGGGGCCGGGGCGGGTGATGCTGGGGTGGATGGCCGACGGATGCAGCGAGTTGGGAGAGGGGGCACAGCATGGAGGGGAGTGGCGTCGTTGGAGGTTGGAACCTGCCGAAGGGCAGAGAACTTAAAGAAGAAGAAGAGCTGATTCCAGGTGCCAGTACTTTGCTGCTCCACTATGACCAAATGGGTTGATTAACAGAGAAATTGTGAACCCCATGCAGTAATAGTCCACATTGTGTGCAAAAATATGCAATCAGGTTGTCTTTATCTTTTTTACCTTTTGCATTATGGCCATCTGAAATTGACAAAAACCTAATTTTTGTGTTTTGACGACCATTTTGAAGGCCTTATATGGGCTTGTGGGATAGGTGATACAGCTGTGAAATTAGCACCATTGGAAAGAGCAGCTCAAACACTATAAACTGTAACAGAATTGTTATGGAGACTCTTGTAGTTCAATTGATGTAGTTGTCTCCATTATAGTAGTGTTTTAAGCATTCGCGTCCTGATACCAAGCTGAAATAATCATGAAATAATGCAGACTGTGCCTGGTATCAGCTCACGAATGCTTAAAACACTACTATAATGTAGATAACTACATCAATTGAACTACAAAAGTCTCAAAAACAATTCTGCTGTAGTTTATAGTATTTGAGCTGCGCTTTCCAATGGTGCTAATTTCACAGCTGTATCACCTATCCCACATGCCCATAAAAGGCCTTGAAAATGGTCGTCAAAACACAAAAATTAGCTTTTTGTCAATTTCAGATGGGCATAATGCAAACGGTAAAAAAGATTAAGACAACCTAATTGCATATTTGTGCACACAATGTGGACTATTACTGCAAGTGGTTCACAATTTCTCTGTTAATCAACCCATTTGGTCATAGTGGAGCAGTAAAGTACTGGCGCCAGACAGGGTCGTTGTTTTTTTTTCCAATTTTCAATCCGCAGCTAGAAAAAAACTATCCATCAAATATCTAGTTCTTCAACAGCCCTTGATTAGCACCACATAAGCTAGGTGTCCAGCAAATTTAATCAATTTATCTGCAATAATAGTGGACTTACGGCCTACTGAATATGGCAGCAAATTAAGACACGATTTCCAAATCGCGAAAAACAGGGTCACCCCAGACGTCCTTAAAATTCCGTAAAAAATAAAATACTAGGAATATTGCTGTAAATTTCTGCACACCATGTTCCAATACATCAATGCACATTCTGTGCAAATTTCACAAAAATCTGAGATGGTCGAGTGGGAAGCATTTGTTGAATTGAGATGGAATGACCCCAGATCAATTGAGTCTTGGAAGAGTTGAGCAAAAGACGATTAAAGGACATCCAACAATTGAGATCAGCATAAAGAGATTCAATAGATTGGGAAAGAGCAAGCTGATAAGAAGAGGAGCCATGAACAAAGGCCTCGACATCATCAGCATAGAGGTACCAGAGGCAGTGTTTAGCAAAGAGAAGAGGGATTAAACATGATATAAAGAAGTGGAGCCAGCACAGATCCTTGAGGGACTCCAAATTTAACAGGTACCCATGAGGTGCAAGAGTCTCCTAGAATAACCATTTGGGTACGATCAGTAAGATAGGAGCGAAAGCAAAGAAGAGGAAGGCCACTAAGACCAAAGGAAATTTCAAGGCGATGTAACAGAATATCATGGTCTACCATATCAAATGCTGAAGATGCATCAAAAAGTGCTAAGAGAGAAACATGGAATTTATCCATAGCAGAATAGATGTCAGAGAGAAGAGAGAGAAGAGCAGTTTCAGTTGAGTGGTGAGCTCCAAAGCCAGATTGTCTGGGCGGTAGAAGGCCTGACTGCTCAAGGTAAGGAAGAAGTTGCAGAGAAACAAGTCGCTCTAAAGTCTTTGAGAGAAAGGAAAGATTTACAATAGGGCGATAGTTTTGGCATAAGCTTGGATCCAGGTTGGGCTTCTTGAGAGTGGGAAACACAATAGCACGCTTCTCGGATGCTGGAAGGAGACCTTCTGAAAGAGACCTGTTAAAAAGTAGAGATGGAAGGGAACAATGTCATCTAGTAGGCTACATCAACGATAACAAACAGGGGAAGGGGGTCAAGTTCACATGATTTTAAATTAGAAGTAGAAAGAAGATGATGCAGTTCTGATTCAAGGATAGGTCGAAAACGATGCCTACAAACGAAAACTCAGCAGCAAAAACATTTTTAGCTCAGTTGAGCTAAAGTAAAACGTCTGCATCACAGAAATCAAACATGCTAAATTCAATAAAAGTTACTTTCATGACATATGCTAGGATCCAGACTCCAAACTCCTACACGATACAGTCAATCTGAAATCATTGTTTATGTTAGCTTCCGTTTGAAGCTGTCTATCAAAATTACCAACAGTTTTCAGGAAGCAAAACACTTGAAAAATTTCTTTTCCAGTGCTAAGTGAACATAAAAGGAATTTGTACTGAAAGAAGGAAGAGACCATGCCAGTAAAATCTGATTTCCATAATTTTATGGTACTGTTACATTTGCACCATATTTATCAACATACCTCAATCATATATCTCACCTTTTGGGTCAAACATTGCACCTTGGTATGCAGAGCAAACTGTTGCCTTATTGCTTCGATACTTGTTAACACAAATATAGATAAAAGGTAGAAGTCCACGAGTAACTGCTTGTCTACTCATAAGTCGAGTGTATGCCTACAAATCATAAAAATTCAGTTACTTCATAATTAGCATCCACTTCATAGTCTGAAATCACATAATGAACCTGTTATGCTTAACACTAGAAGGACGGCATGGGTCATTTTTGACCCATAGCGCACTTTGCGAGCGTGCCATGTAGCACCCAGTAAACATTAAAGGAAAACATTTTATGATATCTATGGCATTGTGGTCGCAAAGGCATAGAAGAAAAATCTTATTAATAGCTGGTCAGGTATAGGAGTTAGAACAGCGAATACCTAGAAGGACGGATTGGGGTCATTTTTGACCCATGAAACTATTACTGCAAATGCCTATTTTTCTAGTGTTTATCTTATATAAACCTTAATTATTTATGACGGCATTGCAAAACTCACGTTCTTCCCGCCATTTGTAAACAGTTTTGTTTATTGTTTCAAACACAATTGATATAAAACAGCTATATCTGAGGGTTATCAATACCTGCGCTAAAATGAGTTGTCATGTACGATTATATGCATACAGCAAACCAAGCCCTTCGTTTGATTCAAGAAATCGGTGAGACAATGATAGTGATGCCTCTGTCTCAGATACCGGAATATTCCGCCACGCAGCGCATGAAGAAATTACTTCTGCGGCGGAAGGTGTTTAGCATTTTATCTAATGACGACTAATACTGACCCTAACCGACCCTCACAACGCCTAATCTCACCATAACCGACCCTCACTACGCCAATTGATAGAAGTAACGCAGTTTGGACAGTGCGCATGCGCCGAAGGTTGCGCATGCGCAAAGGTCTTCTGTCACGAAATTATATCAAAAATATTACTTCTGGGGCGGAATTTTCCGCTGCAGAAGAATTATCCTTAAAAATACATGTTTTCTATCAATGAAACTGTATGGGTCAAAAATGACTCATTCCGTCCTTTTTCCGCCAAACAGCGCATGAAGAAATTACTTCTGCGGCGGAAGGTGTTTAGCATTTTATCTAATGACGACTAATACTGACCCTAACCGACCCTCACAACGCCTAATCTCACCATAACCGACCCTCACTACGCCAATTGATAGAAGTAACGCAGTTTGTACAGTGCGCATGCACCGAAGGTTGCGCATGCGCAAAGGTCTTCTGTCGCGGAATTATATCAAAAATATTACTTCTGGGGCGGAATTTTCCGCTGCAGAAGAATTATCCTTAAAAATACATGATTTCTATCAATGAAACTGTATGGGTCAAAAATGACCTTCTAGTGTTAACACTGAAGCCAGCCTCTCATTTTCTAAGAGTGTTTGATGTCCCAGGTCATCAATCAGCTATCAATTTCACACAAAATGGGGCCCTCTAATCTGATTTTGCTCAAGCCATAATTCATCCTCAGCTTAAAAAAACCTTCTCCTGACCCTTTGACCTCTTATTACAGATCCATCTAAACTTTTAATTAAATATTTAAACTTCTTAAATGGTTAGTTATGAAGCAAATACAAAACCATCGATTTTATCAATCCCAAATCTACCCATTTCACTCTGCTTGCTGTAAGTTTCATTCAACAGAGTCCAAATTTCTTACTGTTAAAAAATGAGATCATGTGCTCTATGGCAGTGCTTCCCAAACTTTTCAGTGTCACGGACCGGCAGGAATTAACTTTCAATGTCACGGACCGGCAGGAATTTGCCCACTGCCGGAGGACCGGTGCCCAATTTATTAATTATTTCTCTTTTTCCGTCACCTAAAATAAATTCCTCAGATATGTATCAAAATTGATTTAAATGCATGTTTAGCCAATTCTATGACTCTATTGCCCATTAAATGCTAACCTAATAAGTGTTTTTTGTTATGACTTTAAAAATATGATTGCCAATTCTTGATTCCGAGACAATTTGACCAGTTTCTTGACTCATTTGGCGGACCGGCAACTGAGGGCTCGCAGACCGGCACCGGTCCGCCACTTTGGGAAGCACTGCTCTATGGATCAACCATCATTTAAATGCTGACAATGCTCAAATCTACCTTTTATGACACTGTGACTTGTGACTCCTCTGTGCAGCTATTATCCACTGCCTTTACATGATTTGCTTTTCCCTAATAAAACTTCTAAAACTTCTAGGCCCCCAGGTTCATGACTGTATCATTCTTCCTGCAGACAATTTGATGCGTAAACGTTCATCACTAGGAAGGTATATAATTGTCTGATCAAGATAGACTGTCTTTCTTACATAAATGCGAGACTATATTGATGGTACACCAAGGTGCGGTTGGCAATTGGTTTATTAAGGGATATTCTCATTTACTTACTTACTAACTAACTTACTTGATGCGAAAAAACACTTATTGTCAGGATGCTATATACTTTTTAACTGTGTTTATAAGATGTCTGAACACCAAAGTGCGATTAGCAGTTGGTTAGTAAAGAATATACTTACCCACATACTTTCTTTAAGGAGGTGCAATTTCTGGATGGTGGTCAATTAACTTCTCCTTAACCCAGCAACTGAATTTTTACTACTGGGCGCTCTACTCTACAGCAACTTCAGAACTTTCAATGGTTAAATTTTTTAAACTAGGTGACTCAGCTGTTGAGTAGACTGATTTTTGATTCTACCATGACTCACTGATAATTATTGATAATTATTGTTTCTAAAGCTGAGGATAAATTATGGTAAAATCAGACAAGGATGTCCCATGAAATTGAAAGCTGATGTAATGATTGGACCAAGGACATGAACATTTATAGAGGTTGCCCTCTTTCTTGGATTAATCAACTTAATTCACTTAAAATGATGCAGCTTTGCAAAAATGGTGGGATTCCAAGGTTTGATCATATTATATGTAAACAATATGTAGGACAAGCTGAATCAGTTGCCCATGCGTAGATGCACTGAGTTTCAGATCCTTATGCTGACAAGTAACAGCCTGGCCACTTGTGCTCCATCCTACCAGAGAGATTAAGGCGCCGCGTGCTGGCTGCCACATTTGCCAGTCTTAGGGTTTGAATAGAATAGAATAGAATCTTCATTTATTCTTTATCACATTGTCAGAACGCAATGCGATCACAAGAAGAAGAAAAATGTGTAGGCATTGGCTATTCCATTTAAAGTTTGGTCCAGGATATTATTGGCTTTTATTTGATTTGCTAAAGGGTCTTGTTAAAGGTTGAATCAAGATTTTTTTCGGTTCCTGTTCATAACGTAGCCATTGTAGTGGTTTGCTGTTTCAATATTTTATAAGTTTCTGTTTGCCTATGTTAAGTAGCCGTAGTAATATAGTTGGATTTACTATTCAAAACTGGATGACTTTGATTTCGGACTACAGGATTTTTCATGGACCACCACATTCACGGTACAATTGATCTTAGTCTCCTCCAAACCACGATGCTATATAAGCTGGACGAACATCAACAACAAGCTTAATAGTGATTTTAAAATTCTATTTCAAGGAACTTTCAACTGTATAAATTCAGTTTAAAACGCTGAAATTACTTCAGCACTATTTTCTTGCTACAATCATCACCTTTTTCAAAATAGTTCCGGCAGACGAATAAACGCAGCAGAGGCTTGATGACGTCAGTTGGGGATTTCCAACTGTGTACAGATGACGTTACCAGGATTCCATCTAGAAGTGTCTAAATACAAGCGTGCGGAGCTGTATGCCTTGAGGAGATGTACAAGAGTAGCCAATCAAGAACTGTTGGGAGAGGCTCAAGATCGTGGGCATCCTGCACTACACAGGAACGCGAGCGGGCCGACACAAGAAAATTCGACATGCCAGAGCAGCCTGCTCTGCCCATCCAGTCGGTTTAGACCTGTGCAGTGGGTGGGACGGGAGGGGTGCAGAGGCTGCAACACATATACAGGTGATAGCTCGAAGACCGAGGGGAAATGCAGTGATGTAGTACTTGAGTCCGGCCTATGACTCGAGTCCGACTCGGGTCCGATTTTTTGTGGACTCGGACTTGGCTTGTCACGACTCGGGCTTGGACTTGGACTCGAAGGGCCGGATTCGAATTTGACTCGCTGACTCGGTTTCCGAGTCGCAATTTTGTCTCGCGATAAAATACGACTTGTATACTTGCTTACTTACGCTTCCAAAATAGGTATTTAACCCTTTGACTGGCAACCGCGCTTTAAAGCGCACATACATACATACATACATACAATACATACATACATGTATACATGTATACATACATACATACATACATACGTACATACATACATACATATATACATACATACATATATATATATACATATATACATACATACATATATACATACATACATACATACATACACACATACACATTTACCTTTTATCGGGAAAAAATAGGGCAAGTCAAAGGGTTAAACTAAAGAGCGCATTAGATATCAATGAACTCATCGTAAGTGGGGGGGATAGGCGTTCAAAAGGCATCGAGTGATTATACGTTACCCAGCCAGAGACGATATTCTTCGGCGTAGGGCTTATTCGGAGTTAATTGGTGCAACAGACGCACCCAAGAGGCAGAACTTCTTGAGTTTGCAGTCGCTGGGAATTCTTCACCGCGATACTCCCAACTCCCAAGTAATGGCTATAGGCAGAATCGGCCGTCAAGCGTCTCATGATCAAAGCCATCTAAGGAAGAGCTGACCCATTTCTAATGCTTCTGACCTATCAGAATACCCCATTCACACAACTGGGCCAGTCGAATGGCAATCAGACATTAAGCGATTTTGCAGCCTTCTGTGCACGAACCTTAGGAACCCTAGCATGTATCTAGATATAGATCTAGATGTGTTAGCAATAAAGCAGTATTAAAATACATTAGTCTAATCGCATTGTTTAGAAATCAGTTTTTCTAAGCGTAAATCTTCAGCTATTCTTGTAATTACTTATTATGGCTGAGGTCCAGAAGTTGTAACGGACAAATTACATTACATTATCGTTCTTAAAAAATAACCTTAAGATTTTGTTTAAAATTTACTATGATCAGACTTTCCTGTTACGCGCTTTTTGCAAGATTCTTTTTGTTTAGGCGTATTATAAATGACAGTTTAATAACAATAAAAATAAAGTAATAATAAATAATAATAATAATTCTTTCAGCATTTAGAAAATGTCCTGTTATTTTGCTATGCCATTAAATTGCGTGTTTCAGTGTATTTTGTTCTTGAAGGACTCGGACTCGGACTTGGACTCAATCTTTTGTGACTCGGACTCAAGCAACTCTGGACTCGGACTCGACTCGGCTTAGGTGGACTCAGACTTGACTCGGACTCAGCTTAGGTGGACTCGACTACATCACTGGGGAAATGCCTCAGCATGGAGGCCCACGAGGTCTCCACGTGTCCTGATCTATCCAATGGTAATCAACAACACTGACCAACAGCAAAACGAAGGTGACTGTGTGCAGCCCGATGTACCATCAATTTATTTAATCAACTCTACAAGCATGGCAAAACCCCATGCAATTGAGCACTTCAGAGCGGATATAATAGCCTACAAACCAGATGTCACAATAGTAGTGGAGAGCTGGCTGAATGAGAAACACTCTGACTCCTCCATGGCAATGGAAGGCTATGGCATCTTCCGTCGAGATCGGCTGAACAGAAGGTGAGGTAAAGTGGCAAATAGGGCTGTCAACGGGCCCCCAAGCCCGGGCCCTTAAATCAAACCCCTAAAACCCGACCAAAGACGCATAATACGGTAAGTGGGTCGCAGGTTTAAAAGCTTTGTCACGTTCCGCGGTGGAATAACGAACATCGTCTGTCGCGTGTGAAGCTTTGCAGTAGAACTCGATACGCGCTAGCCACAGTGGCAGGTTAGTCATCGACGCGGAGGGCTGTTGGAACCTGCACCTAATTGCTACCATAAGACCACCCAAGGGCTCTAATATAATAAGGGTTATTATACAGAAGTCCTTGGACGAACCTGCCACCTGTTAGCTGACGCGCAAGCCAAAGATGACCAACTTTGAATTAGGCCCTAGTGCAACAACCTCCTATATATAACTAGACATAGGCGCGGAGGGGATTTGGCTGCCGCATCCCTCTTGGTTTATGCCGGCGCCGTTCAGACCAGACAAGTACAAATGGGCTACGGGCAGCCGGAAAGTTGCGCACCTCTGGGAATGTATTTCCCACGCAGGCTATTGTTCATCCAGAACTGGCCGGCAACAGTTATCAATCAGTGTAGCACTCAGATTACGAAATTTAACTAGTCTCTAGGAATCAATACAAATTAGGCCGCTGTCTTATTTACCCAGTGACGGACTGACTTACAGGTGCCCGTTCAGACTGAGTTTGGGCCCCTGGGTCGCATTTTACTAACATTTTGACAGCCCTAGTGGCTCCCCGCCGCCCATTCATCCTCCTTCTGACTGCCGTCTATCTACAATACATCCAGTTTCCAGTGCAGAACTACGCCGTGTTATTCTTTCCTCGCCGCCAAAGTCTTGTGAACTGGATCCTATCCCAACCTTTTTGCTCCAGGAATTTGTTGATACTCTGCTTCCTCTTCTTACAACCCTCTGTAATCGATCTCTACAGGAAGGTACCCTGCCATCGTCGCAGAAGAGGTCAATCTTGATCCCTGCTCTGAAGGGTGGTGGTTTGGATCCAACTGACCCCACGAACTACAGGCCGATAGCAAACGTTACCTTCTTCTCAAAAATCATCGAAAAGGTCGTTGCTATGCAGCTCGTCGCCTACCTAGAAGGGAATAATCTGCTGCCGCAAAGTCAATCTGGTTTCAGAAAACACCACTCAACTGAAACGCTTCTGCTCCGACTCCTTTCAGACATCTACGGAGCGATTGACAGAGCCCAGCTGACCCTACTGGCCCTTTTCGACGTCAGCGCTGCATTCGACACTGTAGACCATGATATCCTGTTAGAGCGGTTGAATGTATCTTTTGGTCTAACTGGTAATTTTTATGAATGGGTAGCCTCTTTTCTCCATGAACGTTCCCTCTGTGTGGTCCATGGCTCCACCAGGTCCATATGGGTCCCTGCGCAATGTGGTCTGCCCCAGGGCTCGGTCCTTGGGCCCATCCTATATATTATCTACACATCAGGTGTTGCTCAACTTTTGAGGGCGCATGCGGTTTTAGGTCAGCTATATGCTGACGACGTGCAAGCGTACACTCACTGCCTACCATCTAACGCAATCTCTGCAGTTCGGGTCATGAGCAGGACTATGGATGCTCTAGAAGCGTGGATGTCGTCTAATCGACTGCGCTTGAACCCGTCCAAGACTAAATTCATCTGGTTAGGCACTCGGAAACAGGTTGCTAAACTTGACTTTACTACCCTTACGTCTGAATTCCCTCATTATGCCTTTTCAACCACGGTTCGTGACCTCGGCGTCCAGCTGGACCAAGAGCTCACTTTTACTCCACATCTTCATCGTCTTGCTCGGGACTGCTATTACCAGCTGCGCCAGCTTCGTACTGTTACCCGCTCGCTTACGTCTGCTGCCAAACTTACTCTAGTGCATTCCTTCATCACAGCTCGTCTTGACTATTGCTCATCGCTCTACTTTGGCCTCCCATCTAGCCGCATAGCATGCTTGGACCGAGTCTTGCGCTCTGCAGCGCGACTCATTGGGCAAATTCCAAAGTATGGACACGTCTCCAGCTACATGCTGGAGGTTCTCCACTGGCTCCCTGTCTGCCAGCGCATCGAGTACAGGGTAGCTGCCTTGGTTTTGCGCTGTCTCCAGGGCCTCGCCCCAACTTACCTCCGTGAGCTCTGCTGTTTGATTTCGGTTGTCCCAGGGCGTCGCCTCCTACGCTCCGCAGAAAAAGGAGTTCTTATGGTTCCTTTTGCTCGTACTGCAACAATGCAGAACCGAGCTTTTTCTGTGGCAGGCCCAATGATTTGGAATGGTCTTCCTCTAGAGCTGCGTCTACACCCTGGGAGTCTGCCTGAAACTTTCCTTACTAAACTAAAAACTGTTCTTTTGGGCGCGTTGGAGTCTGGAGCGCCTCTGAGTAGTTTCCTTGAAGGGGCGCTATATAAATTCCCGAATGAATGAATGAATGAATATACTGTCGGAATCAACTGCTCCCTTCAAGCTTCCAAACAACGATCAACGACACTCAAGAAATGGAAGTCCTATGGCTTATAGTCAAAATGAGTGAGACTAAATTGGCGCAGTCTATCATCCTCTCAGACCAATCTATAGCACTGACCTACTCGTTACCAGCACTGATTTCACCCTTGAGGAGATTTATGATAAGCCAGAGGACTCGACCATCATCATCGCTGGTGATTTTAACCAGCTGCCATCATCAAGTTTCCTGGACATGTGTTTATCTGTCAAATTTGATGGTTCCTCACATGAGGGACACTCCCTCGACCGGATTTACGCCTCAGTCCAGCATTTGTTCCAATCTTGTATCAGTGTTAGATCAACAATAAAAACAAAACACTCAGCTGTCCTGGCAGTCCCCCGATCTTCTGCGATCCCGGGTTCCTAGGTGAGGGCGGAAAGACGACGAGTGATGCTCTACTGACCCCATACGCCGAACCAGAATGCCTCCCTCGAGTGCCATCTTTCAGAGCAGAACTGGTCATTCATCTCCGAGAGCCCCTCTCCGGGGCCAGCCTCAGAGGCTTTCTACAAGTACATAAATGTGGTCACTGATCTCAATTTACCAACTAAGAGTATCATAATCATTTGGTTTGGCACCCCCCCAACAGCTTCTGAAGATTGATTTTGTTCTCCTCTTGGAAATTTTCTCGCACTATTCCTTTTCTTCAACTGTACGTGATCTTATTTTCATTGAAGGCGTATTAGGGCTGTTCGGCGTTCTGTCTCATCTTCTGTTTTCACCACTCTGGTTCACGCCTTCAAATGCTCCCGAATTGACTACTGTAATTCCCTTCTCATTGGTCTTCCTAAGATTCGTCTTTCACCTCTTCAGTCGATCCTAAATGCAGCCGCCAGATTAATAGCACGCCAACCACGGTACTCTCACATTTCTGCCTTCATGTTTGAACAACTGCACTGGCTTCCTCTCTCTGCTCGCATTAAATTCAAAATCCTCATTTTAGTCTTCAAGGCACAAAGGGTCTTGCCCCAAAATATTTAGCTGATGTATTACTCCGGTCTCTTTCAGCCTCCTCCCATCGACCACTATGCTCATCAAACAGACTTGAGCTTCTAGTTCCTCATACTAGAACAGCTATGGCTCAGTCCCGGTCCTTTTCCTCAATTGGTCCCTCTCTTTGGAATGCGCTGTCTAGACCATCTACTCACTCTCGAATTCTAGCTAGTAACCTCTCTTCCACCTTTGCTTTTTTCAACAGTTTTTTCTTCTCTTGTGGCCTTGCGCACTGGGAGCGCCTCTGAATGGTTCACCATATGAGAGGCGCTTTATAAATGTTTGAATACAATACAATACAATACAATACAATCAAGGAAAGAGATCCGCCCTTCATGACACCAATCGTCAAACACTTGATACATAGGCGCAACAAACTTCTTAACCATTAATGCCCTAAGTTTCCCCCATGGGCCAATCTTTGTGATACTTGGGAATATAAGAAATGATGCTAGGGTAAGGTCCTTGGAACTTGTATTTATGTGATTCCGCGATCAGCCACTAGATGGCGTGCTGTTCCCATTTGGGAACATTGGGCACATATGGAGTCTGTTCCCATTTGGGAACACCGTGCAAATTTATTGCAGATAATCTGTTAAATTTGCAGTTTTCAGTTACTACACTAGTTTTAGTTTTAGCATATAGGCTGCTTTGCTAGAGGAATAAAACCACATATCAATGTTGAAGTAACTAGTTTTCAGAAGTTATAAAGCAGAGCCAACGATAACATTATCTAATTCTGTGATTGAACACAACAATCATACACATCAACATATTCCAGGTATTTCTCTACAATGTATTCCAGTGATGATATGATACTACTGCTCATAGTGTAGATGATGTAGAACCATGCACTTTGCACAGTACAGCCTTGTATTCTTCTTACACAATCGACATCTTGCTTGTCTTGCACTCGGAACCCTGATGATGATCGACTCCATCGTAGCGAATGTCACTGACTGAGTGGCTATCTGATAGAGCTGTTGTATCCAACCGTTGTATAGTATTGTTCACATTTTGCCGCCGGAACTTCAGGTGTTCAGATAATTCACCGACTTCAACGTGAAGACGCCAGGCAGCAGCAACAACAGTCATGGCCAAACCCTTGATAAAGAGTGGCACCACCACTTCTTGGAGCGAAACACGGGGTGATAGACATGAAGGGGTCCAGATGCGCATTCCATACATTATTTATGCTGACTTTGAAGCACTAAACGTCCCAGTCAAAAATGAAGACCTCGTAGAGACTAATACCAGATTAATCGCTGAGCAGAAAACATGCAGCTTCTGCTATATAGTCGTTCGCAGCGATGGACAGTCCAACGAACCCGTGCTCTGTCGTGGTGAGAATACAGTGGAAGTGTTCCTTCATCACTTACAAGGTGAGTTAGCTAATATACAAGAAAATCTGGCTAATACAGCAGAGATGGTCATGTCAGCGGCCTCATTCCGTGAGGCTACTAATTGTCACATCTGCGGAAATGTATTAAAAACAGACAAAGTTCACGATCATTGTCATATAACTGGTAACTATCGAGGAGCAGCACATTCTGAGTGCAATCTAAAGTTGCGCATAAATCCTGAAAATTGCAAGGTGCCAGTGGTCTTCCACAACTTACGCGGTTATGACAGCCATCTTATTATACATGAGTGGTAATGAGGGTGAGAAAATCACCTGTATCCCAAATAATATGGAGAAATATATGACATTTAGCCTAGGTCAGCTCCAGTTTATCGACATCCTCCAGTTCTTAAACAGTTCGTTGGATAAGTTGTCAAGCAATCTATCATTGGATGATCTGAAAATCACATTCGCCAATAGCAAAAAGCTAGATTTATTGAGGCACAAAGGCGTTTATCCCTATGAATGCCACCTTCATCACAAGTGGTCTGTCCAATGTGACTGTTTGTGGGCAACGCTGTTGTCCGGCTGTGTGATCCGGCTTTCTTCGCACCAGCGTTGCGTCATTGCCTCCTCGCACACGTCAGAGTGATCGTAGCCCAGCATGGAGGACTGGAGGTCGCGGGTGCCTGCAGCGGAAGCAAAAAAGGGCAAGTGAGGCCACCCGACGAATGTCCAGTCCTCCAGTCTTAACCGGCAGAGATGCCTGGAGCCACTGATTGTCATTCAGGGAGATGTTCGTGATTGAGCATAAGCCTTCTCGCAAGAGTGCATTGTATTTTTCAAGCAGAGCATGTCCCATGCACGGGCTGCATCTTAAAGTGTGCAGTAGTTTCTGAGAGCTTAGCGAGCTCCTGAGGACGATTACGGCGTCGTGCTTTGATTAGTCTTAGCACTTCGATAATTATTAATACAAATATCACTCAGTTTTTGTCAGGCATCAATTTTAAATGTTTGAAATTCGTGTCCACCTCATGTTTACCGTCGGCTTAAGCACAATGCTTATCTAGATGTGAATGAATTGATTCCGTCGCAGCAGTCGGGTTTCCGTCGGAATCACTCCACGGAGACTCTCCTGCTTCGGCTTTTGTCAGACTTCTATAGCGCAGTTGACTGTGGTCAGGTTACTCTCCTTGCTCTCTTTGATGTAAGCTCTGCTTTTGACTGTGTGGACCACTCCATTCTCTTGCAGCGCCTCTCTACTTCCTTTGGCTTGGTGGACCAGCCTCTAGAATGGCTTAGATCTTTTTTAACTGACCGCTCAAATTGTGTAGTCCTTGGTTCGTCCAGGTCTCTTTGGGTCCCTGCCCCTTTGGGTGTGCCCCAGGGTTCTGTCCTGGGCCCGCTGCTTTATCTTCTTTATACTGCTGATGTCTGCTCCTTGTTGACGTCTCAGGGGCTTCTACACCAACTATTTGCCGATGATGTGCAAGCCTACATCCACACCCATTCAGCCGATGCGGTGGCTACTGTGAGTCAGATGTGTCTGACTATGGATGTCCTCTCTTCTTGGATGGCCTCCAATCGGCTACTCTTAAATCCCTCTAAAACACAGCTCATTTGGCTGGGTAGCCGTAGACAACTGCAGGGTATCGACTTTCCTCAACTTACCCTGCTCTTTCCTCACATAACTTTTTCCCTCACAGTTCGTGATCTGGGACTTTCTCTTGACTCCGAGCTTACTTTATCTCAACATGTGAACTCAATTGCACGGAGTTGTTATTATCAGCTTCGTCAGCTTCGAGTGGTCTCTCGCTCTCTCTCTCATGATGCAGTTGTGGTCCTTGTTCATGCCTTTGTTACTAGTCGAATTGACCACTGTTCCTCACTACTTGCTGGCCTTCCTCTTGGTGTTTTGGGGCGACTAGATCGAGTTCTACGCTCGGCTGCTCGGCTTATTGGACGGCTTCCTAAGTTCTCTCCTGTCTCTGCATACATGCGTGATGTGTTGCATTGGCTGCCTGTGTCTCAGCGTATCTCATATCGCATTGCTGCTCTTGTTTCGTTGTGTTCTTGGCTGCGCTCCATCTTACTTGCGTGATCTTTGCCGCCCAGTGTCTGTTGTTCCAGCGCGTCGGGTGCTTCGCTCTGCGACGAGGGGTGAGTTCCTTGTTCCACGGACTCGCTTGGCTATTAGGCAGCGCCGTGCTTTCTCGGTTGTTGGCCCTTCCATTTGGAATGACCTACCACTTAAGCTCCGTTTTTTTTACTTGTAGGCCATCTGACAGGGTTCTACAAGTCCCTCAAATCTTTTTTCTTTAGTCGTGGCTGGGCCGGGAGCGCTCTGAGTAGTTTCTTGAAGGGGCGCTATATAAATCTCTGAATGAATGAATGAATGAATGCGATGCAATAGAAACGAAGTATTAAAATTTAAACACAATGCTGTATCCCTGCTGTTCTATTACAGCGTAAATTTACATAGCGCATTTTTTTAATTATCCTCAAAATAAGTTTGAACTTCGATTGCACCGTGACAGTGTACTAAACACTAACTTAGTGTTGATTTATACAATTGCGTGTTTTTAGTTAAGTTTTAAATCAATGGCACGAAGTTTGAACTGCGATCACATATGTCTAAGGTGTCATTCGATGTTAATTTAAAATTCATTTATAACTAAACTGTTGGTAAAAGTGTTAAGCAAGTTCAGCTCCACACACCCACATAACATTTCGTAACATTTTCAAGGATACCACCCACCCTGAAGCGTTACGTAATTATGCAATGACCCCTAATGCATTATATGTAATGTGCTCCTCCATTTACTTCTATGTTGATTACGGGCAGTACTGTATTCACAGCAGCTCTGGATATAAGCAAAGTATATGACAGTAATTCATTCAGACACTGTTATTCAATAATGATAAGCTGTAATCCAGCCTCCAAAGGTTTGGTTGCCCAGTATCGGTTGCAGAGCATTGGTACAGCAGTACATTTAAGTCATTTGCAATTGGGAGCAGTGTATGGCAGGAGAGTTCCTTGTTGCCTTCACTGTTCACCAATTTTGTTAGTAAGTCTATTGCAGATTGAAGAGCAACAGGACCAGGTTGTTGCATTAATAAGTCCTGGCTGCGTTGCATCATGGATGCAGATGATATTATTTTGCTATCAGCTTCGGTAGCGGAGCTTCAGGCCTTACTGGATAAATGTGGTGTGTTAGCCAAAAACAAATAAAGGTGTGTTTCCGGTAACAGAGGTTAAAAAATTGGGTTGGGGTCATTGCATAATTACGTAACGCTCCTAGTCCTTGAGAACATTACGAAATGTTACGAGGGTGGGTGGGTGGGTGGTTCGAGCTGAACGTTACGTAACGCTTTTACCAACAGTTTAGTTATAAATGAATTTTAAATTAACATCGAATGACACCTTAGACACGATGTGATCGAAGTTCAAACTTCGTGCCATTGATTTAAAACTTAACTAAAACACTCAATATCAACACAAGTTAGTGTTTAATAAACTCCCGCCGAAGGATATAAAAATGACAGATTATTTTTTTTGTGGCCTTAGTAATCAGTTAGGCCTGACATTTAATTGTTCTAAATCTTGGTGCCTAGCATTCAGTCATTGACACAAAGCCTGTTAAGCCTGTTTAAGTTGCGGCTGTGTCAACTTGATTTTTCTTCTAATAAACGAACATGTGATGAATCTATATGTATCTAGGTCACAAAAAGGTTGCCTGAACTGACCAAGTTAAATACGTGGGAGTTACCTTTTGTGCTGGTAGTAAACTGAGATGTGCTGTAGATAGCATAATGTGCAATTTCTACACAGCTGGTAATATGTTCAACAAAATTGTTAGGTTTGTCGGAGATAATGCAGCTTCAGCAGACATATAGCCTTCCAGCTTTAAGACATCGCTCAGTTGCAGCGAGATTCTCTCAGTCTCAGCTGAGTAAACTAAATGCTTGCTGGAATAATGTGTATCATAAAGTGTTTGGTTTTCACACATGGGAATCAGTAAAAGAATTTAAGACTAAGTAAGTACGAATATTCTTTATTGAGAAGTACTAGCAAACGCACAGCACTGTACATGGCAAGATTAATACATTAAAACAAACAAACAAATTTATATATACAAGCAAAGAATTAAATGGGAGAAGTTAATGTATATCAGGGTACCAAGGGAAGAAAGAGTTAGGGCTATAGTCATAGAGGGAAAATGAAGAGCTTAAATAGACTGATCTAGGTAAAACATTGTTTATTTGTATAGCATCTAGGTAGTTTGGACTCTAACCCAATGAAATCGAGCAAGCACTAGAGTGTACTATGGGGATGACAATGAGCAAGTACTAAAGTGTACTACTGGTGTACCATTATAATGACGTCTCTATGTACACCTACAGCGTATGTCTGTTGTTAACACAATAAACGAATATATGATGTTGACCTATCAAAAGCATTATATTTTTGAAATTTTACATCATATAGGCCAAGACAACATAATTAACCCTTTCCGTACCACGTCATTTTAGTCCTGCGCTACCGAGAAATTCCAGGCAAAATTAGCAGATTTTCATAGACACAATATGAATAACATTATACAACTCCTGTTTTATTAGAAACATTGAAAACTTTGGATATGCATTATTTTTCACCTTCTAGCGTGTTCTGTCATGCAAACTTGTATAATTATTGATACGTACAGCTTTTTTTTATACGTACAGCTTTTTGGGCTATTTTTATTGTTATCAATACTATTGAGAATTTTCTGATGAAATTATCAACACTGGTATATTGCCTACATACAAAGTAAGATCAGTCAAATTCCCCAGATAATCAACGGTATCAGATGTAAAACATGCACTAGTTACAGTACTCCACTTGCGTGTGGTATGCTCATCAGATCAGTAGGCAAGAAGGCATACATGTCATCGCTTGATGCATCCTTACCACTATAGACTCGGAACTTCTAGATTTAGGCGGTGCTCGATTCACAGGCACAGAAGCGCTTCACCCCAAATCGAGACCTCAGCGAACAGAACAACATATGCGGCAGTGCGATTCTCATTAACGATAACGGTAATGAAAATGTTCGTTAACGAAAATAAAATGACTTCGTTAACGATAACTATAACTAAAAAATATCATTAACTATAACGAAAATAACACTAACGAAAAGCATTGTTATTTTCATTAAAAAAAATAAAATAAAAAGTGCAATATCGACAGACTCAACTATGCCAATGGCAGTGTTGTGTTTTTCAATGTGTTTGATGATTTTTGCTGGCTTTACAACTATACCCCCCAAGCCTCCGCCATAGCCGCCGAATATTTGTCCAATCCGATTAGCCGCCGGAAATTTTACGGCTTAGCCGTAAAACCACCGAGAATGTTTCTACGGCTAGCCGTTGAAAAAATTCAGCTCATTCAGCTAGAACACGCACAAACTTGTGATTATAAAGTTTTCCCACTGGGTTACTAGTTTGTAGGCTACTTATTTAGAGTGATGACTTTGTAGATTAGCTCAAAAGTTCCGACTTATTGAAACTGTACTGTTTCGTATGACTTTCTTAGTACCACTAATAATTTTTCAGCTAGCCGAAAAGCCGCCATAAATTTTCTCAAGCCAGCCGTTAGCCCAAAAAATTGCGGCTTAGGGGTATGTTTACAACTTCTCTCTTTCTTTCTACTGTAGGTGTCATTATATAGAAATATTTCTATCTGTCAGGTATTTAATCAAAGTGTTTCAAATAGCCGTGCCACTTATACAATATTTTGTACTACAAGACTGAGGAATAGTACATTAAAAAGATTAAGTGTCATTACAGCTTAGGCCCTTTACAATTAGGGGCCATCCATTAGTACGTACGCACAGAGGGGGGTAACCCAAGTGCATCTATTTGCGTATGCTTCCTATGGGTCTACTGGGGGTGGGGGTAACATATTTTGTCTATATGGCCTTCCTTCAAATGGGTCACAGTTCAGCAATCAGGCAATTACTCTAGGAAGAAGGGTTGTGGGAGAGGCTTAGACTGCAGGCTGCATATGGCCCAAGCTTAATGCGGCTGCCCCGGGTGATTGTTCCTGCTGTGGTTGTCTGTCTGACCATGGAGCTCATATATATATATATATATATATATATATATAATATATATATATATATATATAATATATATATATATATATGGGGAGAGAGACAAAGTGTATAGCTCTGAAGGAAATGCTTCCCCTCCACAAGACCGGTTAGAGTGATAGAGGGAGGAGGGGAGTGCGTGTCAAGTGTACGTACGCAAGTGGAGGGGTTGCAAAAAGTACACCTCCGTACAGAGGGAGGGGGGTCGAAATTCTCCGGATTTCTGCGTACGTACTAAATGGATGGCCCCTTATAGTATGGATAATTTATTCTTTATTTTACAAAGTGAAAACAATAATTAAAAACAGGGTAGCAGGTCACTCTAAAATAGCTACCCATCCCCATCATCAGAATTTATGAAGTTTTAGCATCAAGGAAACATGTAGCCTATTTCTAAAACTGAATGCACCATTTCTTCAAAGCCTCTCGAAGCACTAAGCAAATTGTCTAACGCGTCTAAATATGTACAGCTGCTGCGACTGTAGACATATTCATGTAGCCTTATTGTAACTATAAGTAGTAACTAAAATTAACTAAAATAAAAAGCCAGTAATGTAATGTAATGTAATGTAATTAGCAACTTCTATTGCACTGGTGTCTAATGCACAAGGCATCAACCGATGGTGCATCAAAACAATCCGTAATCAGGTCAAAATCCAGAAGATCGTAAGAGAATATAACTATAACAGTCCGTAAGAGACTATAACTATAACAAAAAAATAATACTAACTATAACTGTAACTATAACTAAAATAAGAAACCATTAACCATATCTGTAACTAAAATAAAATCTGTAAGGAGAATCACACTGGACTTCAGAAAGTAGATGCCTCCCAGCATCCATGGGGATGCTGGGAGGCGTTGTCATGTCCTGTAATGTAATTAGCAACTTCTATTGCGCCGGTGTCTAATGCACAAGGCATCAACCGATGGCACACCAAAACCAAGCCGTAATCAGGTCAACATCCAGAAGATCAGTCCGTAAGAGACAGAGAGGCAGCCTAAGGTGGATAAGCAATTTGAAAGAGGTAAGTTTTCAGCCGAGAACGAAATGACACAAGCGACTGAGCACAGCGTACAGACACAGGAAGAGAGTTCCAAAAAGTAGGTCCAGATACTGAAAAAGCTCGTTCACCAAGAACAGTTCTTGATTTAGGTATGACCAGACAAAGACAATCAGATGACCTCATTGAATAATGATAAGTCAGAGGAATAAGAACAGATTTTAAATATTGTGGTTGGCCAGAGTTCAAAGTTTTATAAACTATGAGCCCCAGTTTGAAACGAATTCTTTGCTGAACAGGAAGCCAATGCAAAGATTTAAGCACAGGGGTTATATGTTCATATTTGGATGTATTAGTTATGGCTCTAGCCAAAGAATTCTGAACCCTCTGCAGCTTCAGTATGTTTGATTTATTGATACCAATAAGAAGCGAGTTACAATAGTCTAGGCGACTGGAAACCAATGCATTTGCCAAAGATATTCTTGCAGACATGGGCACATAACGCCTAATTCTGCGTATGTCACGAATGAACATATAGGATAACTTACAAATACTGTTTACATGGCCAGTGAGAGACATGGTAGAATTAAAAACAACGCCTAAGTTGCGTGCAGCGTCGGCCAGCTCAATAACTGAGTCACCCAGTTTCAATGACTTAAGCCCATCAAATTTCTTAAGTTGCTGTGGAGTGCCAAGTAACAGAAATTCAGTCTTTGATGGGTTAAGGAGGAGTTTATTGGATGCCATCCAGGACTGTACTTCATCAAAGACAGCAGACAACATCTGTATAGATGAGTCGCATGACAGACTATCAAATGAAATGTAAATTTGAGTATCATCAGCATAGAAATGATATCTCAGCGAATGATTATCAAGCAATGCTCCTAATGGTGTCGTGTATAGTGTAAACAAAAGAGGGCCAAGCACTGATCCCTGTGGTACACCGCATGTCAACAAAGCATCAGATGAATAATTACCATTTAAATACACTGATTGAGTGCGTGGACTAAGATAAGTACTAAACCAATTTAGTGCAGGGCCAGAGATCCCAAACCAATTCTCAAGACGATGAAGAAGAATAGAATGATCCTGTGACACCAGTGCTGCATCTGACGGGCGATTTTTTTTTCGCTGGCATTGCACTATTTTCATAACTATCCGCATCAATACTTGCATCGACAAAATTGCTACTTTCACTAGAAGGCTCTACATCACTTTCAGAAGACTCTAGCAACAATTTTACCACCTCTTCTTTGCTAAACTTTTTACGCGACAATGTTCCACAATACTGATTTCGCGCCGTATGTGGCTGCGGTCAGTCGCATTTGTAGAGTTCGTGTGCATTTTCCTATTTTTTTACTTACTTCGTAGATCATTTTAGTTGTACTTTGTATAGTAGTTTCGGATTTTGACGCCCGTCTTTCTGTATTACTTTTTGTCTCATTTCGTACAATATTTCGCTGTGTTTTAACCAACTTATTATGAATACAAGCGTGGAGTCGAGATGCACAACGCACTCACGTGACCAGCTGCTGAGCCTGCGTTGGGCAGGGCCGCCATTGACCCCTTCCATCTGCGTACACGTAAACTCATTAATTACCACCAGAGTGCGTGCACGCGGCTGCAGGGGTGGCAGGCGGAGCCGTCCGGCCTCGACGTACACCGAGATGGGGGGCACTGGCATTGCCGTTATCTCTGGCAATCGCCCTGTACATCCATCTGTACACCGTCCATCTGAGTGCCTACTGCAGACGCCGAACATCTCCTCGTCTGTCTAAGTACTAGCCAATGTACGACCACAGCGGCATGTCCATCAGCCGGCTAAACAACTCAGCTGTGCCACCTTCAATGTACGTTCCTTGCCAAAGAAGCTAGAGGCACTTAAACAGCTGACTTCAGACCTGGATATCCCTGTTCTGTGTCTGACTGAGACATGGCTTGACGATGACTCTGTTGATCTCAGACGACTGCGGACACAGGGCTACCAGGTGCTGGAGCGCGCTCGGCCTAGACAGCCTCAGAACAACACACAAATGGCAAGGAACACAAACCATGGCGGGGTTGCCATCATTGCACCAAATGAAATCCGTTTAGCCAAACTAAGCGTCGGCAGCCCTCGGTCCTTTGAACATTTGTGTGCACGTGTCACCAGCAAGAGGTCGTCACTTGTCATCTTACTGCTATACCACCCTGGGTCTAGCGCTGCCAAACAGGAATTCTTCAATGAACTTTCCTCCATGCTGGAAAGTCTGGCGGTATTGACGGACCCTGTTGTCGTGACGGGCGATATTAACATCCGCCTCATCGCCCATCCGATCAACTGTGCACACAGTTCACCAACATCACAGAGTCGTTTGGCTTCAATAACCATGTCAGTCAACCAACGCATGACAAGGGAGGCATTCTTGATGCAGCTATAACTAGGAGTGACCTCCCAGCTCCAACTATTGAGGTGATGGACACCGGCCTGTCGGACCATCGACTCATCAAATGGTCTAATGACCTATGACGACCACCACCAATCTATGTCACTGAAACTCGGCGGTCTTGGAAGCATTTTCAAGTCGATGAGTTCCGTTCGGCTCTTGAGAAGTCGCCGTTATGTGACATGGACTTCACAAAGTCTCTAAATGCCGACCAACTGGCAAGTCTCTACGACAAAGTCATCGTCAGTATCATCGACAGGCTGGTCCCCCTTCGTAAGGTGACCATCCGGAAAAGACCATCCGATCCCTGGTTTGATGACGTCTGTCGTGACCAGAAGAAGCGAGCACGACGCCTAGAGTGCCGTGTCCACAGTGCCAAGACTGATGTGGCTAGGTCTTTGCGTCGTTCAGAATGGCTTGAGGGGCTTCGTCAGTATCGCCAGACTTTAAATACTAGACGCTCTGAATTCTGGCTACATATATTGAAGACCCAGCGTTCTGCACCTCGCAAACTGTGGCAAACCATCGACAAGGTGCTTGGTAGGGGACGCACGCCAGCGGACAATCTCATCTCAGCAGACGAATTCCACCACTTCTTTGACAAGAAAGTGGCTGATGTGAGAGAGTCTACTGCCGACGCTGCGGACCCAACCTACTCAACTACTTCCCACCGTTTACCATCGTTCCCGCCTGTTTCCGTTGGTGACATTCTGGGGCTCATCCAGGGCACTCCAAACAAGCAGTCAACGTCCGACCCGCTTCCTACATGGCTGCTGAAGGAATGCGCTGGCACGATTGCCCCATTTATCACCCAACTGGTAAACTGTTCCATCGCGACTGGAAGAGTGCCAACGGTCTTCAAAGTTGCAACAATTACACCGCTACCAAAAAAAACTGACCTTGACACCGCAGATGTGAAAAACTATCGCCCAATATCCAACCTGTCTGTTCTGTCAAAAATGCTGGAAAGGGTTGTATCCAGGCAACTGGTTCATTCATTCATTCATACCGAACATTTGTATAGCGCCCCTTCAAGGAAACTACTCAGAGGCGCTCCCGACTCCAGCACGGCCAAAAAGAACGGTTTTAAGGTGAGAAAAGAACGTGGGAGAGAAGGTCCTAGGAACAAGACGAAGCTCCAGAGGAAGGCCATTCCAGGTCGAGGGGCCCCCACCTGAGAAAGCGCGATTCTGCATAGTGGAGGTTCGAGCAAAAGGGACAAGTAGGAGTGCCTGTTCAGATGAACGGAGGGATCGAGAGCCCCTAGCACTAAGGACAGGACAGCAGAGCTCACGAAGATAGGCAGGAGCGAAACCTAGTAAGCAGCGCCAGACTAGGGCAGCTGTTCTGTACGCAATCCGCTGCTCAGAGGGGAGCCAGTGGAGAACGTCGAGCATGTATCCAGAGATATGGTCATATTTTGGTATGCGGCCAATAAGGCGGGCAGCAGAACGCAGGATCCGATCCAAGCACCCCAGTCGAACAGCCGGGAGGCCAGCATAAAGTGAACAACAGTAATCAAGTCTGGTTGTGACAAAGGCATGGACAAGAGTGGAAGCAGCAGTAGCAGTGGTTAATTACCTTAACATCAACCAGTTGTTCCCAGACAGACAGTCAGCCTACCGTGCTTTCCACTCTACTGAGACGGTACTCGCAGATGTTCTGTCCGACATTCTCCTTGCAATCGACTCTGGAAACTTCTCTCTTCTCTCACTCCTCGATCTGTCTGCCGCATTCGACACGGTCGACCACGACATTCTGCTCCAACGACTGCATCTATCTTTTGGCATGTCATCCACTGCGCTGGAGTGGATGGCGTCCTACCTGACTGACAGACAGCAATGCGTCCGCCATGCCGGCTCCACGTCCACAGCGACTATCCTTACCTGTGGCGTTCCTCAAAGCTCAGTCCTGGGACCCATTCTTTTCCTCCTTTACACTGCCGACATCTTGGCCATAATATCCAAGCATGGTCTGCATGGTCATCTCTATGCGGATGACTCACAGATCTATGGCTTCTGTCGTCCTGACTCCACTGACGTCAATCATCTTCAGTGAGCTGCATCAGTGACATCGCTGACTGGATGAAATGCAATCGACTACAGCTGAATTCATCAAAATCAGAATTCCTGTGGTGCTCGTCTTCACGTAGGGTGGCCAATTAGATCGAAACCCTTTCGTCATTGGTGCGGATACTGTCGAGCCAAAGAACAAAGTCCGCGATCTTGGTTTTTTCCTCGACAGCGACTTCTCAATGACGTCACATATCACAGGCCTTGTGAGGACCAACTTTGGAATCCTGAGACAGCTGAGGTCTGTTTCGCGGTCTCTCACACAGGAAGTGACTCGCCATCTCGTGCAAAGTCTAATCCTGAGCCGAATCGATTACTGCAATGTCGACTTTGCTGGCTTGCCACAGCGCAGTATCATTCGGCTTCAGGCGGTCATCAACGCTGCTGCTCGTCTGGTCTTGCGATTGAAAAAATTCGACCACATTACAACCGCGATTCAAGGCGAGCTTCAGTGGCTGAGAGTTGGCAAGCGCATCAATTTCAAGCTCTGCATCCTGGGGCATAAATGTCTAAACAACTGCGCACCACACTATCTCGCAGACAACATCAGGCCACTATCAGATGATTCCAACAGGTCACGGCTGCGCTCATCGAAGTCTGCTGATGTTTTCATTCCTGCAACAAAAACTAAAGCGGGCGATCGGGCCTTTCGGGTTGCTGGCCCACGTGCCTGGAACAGTCTTCCCGCAGCTATTCAGGAAATAAAGAGCTATTATGTTTTTAAAAAACAGTTAAAACTCTACTTGCTCTCAAGCTCTTAGCATAATGTGGTGACAATAATATTGACTTTGTGTATGTGTGTAAAGCATCCTAGAAGTAGCTTGCTACTGACGATGCTCTATAAATTGTCGTAATTACAACTACAATTACAATTACTGTACAGTCGGCCATGAATATGCAATTACCACGACCCCTTAGGTCAGCATAAAATATGTAAAAAATTATTTTTCATTATAATTTCTTCATTCACTAGCTGTCAGAACACAAACAGTAAGCACGCCCTACCAAGCTAACGCAGTACAGTGCTACCTGCATCTATATACTACCGGACATACGCCGTACGTCATAAGGTAGCGTGGCTGTCTAAATCATGACGTATGGCGTACATCATAAGGGACAGATAGGGTTAAGCACAGATATAAATGGAAGATATTTTTAGAATGGGAACTTAAACACGTAATTCAACCAACCAAAACAGACATTTAAGTCTACATGTACTATCGGTGTACTATCATGACAGAGGTGCCGTACAGTGCTAAAAGGCTAAGAAATTAAAATTGCAAATGAAAAAAGTGAAATATTATTAAGTTGCAACATTATAATAACTTAGGTACTAGTTTTAATAGTAGGTAAGCTCATAGTCTAACACCATCCAGTGATTTATATCTCATACCATTCCTCTCATTCTTTCACTGTCAATGCCGCTGGTCTCTCATCCGCACACCCTCACCTGCGGTGTTCCTCAAGGTTGTTCTCGGTTCTCGGTCTGATGTTAATTCTTTTATCTGTACACCTCCCACTCAGCAAACTCGTTTCCTCATCCTCTGCCGATCATCACCTCTATGCCGAAGACACACAACTCTTCATATCTTGCTCCCCTCACTCCCTTCCAGGTGCACTAAATCACTTACGCAACATCATCACTCAGATTTCAGCCTAGATGACCGCTAACCTGCTATGCCATAACCCTTCAAAAACAGAATTCCTGATTATTGGACTTCGCGAGCAATTAAACAAACTCCCGACCTTTGTCCAACAGATCTCACATCTCCCGTACCTTACTCTTCTCCAGAAAGACTATGAGAATGGTAGAAAAAGACTGGGGGTCAGACATTGATCCACATGGAGTTGGGGTGTGCAATGAAGACTTAACAATGGGGTATTAAGAAAGACTAAGGGTTTTGTGGGCGCTGAGAAATTTTCGAAGATTTAAATTTTCATTTACACTTGCATTTAGTGAATTGGTAGTAGTAGGCTAAGGAAACTATACTAACCTACCAAGCATTGTAGTGCAAGCACATCAGCAACGTCATAATTCACAACAGTTCGTTTCCAATAATTTTTCAAGAAGGCCTATAGATGAAAATAATCGATCGACTTGAAAATAATCGATTGACTCAGAAAATAATCAATCGACTCGGAAAATAATCTATCGACTCGGAAAATAATCTATCGACTCGCATAAAAATCTGTCGACTCGGAAAATAATCTATCGACTCGGAATATAATCTATCGACTCACAAAATAATCTGTCGACTCGGAAAATAATCTGTCGACTCGGAAAATAATCTGTCGACTCGGAAAATAATCTATCGACACGGAAAATAATCTATCAACTCGGAAAATAATCTATTGACTTAAAATATAATCTATCGATATTATATGGTATTATGATATTATTTACTGTTATAGAATATGATACTATCATATAATAATGAGTATAATCTATTGTTGAAATTATATAGGGTGACTCGATAGGTCGAGAACGATTTTGAATGCAGACAAATATATGTTATACACAATATAATATGGAAAGTTGTATACTGGAGGATAGGTTGTTCAAATGAGAATGTTACGCAAAAAAATTAGATCACTAGCTCACTTATTAAAATTTTAGCGCCAATATCCGTGACGTCATCAAATTCGTGCCAAGCAAACGTAAACAAGCAGCATTATCATTGACTAGTGAATACGCCGATTAGGCAATGGCGGCCTTAAATGAATCGCAAATTAGGGCTCAAGCTATTACATTATTGGAAGAAAAGTACAGTTACAGTGTTATAGGAAAGAAATTGGGTCGTTCTAAATCGTGGATTAGCAAGTGGGCCAAACGCTACAAGCAGAGTCCAAACGAGACGCTGCAGAATCGATATCACGGCGGTCGAAAGTCCGTGCTGACTGCTGCTGCTCAAAAACTGATCAAACAGTCTAAATATAGGCGAGGACAGAGTTTGCGAAAATTAGAACGTCGGTTAAAAGACAAACGCCTTGCTGGAAGCAGAGACAATCAGGCGCTATATGCGGACAACGCTGAAATGGAAGAGTTTCGAGAGACAAAAAGTCCTAAAGTTAACTGATGCTTACAAAGTTCGCCGAGTAAACTTCGCGAAGAAGTTTAAGGATATTGATTGGTCGCGTGTTATGTTCAGTGATTAATCGCCCTTCAAACTCTACCACGTACCTAACAGTAAGAACGATGTTGTGTGGGGATCACAAGAAAGTTCTGTTACGTGTGCTCCACAGGCGCAGTTCAGTCCCTCAGTTCTGGTGTGGGGAGGCATGACATCTCTTGGATTAACAAAACTTCATATCATTCCAAATAAAACTTCAGTCACTTCGAGTTATTACATTAATGAGATACTGGAGAAAGAGGTCAAACCCGCATTCCAGCGAACTGCAGTCTGCGCTCAGTTAACAGCCACAAAAATGTTTCATAATAACGGCGAAGGATTATTTCAACAAGACGGTGCACGTGCACACACACGTCAAAAGCCTCAGTCGAATGGTTGAAAAAAAATATCAATGGATACATCTCACCGGGGAACTGGCCGCCTAATTCGCCGGATTTGTCACCAATAGAAAATGTTTGGAGTATTATGGCGGCAACTGTTTATGCCGATCCAGAACCCCAGACATTGAACACCTTAAAACGTCGGCTTCGTAAGGCATGGACATCGATACCTCTGACAACTCTGAAAAATCTAATCGGCTCGATGCCTAATCGACTTGAGGCTGTAATAAAGAGTAAAGGAAACATTATTAAATACTAAATGATAATTTGTATTAGTTCAGGGATGTCAAAGAGCAAGCCCGCGGGCCATTTCTGGCCCGCCGAAGATATTTTTCTGGCCCGCGGCGCATTGCCTGAAGACTAAGCCCTACACAATTTGAGAATAAAAGTTTATAGGCCTATATTTCATTCTGAGGCTCAATGTGCTTTATATGATGTTCGTTATTGAAAAATGAAGATCAAAATTAAGATTTTATAAGCCTAATTTGACTGTTTGTGTGCTAAAAATGCATCATTTGAGATTTAGCTTCTCAAAAATTTTCTGGGGACGGGATCACCCTCCCACTCAGGTCCCATGACTCCCATCGCCCATTTTGCCCAGGTGCCTTCCGCACTCCGGCCCGCCACTTGCTGGAAAATATTGACACTGGCCCGCCATTGGAAAAGGTTTGACACCCCTGTATTAGTTAATTAATTAATTATGTATGGATTAACAATGATGGTCGTACAATATTCGGCCTAACTGGACGTTTGCAGTTTGCTTAACACGAATTTGATGACGTCACGGATATTGGCGCTAAAAGTTTAATAAGTGAGCTAGTGATCTAATTTTTGTTTGCGTAACATTCTCATTTGAACAACCTATCCTCCAGTATACAACTTTCCATATTATATTGTGTATAACATATATTTGTCTGCATTCAAAATCGTTCTCGACCTATCGAGTCACCCTATATTTGTACAAATATTATATTTGAACACCTAAATGACTTCTCTCGAGTGTTATCTTCAAATTTCAAAACATCAAATTTCAAAATGTTGTGTTCCTTGAACATTTAGTAAAACTACATCGTTAGGCCCTACCTCATGGCTTCACAATTCGGTAATTGAATCCTTCTTGTTTGGATTGTGTACCATTTGTAAACTAACTGCTTATTGTGTCTGGTCAGAAATATGTTTACCTTAAGGCTTATAGCGCTCGTAGAAATTAAACGTATTTTCTTGATTTATATTAATTTCAATAAGTGTCTGGTTTGCTAGTATTGTCTGCAGTCAAATGCGACTCAAACTACTTCTTAGCAACGAGTGACATCTGGTTCCAACAAGCATTGAAATCGTGAAGCAATTTTGTTCAGATGACTGCTTAAAATGCAACCATTACAGTGTGGAAATTCAAAAAAGTGTTAAGTAGGGATGGGGCACACTCCCTCCCCAAACCCCTCCCCTGCTCGGTGCTGCGTGCCATAGCGATCGTCCTTCGGATGCCCGTTCATCGTATCCCCCCACTTACGTTCGTCCCCCAGGCCTATGGCCTACATGTAGTCTCAGGCTCATTGTGCGTACACAATTAAAATCCTGGCGGGCCGCTGTATCATGATGATGTCTACTGACCTACAAAAAGCATTATACTTTTGAAACTATACATCATATACTCAAAGATAATATAATTAAGCAAAGAAATAAGCAGAAGATAATGTTAGAATGGGAACCTAAACGTGTAATTCAAGCAATCAATATGGACATTTAAATCTATGTGTACCTGGGTATTTAAATGATCCAAGATGGCGAAACACTCGCGGACAGATACACGCCATTTGCTTGAGGAATTAAATTCCAACGATGACAGTTCAGATTAATCCAACAGAGGGATGCCCAGACGCAACGTCTTCTACCATCCGAGAGGAACTGCCATGGTGTCGAGGTGCGTGAGAATCCATTGACTGGGCTCTCCACATTCGCGGGACCTTGCCAGTGAACTCTTCTAGTCATCTGTTATTCGAGCTGTGTTCGTTTTCGACTGACTGTCTGGTCATATTGACTCTAACATCATTTAGAATAGCGCAGGGAGCACCTCTGAGTAGGAATCTTGAAGGCTATATAAATTTTTGGAATGAATGAATGAATGAAATAAAGTGGTTTTGGCCAAACGAAATTCCGACTTTGATAATTATGAGTTCACAGATGGCATTCGGAAAATGTTGTCCGAACGGAAAGTGCGATGAAATATCAGGTGACGGGTGAGATAGACCGGCTGAATGTAAGATATTTTTATTGCACCCATAACTCTTTGCAGGTGTACTAGAAGAGGAGATAAAACGCTCAAGATTAATGTTGACATCTGTATGTCAAAAAGTGATCAAGATATGAAAAGTATAAAATTGCTGACAGTATTTCTTTATTTTTCCTTCACTATTATGACTATGGTCTAACGATGACAATTCAGATGAACTAACAAACTTATAACTCCTTCACTTCTGAAAGTATTCAAAAATTTCTTAAATAGTGTTTTGTCTAAAAAATTTCTAAAACATTTTTATGCTCAGATAACATAAGTTGTCACAAAGAAATATTTTATATATGGCTTGAACATAGAAAAGTAACAAAATTGGGGAGGGGAACACTTTGGGGAAGCTTTGGTATCCAAACATTTTGTTGTCTATGAGGAGGTAAAATGTTAAAAGAATTGTTAACGTTTACACTATGTTTGTACGTCATTTTACACTATGTCTGTCGGTCATGAAGAAGAAGAGCAGTCCCCTGAGCTAGCCCTGAGGCAGCCATGAGTATGAAGTGTTAGCAACTTCATTTTCTTAGCCTCGGCATATGAGGGTGGGTGGCCAATCCTCTCCCACACTGTCTCATCTTCCACCGACAGTGTACAGTCAGTGTACTCATCATAGCTGAGTTGGCTAGGGGGTGCTCTTGGAACATAAATCTTTAACCAAATTTTCTGTCCTGGCGGGGATTTGAACCCCCGACCTCTCGATTGACAGTCCAGCGTGCTAACCACTAGACTATAGAGCACCCTCACAAAGACGGCTATGTGCATCAACGTCACCAAAACCTGCGTACATACACCGAAACAACTGTAGCAGCTCATAATGTACGCAAAGTTTTATAACACGGTATTCAACATAACGTTGCAACGCCATTGGACTCCAAGTTCCAAGCTATAATGAGCTGACAACATTTTAGAAGTGCTTTCATTAGTAATTGCAACAGGAAACTTGGCAAAAATTTCATTTTTACACAATGATAGAAACTACATGTAGTTTCACAAATATTTCAGAAGTTTAAACTTACCTTATTCTGACATTCAATAGATAACCAGAAACTGTAAGGATATGCAAAGTGTGTACCCTAAAATCAACAGTAAAATACTGACAGCGTAAATAAATAAACAAATCAATTTTGTTTATCTTCTCTTCCCAATAATAAGTGAAATCTGCATAGACTACAAATAGCTCAAAAGCCTCTTGCCATAAGAGACCTCTAAATAGCAGCAAATATACTCCCATATTACTCCCAGCTCTGGCTGCCCATAAAGCAAAGAATCCATTTGAAAATTTGCTTACAGTTCACATTCACAAGCTTATACATTATAACCACTGTTTCATGCTCACCCCTCACACAAATAGATATTGTACTCGATAAATGGATGCTGTGACTCTTGATGTGACTCGTACATGTGTGGTGAACTAGAACATTTAGCTCGTGTGTATTTGTCCTATGGCAGGGCTCTCGCTCTATGTTAGTCATGCTGTCTGGGCAACACCCTTCTGTTTGCCGCACAACTAGCTTAGTGCAGTTGATTCTGACTAGTTGAAAATACCGCATAAATTTTGGCACTTACAGAGGCTGTAAGCTGAGCTCTGCTGCCATGCAGACAGTGAAAATTGTGCACGAACAAGGACCTTGTCGCACTGTTTCAGAAATGTTCCGAGTTCAAAACCGCAATCGCTTTGTATGCTGAATTATTATAATGGTGGCATCGGCAAGTAAATGTAGACAGTGGGGGGGGGGCACAAACCTACGATCGACCATGGAAGGTTCAAAGCTCGAAGAGACACATAGGGTAGATTATGTTTGTTCGACTAGGTAAAGTTAGGCACAGAATAGGAGTCATTCTATATGGTTACAGGGTTAGCTATTTTATTTCTGTCATTTGCTATTGAAGTTGCTTGCCATGTTGAAAACTGACGATTAATGTATAGACTGAAATTGATATCGAAGAAAAGGTAATTGTGCTATGATTTTAGCCTCAGCCTTATTTATGCAGCGCAGTGTATGTCTCTGCCACCAATATAATGATCGTTACCCCTGGACTTTTCTAGATGGCGTGTTTTTTAAGACGTGACTGCTAAATATGTACATCGTTTGCTTGTTCATAATTGCTAGTTCAAATTCATTATTAATAAATATTGCACATGGTGGATAAGTAATCCACCATGTGCAATATTTATTAATAAGACCTTAACCTCCATTAGGGGCCGTCCATAAATGACGTCACGCACCTAGGGGGGGGGGGAGGAAATTTGTGACGATGTGTGACATGGGGTGGGGGGGTCGGAGTAGTGTGACGTCACACCAGGTCTAAGTTATTAAATTTAACAATTAACAACAATTTAATTTTAATAATAACAGCACTAATTTTTAGGATTAAATTTTCATTATTTTTTTATTATTTTAATGTGTACGGGCACCATTATTCATAATTTTCTAATTATTTCAATATTTGGTCACCGTTAGATTTTAAAATATTCATGCTTTCGCTATTTGTTCCATGAAGAAGCATTTTGCTTCGCCATGGAAATTGGTTTTTATAGGGGGTCAGAGCTTTGTGACGTCATTTTCAGAGGGGGTCTTACTTTTTGTGACGAAGTGTGACGAGGGGAGAGGGGGTTACAAATCGGCCAAAATAGCGTAACGTCATTTATGGACGGCCCCTTACTCCTCTATCTTCACCGACCAAAACTACTTGCCACCCAATTTCCAACTCACTGCCCCTCCCAAAAACCCCTTCATTGAAGAATACCAACTATTCTATCTTCTGGACCATTTGCATCCTACTGCCACTGGACATGACAACCTACCTGCTTGGTTTCTTAGACTCACTGCCCCATTCTTTTCATTACCTCTCTATCACCTTATCAATCTCTCATTCCTATCCCATTTTATCCCTCCCCAATGGAAAATAGCCATCATCCGGCCAAAAGCTAAAACCAACTCCCCCTCTCAAAATGCTTTCCGCCCAATTTCCATCCTCCCTGTTCTCTCCAGAATAGTCGAAAAGCAAATAGTTCAGAGATTTATATACCCTATTCAATCTCCCCTTGAATACCTAGTTTCAGATCAATTTGCTTTTAGACCCACTGGTTCCACCTCTGCAGCCATAATATCTATCATACATCATACACAACACCTACTAAAAACCAACGAATATGTCTCAATAATCTCCCTTGACTTCTCCAAAGCATTTGACTCTGCCCTATTTGACAAAATCTCCACTCTTGATATCCCAGACCAAATCTATAACTGGCTAGTTGAATATCATCTTGAACACTCACACCTCACTATATTCAAAGGTCACTCTTCATCTCCTCCCAATCAATGCTAGTATAGTTCAAGGGTCTGTCTTAGGACCTATCAACTTCTCCATTACTGGTTCAGACCTGCACCCTTTTCAGCCCCTTAATGTTATGTTCAAATTTGCAGATGACACTTACCTCCTTACTGGATCCTCTCAAGCTCATACTATTCCATCTGAACTGCATTTAATCTCTACCTGGGCTTCTTCCAATAGCCTTACCTTAACTAGCTCTAAATCTAAAGAAATTATCATCTTCTACCCTCGACACCAATTTGACCCTCCTCCTCCATTACCTAGTATTACTGAAGTTAAAACTTTGAAAATACTGGGTGTCATCCTGGTGGGGTCTCACTCTGGCTTCCGATAAAGAACGCCTGGAAAGACTCCTAAAAAGAGCCAAACGCCTAGGTTACCTAGCGCAATCCTTTCCAACAGTCTCTCAACTTGCCAATATAGCCGATGTGAAACTCCTTTTCTCCATATTAGACAAGCATGTACTTCACCATCTCCTACATCCACCCCGACCCCTCTCCTCTCACCAATTAAGACCTAGAGCGCACAACCATACTCTCCCACCCAAGGACAACTCTCACCAGAGATGGGTACGATTAGCTAGAACTGCTAATCGATTAGAATTAGAATTAGCTCCTGAAATTTGCTAATCGATTAGAATTAGAATTAGCAAAAGGTTTTAGCTAATCGATTAGAATTAGAATGAGCAGCAGCTAATCGATTAGCAATTAGAATTAGATTTCGATAATAGATAGTTCGATACATTATTTGCTTCATGAATTTGTCAAATTGTAATCAAATCACAGCAAGTTACTACAGCAAGTTGTTGTAGCCTATTACAATACGCAAAGCTTTAGCCTATTACAATGCTTAAAGATGTAGCCTATTACGACATAGTATTACGTACAATGCCTAAAGCTGTAGCCTATTACAATATCTGAAGCTGCACAACTGCTATGTGTGAGAACAGTCCAAAATATAAATATAATATAAAATATCTTTTCTTTAATAAGCGCCTGACAAACGCACTGCGCTGTACATTTACATGTTATGCAATTGAAATCTGAACTACTAACAGAACAGACAGCTTGCAATACAACGGCGCTAATAGCAGCCTACAAAGCATATCCGCCCAACGGGGGCTCGAACTCGGTACCTCTCGGTCTCTGTGCCAGATGTTATCCAATGCGCCACGGGCCCCCCCAAAAGCCAGCAAGCAATACCACATCGCTCAATACATGCGACAATTATTGACATTGCTACTGCATAAGTTCACTATTGCATTTTGTAATCAGCATGTCTTGAATCAGCCTACAGCGCCTAGCGTTTACGATGTAGCCACAAAACTAAATACGCGTTCCATGGTAGCTGAGGTTGCAGGAATACAGTGGTGCTGTACAATGTACATGTAGATGAAGAACAGGAAGACATGCAAATCTTTCAGTGTTGTATGAGCAGAATGGACAGATAACCATGAACAGATCATTGCAGGTTTGAAACAGCCTTCAGAGAAATAAATAAGTAAGGAATTCTTGAAAACTCAATATTAATAAACTCATTCTTAACGAATGCGTTCTCAGCTTAATTTTCACCCATCTAATCGATCAGCTAATCGATTTTCGATTAGAATTAGCTGAAAATTGCTAATCGATTAGAATTAGAATTAGCATCAGATGACAGCTAATCGATTAGAATTAGAATTAGCTGTTTGTCTAATCGATTAGCTAATCGATTAGCATCTAATCGATTAGTTACCCATCTCTGACTCTCACTACATTCCCAGATAATGATATAAAAATATTTACTAGTTAATTCCAACATTTTCTAATTAACTTTAATTAGCCATTATCACTCATGTTAGCATTTCTGCATTTTTGTCAGATTGTTTTTCTCAATAAACAAATATATATATATATATATATATATATATACTTTTAAAACAGCTGTTTCTGTGGAATGGAGCCAGATTGTGTTAGACTAAGTAGGATGCAGGACAACTCTCAATTTACTCCCAGATCATTATATAAAAATATTTACTAGTTTATTCTAAACTCTTCTAATGAACTTTAATTATCCATTATCACTCATGTTAACATTTCTGCGTTTTTGTCAGATTGTTTTTCTCAATAAACGAATATATGTATATTGCGTCCGAGTCCGCTTCTGTAATGCCTGTCAAGTCAACATGTGGTTGGTAACAACTAAAAACGAAGAGTCTGGATCCGAATTTCCACACGCTTCTTCTGTAATCCTTCAGAAATGGACTACAAAGATTCCAGCAACACAACATCTGTTGCCAAGAAAATCACGGATGCAGTCTCACTCTTCCTGTTACGTCGGCCTCTGCAGTACGGCACCCTATATATGGCGTCCCGCTCGGGCCATCTGGTAATTGTACTGCAGAAAGAACTTTGAGCAGATTGAAAATAATAAAAATTACTTATTATATGTAGACTTTGCAGCAGTGATATTTCAGTTAACTGAAATAGAAACTGAAACGAAAATTATGAATTTCCGTTTAATGGAAACTGAAACTAAAATGGAAATTATTTGCAAAACGGAAACTGAATAGAAACGAAAATACAAAAATTGAAAACTGAATAGAAATAGAAACGATAATTAATTTCCGAACTGAAATTGTTGAAAAGACGTAAAAAATTTCTTGCGTTCTCAATGGGCTTTAATTGGACTAAATCACTGTCGGTATTTAATCGGAACACTCGGTATTTAGGCCAACCATTCATTCTCGTTGTTCGTCGATATCCGGTAACTTCCGGTCATCTGAAATTATGTCGTCTGTTAGTGTCAGGTTGCTAAATTTTTCTAATAAGAATACATTTTTCGTGACTATTGGCTGGACTTAAGCGCAAAAACGAGGTGTGGCAGTATTTGTATATGATGTCAAAACGAATGAGTTCGTGTTTGGTGAAAGCTGGATCAGATGTTAGCACTAAGCCATCAGGACTGCAGCTTTTGGGAAAGAATTCGACTAATCTGAAGGTAAATATATTAAAATAGTTGACTAGTCCGTCCTAAGATGGGTTAAAAACAATTTATTGGAAATAATCGATTTCACGCTGTGCCATTGATTCTTTCAAAATCCCATTGGCAGCATCCATGATGAAAGTGGTAGTGCAGATGCCAGATGATGGAACTGATGATGAACAGTATGATGATGGTAGGGAAAGCCCGAAGCCTAATATCCCACTCCCAGAACTCCCTGAGAAGGTCTTGTGTCGTCTCATGCCTTGTGTGGCTCATATTCTCCAGGATTGTTAAGCAGGCTTATAGAAAGCACTATGCACAAATAATATTAACGGCCAGAAAGGTTGCTAGCCAGATTAGAAGGTCATCGGTAGCAGTGGAAAAGTGGAATAGAAAGTGTGGTAAAAAAGCTTGTGGCTGACTACACTACTAGATGGAATAGTAAGTTTGTGATGGCTCAACGATTGTTACTGATTAAGATTGTAGTAAACGTTGTACGTCCATCTTGTTGTCTATCAAAGCAAACATATCTATGTAGAAACTGAAACCGAAATTTTTCAGTAACTGAAATGAAAACGAAAATTATTTTAAAACTGAAATTGTAATAGAAACTTAAATTATTTCAAAACTGAAACTCGAACTTTAATAGAAATTATGAACCCGAAACTGAATAAAAACTGAAACTTTAATTATTTTCAAAACTGAAATATCACTGCTTTGCAGCATCGGCTACCAATTAACTTGCCATTATTTGAACAGTTTACCTTCTTGAAGCGAGCGTCAGTAGTGCTCATAATAGCTGCTAATAACTGACAGGCAGTTTTGGGCTTTTCCTGATCCAACGATAGAAACATTTAATATCAACTGTCTATACTTTATAAATGTGAGCGTTTGACTTGCATTATTAAAAAGGTACTTACTTACTTTATGAATAATTCATAATAATAATAATCTTCATTTAAAATTTTCAAACTGACAACTATGCAGTATGAGTACAATTATTGTACTCATACTGCATACTTGTCAGTTTGAAAATATTAAATGAAGATTATTATTATTATTATTATTATTATTAGGGCCTATTATTAAGATGCAACAATTCTAATATGTTACATCAATAAATTCACAATGGATAAATACCTGGCTTTGACATACCAGGCTCTAAAGTAGATTGTTATACAAACTTACCTCCGAATCCATACCATGCACATATATGTTCCTCTCTTTCACAAATGCTGTAATGTCAACAACTGTTTGAAAATCAATAACTGCAGGAATCACTTGTTGAAATACATCAATAGTTTTCACAGTAGAGATATTCCAGCGACATCCATAAAATGTACCAAAAGCAAATGCAAATCCCAGAAAATACATCGTCCGAAGCGAAGTAGTCATATTTTTAGAAACTGCTACAAACAACAGAACCAATATCTTATCCAAAAACTTATCATTCACAAAACAAATACTGTATGCAGAGTTAAGAAGGGTACCGTTAGATTGTACGATTCTCTAAGAATTTACAAGTAAGGATAAAGGATAGAAATTATGTTTGGTATAGCACACTATAAATGACGCTGAAGCTTGTGTAAGGGATAGAGTTGTAAGCGAGTCACACTATTGGAAGGAACGCTGACCAATGAGAGTACAGCTGACATACGATGCTTCCCCTAGACCAGTGCTGTCCAACCTGCGGCCCGCCGGCAGATTCTAAGTGGCCCGCCGCAGCTCGCTAAATATTTGCAACTTCTGTTAAAATGAAGTAAAAGACAGTCACTGCCCAAGTTGCAAAGCTATTCGTTGGTAACTTGGCTTATCATTTGACAATGTGTACACAAAATCCAGTTCCCAAGAGGCATTCATTATGATAACTCCATAATTAATTATGATACAGTTAATAATTTTTAATACATTTTAGTCGCTGGTTTTGAGTTGACTGGTGCGGCCCTCGGCTTCAAAAATTACTTCTTCGGTGGCCCGCGGTGTCAAAAAGGTTGGACAGCACTGCCCTAGACCGATGGCAGCCAGCTTCCATTTTAAACAAGAAGGTTTTTGCACTACATTATTGACAGGTTTTTCACGCTTTACAGAATTAATCGAATGTAATAGATTAATTTAAGTTAATTTTTGAAGATTAATTGTTTAATTCTTTTAGTCAGTATTACAACACTAACTCCTAAACTTTATCAACTTTCCTACTGTACAGCATGCAGTTTTTGTGCCGTCAAACTGCCTTTTTATTACAGCATTGCATCAAAATATTTTACCAAAAAAATATATTTTCCTACCTACCTAATTTTTTTAACCTCTGTTACCAGAAACACACCTTTACTATTTTTTGGCCTAAGTAATTTAACAGATGTCGAACATGACAGCCGTTTCTTCCTTATTCTGTCGACAATTGTATCCGTCTGTCCTAGAAGAGCTGGGACAGACGGATACAATTGTCGACAGAATAAGGAAGAAACGGCTGAAGTGGCTGGGACATGTGATGAGAATGGGTAATGACAGATTACCATCGATGGCTTTACACGGATATGTGGAGGGAACTAGGAGTAGAGGAAGACAACAAAAGACATGGATGGATAATATACGAGAGGATCTGGAGAGAATGAAGATGAACATTGCAGAAGCAAAGGAACAAATCAAGGATAGAGAATTCTGGAGACGACAAGTTGAGGACTCATCGTTGGCCTTGGCCTGACGGAGGAGAAGCAAAGAAGAAGAAGAAGAACATGACTAATCCATTCATTCCGTGCCTCTAATTCAAATGCAGTTATAAACGCATATTTATATGCAGTGATGTGCACAAACTATTTTTTTTAGTTAAACTATAACTATTTTGCAACTAAAATAAAAAAAGTTTAAATAAAAGTTGGCAACTGATTTTGTAAATATTAAATAAGTTAACTAAACTAAAAATATTTAGTTAAACTTTTTCCAACTTTTTAACAAACCTTTTTCACAAACATTTTCACAATGACAGAGGTTAAGTGAACTGTAATAATGCAGAGCATCAATGACAATTTCACTTTCAAACTATGTAATGTGTACTAGACTAATAGTCCTAGTACAGTTCTACAAGAAAATCATGAAGAAATTTGCTAATGGTGCAATGCAATGCAGTTCTCTTGACTTGAGTGATAAACAATCATTGAAGAAGATAGTTGCTGATATTGTTACTTAAACTTTCTAGCTAATAACTATACAATACAATACAATACAACTTGTATTTATAACGCGCCTTAATAAAACAGAGTCTTACTCAAAGGACGCGTTACAATGTACTTACTAATCATAGTACTTAGAGAAGAGATAAGTTTTAAGTTTAGATTTTAAAATATTCATTGAGGATGATCTTTAGATTGGTTCTGGTAAAGAGTTCTTTTCAGCTGGAACAGCTACTTCAAACATTCTGTTTCCAAATTGTAGATTTGTTCTTTTGATTACAAAGTCTCTTTTTGAAGCTGATCGCAATCGACGTCTTGACTCAAGAGCAGCCCATGGTGTGACTAAAGATGATAAGTAAGGAGGAGCAAACATTAGTTTGAACATCAAAAGACAGAGTTTAAAGGATATCCGAGCCTGAATGGGTAACCACTAACCAGTATAATTGCTGAAGGGAGTTGGTGATGTCATCTCTAGGGCCAAGGTTTTTGACTAGGCGAGCTGCAGTGTGGATATAACAGAGGTAAGCCGTTAAAGGGTGGATTTTGGCAGACCATAGAGTATTGAGTTACAGTAGTCAATTCTGGATGATACAACTGAATGGACTAAGATGTGAAGGCAATGCTCATTTAGGCAGTGCTTGATTTGGCGTATTTGTCGGAGATGAAAAAAACAAGCTTTAGTGTTGGAGCCAACATGATTAGACCAAGGAAAGTTTACTATAAAGAAAAACTCCAAGATCATGATATACATTAGAAGGCTGGATAGAGCAGGTTTCGTCTAGTTGCAGGGAGAGAGTTTTCAATTCAAGATGTGACCGGCATCGACGGTCAAACCATATCAATTCCATTTTATTCGTATATATTTGGCTTCAGGCGCATAGATGCACACCAAGACTGTATCTGATGGAAGCAAGCAATGAGTCTGGTATTTGAATTATCAATGTTAGTGGTAGAAAGTTTTATATATAGTTGGGTGTCATCAGCGTAAATATGGATAGAAATACCACAGGATAGAGCAAGGCGATGTTAGATGTGTATAGGATGAAAAGCATCAGGCTAAGAATGGAGCCCTGAGGAACACCAAAGATAAAATTTGCAGTTCTAGAAAATTTACCACCAGAACAGACATTGTGAGTCCTGGAAGTGAGAAAAGAGGAAATCCAGAGGAGTGCAGACGCAGAGATTCCAAATTGCTTTTCAAGAATCTGGAGAAGGATAGTATGGTCAACGCAATCAAATGCGGCACTAAAGTCAATGAGGAGAAGAGCCGACACAATATCATTATATTCTAAATCTACAGAAATGATCATTTTCCGCCCTTGACCCCAATTTGACCCTCCTCCTCCATTACCTAGTATTACCCGAGTTAACATTTTGAAAGTACTGGGTGTCATCCTTTAATATAATCTCAAACTCACAGTACATATAGACCACCTCACAGCAACTTGCTCCTCCTTTTTATGCTATCAGAAAGCTCAAAACCCATGGCCTTTCTTCCTCATCCTTCCACAATGTAACCAAAGCCACTACCGTTGCTAAACTTCTATATGCCTCCCCAACCTGGTGGGGTCTTACCCTGGCTTCCGATAAAGAACGCCTGGAAAGACTCCTAAAAAGAGCCAAATGCCTAGGTTACCTAGCGCAATCCTTTCCAACAGTCTCTCAACTTGCCAATATAGCCGTTGCAAAACTCCCTTTCTCCATATTACACAACCCCAAGCATGTACTTAACCAACTCCTACCTCCACTCCGACCCCTCTCCTCTCACCAATTAAGACCTAGAGCGCACAACCATACTCTCCCACCCAAGGACAACTCTCACTATATTCCCAGATAATTATATAAAAATATTTACTAGTTAATTCTAAAATTTTCTAATTAACTTTAATTATCCATTATATATATATATATATATATATATATACACTTTTAAAACAGCTGTTTCTGTGGAATGGAGCCCGATTGTGTTAGATTAAGTAGGATGTGTGTTTCAATAAAGTTTGAGAGCTGCAGATGGACAACACTAAAAAATATTAGTTAAACTTCTTAGCTAATAACTAAAAAATATTAGTTAAACTTTGGTTTTAACGAAACTATTTTATTTTAGTTAAACTTCTGCCTTAATTCAAAAAATTTAGTTAAACTAAACGTTTGCAAATTTTTAGTTAACTTTTGCCCATCACTGTTTATATGTACATATTCTCAGACACATCCTATTCTTCATTTATATGTTCAACCGACAGGCTGATAACCCCTCAGTTACAAGATGTTTGCCCTGTAAGTAAATTAACAATTGAGCTATAAAAATCTTAGACTTATTGCACAACCAAATAACTTAGATCTCCATGAACGCCTATGACGTTAAATTGCAATTGCGCTACAAAGGTCGTAGCTCTGCATAAGTGCATCTGACGTATACCCCAAGCCGCCGCCATACCCGCCGAATTTTTGTCCAAGCCGATCAGCCGCCGCAAATTTTACGGCTTAGCCGAAAAACCGCCGAGAATGTTTGTACGGCTAGCCGCCGGAAAAGATTCAGCTAATTCAGCTAGAACACGCACAAAGTTGTGATTATAAAGTTTTCCCACTGGGCTAGTAGTTTGTAAGCTACTTAGAGAGCAATAAGTGGTGAGTGCTGACGTCAGTTCATAGCCATGCATCTATTGTAAGAGCCCTGTCCAAGCTGTTCTATAATGCAGGCCATGTTACATAAAATTCCGACTTCTACTTGCTGTTCTATTTTATTCATATGGTATTTCTGTTAAATTTTATAACATTGTTGTCATAGCAACTTAAAAGTGCGTTGGATTATTGGGTTTATTGCTAACTGCGCAGGTCTATTGTTTACTATAAACTTTCTTGTGATGGCACACCGTCAGTGCGTTAGTACTAGTAGTAATACAAAAAAGGTCTTTAGGGTAAAGAAAGCTCGCAAACAAATTCGTAAAGTATAGGCTATTTGTGGTTCCAAAGAGTGATGACTTTGTTGACCTTTTTTACTTTGTAGATTAGCTCACAAGTTCGTACTTATTGGAACTGTACTACTGTTTCGTATGACTTTCTATGTGCCACTAATAATTGTTCATTTTTATATGGCATTGCAACAGTTGTTCTAATGTCTAATTAATTGGCTTTTTGTATCTCTCTATAGCCGATACATGTTTTGAACGAACATGTATCGGGCTATAGAGAGCCATAATTTTTATGGCTAGCCGAAAACGGTAGTATACGTCATTTACGGCTAGCTGAAAAACCGCCATAAATTTTCTCAAGCTAGCCGTTAGCCCAAAAAATTGCGGCTTCGTGTAAATATGGCAAGTGCGAGCGTTACTGGTGGACTTCATTGATTCATCCAGGGCTCTTAACAATACTGGAAAAAAGTATTGGTAATACCAATACCAATACTTCATAATAAAAGTATTCCAATACCAATACTATTTCTTAAAAGTATTGCAATACCGATACCAATACTTTTCGATAAGTAAGTTTACGTTTAATCACGTAAAATAGATTCTTTCCATTCACACCAACAATCATAGATGGCAGAGAGAGGGTATTTTCAAAGATAGAAGCAATTTTCGAAGCGTAAAGAATTATTTCTCACTATTTCTTGATCGCGACTTAGGGGCCGTCCATAAATGACGTCACGCACCTAGGGGAGGGGGGGAGGAAATTTGTGACGATGTGTGACATGGGGTGGGGGGTCTGAGTAGTGTGACGTCACACCAGGTCTATGTTATTAAATTTAACAATTAACAAAAATTTAATTTTAATAACAACAGCACTAATTTTGAGGATTAAATTTTCATTATTTTTTTAATTATTTTAATATATATACGGACACCATTATTGATAATTTTCTAATTATTTCAATATTTGGTCACCGTTAGAATTTAAAATATTTATGCTTTCGCTATTTGTTCCATGAAAGAGCATTTTGCTTCGCCATGGAAATTGGTTTTAGGGGGTCAGAGTTTTGTGACGTCATTTTCAGAGGGGGTCTTACTTTTTGTGACGAAGTGTGACGAGGGGGAGTTAAAAATCGGCCAAAATAGCGTGACGTCATTTATGGACGGCCCCTTACTCGAGCGGATGAGAAAATATATAAATTATAGTGGAAAACAGTATTGATATCGAGTATTGCCGATAGGCTAAAAAAAAGTATCAGCGATACACATGCGATACCAACAAAATACAAATATCGCGTAATCGCTGCGATACTGAAAAAAGGATCGGTGATACCAAGTATTGCAATACTTTATCGCGATATTAACAGCCCTGGAATCGTCCCTTGAGAAACTCCTAAGAGTGGATGGTAATGCCACTGTTGCGTTAGGAGACTTCAATCAACTAGATGTTGCTGAGGTCTCGCATCGAACGGGTCTGTCCCCACTGGTTAAGACACCAGAGGGGCAAAATATCCTGGATACGCTGATAACATCGGAACATGTACAACATTAAAGTGGTCACATCAACCATAAAAACAGACCACAAAGCTGTCATAGCACACTCTGGCGAGGGAGTCAAAGACATCAACAAAAGACCAATGTGGAAGCAATTCAGACGCCGAACCCCTAATCAACACGCATCCATCCTGTCCGACCTGAGGAATCAAGACTTCAGCCAACTGCAATCAATCGACGAGCCCCAAGAAGCTTGGAATGACTTTTACCAACAGGAGCACAAATGGCTAAACAAATACTAACCCATCCGATTAGTTACAGTGACATCAAGAGACCCCGCCTTCATAACACCTGAGATTAAAAATACCTCCTTAGGCTTAAAAACAAACTCATGAGAAAGGATCGCATCGAGAAGGCCTCAGCACTCGCAAAAAGAATAGGAGTAGTGATCGCCTGTCTAAATGTATAATTGTATATAGTATATGTTTGAATATATTATGTATTTATATCTATATATGTACATCATGTATATATATATATATATATATGCATATAAGTATATATATAATATATATGTGCTGTGACTGTCTGTGCTGACTGATGTACACGGTGGTTCAATGAAAAGTAAGCCAAACTTTGTATTTCATATAAGTACTTCTAACACGAAAACTGTCCGTCTGCCTGTCTGGGTGCCTGTCTATCTGTCTCTTTATCTCTTCTATGTTGTATGTCTTTCTTTGTCTGTCTGTCTGCCACTACAATGATGCAGCAATGTTTTCTTCAGTGCGCGATGACCTTTGTCTGCCACTACCAACTTCGTCTGCCACTACCAATGACCAAATGGCCCTGCTAAGCTAATTTATAAAAGCAATTTATCTAATCCGCTTCTGGTCCAATGTTTTTCTGGAAACTCTAGTACATATTGAGAGCGGCTGTAATTCTTGGATTCCCTAAAACGTTTTATCATATGTAAATCTTCTTTACTAAAAGGCATTTTTTTCGGAAATTGCTAGTTTCTTGTTTATGTTTTCTATCGTATTATAGTCTGCCTTTTTGAGTAGAAAATATAAACCGGAAAGTCATTAAAATAAAAAAGTAAGTATGTGCATATTTTAATTTTGAAAATATTATTAATAAAATATAGTTCAAGTTTTAATATTTGTTTCTAAAGTTTGGCTTACTTTTTATTGAACCACCGTGTATAGGCCTATGTGCTGTAGGGTGTTTCTAAAAAATGAAAGTTTTTGAAAGTTGTTCTCCAACCCATCATTGCATGATACTAAATGGAAAGAGTAACCAGTAAAGTTTTTAGCGTGATAAAATAATATTTAGGACTTGCACAAACCAATCAAAGTTTGTTATATAGGCTAGTGTTTCAGTAAAATCGTCAAATGAATAGTAACATACTAAACAGCAAACACACTAAATAGTAAACACGCATGAAAAATGTAAACTGCAGTGTAGCGGTAGAGTAGCAGTGCAAAGTACGTAAGGGGTCATTGCATAATTACGTAACGCTCCAGGGTGGGTGGGTGGGGTCCTTGAAAACGTTACGAAACGTTACGAGAGTGGGTGGGTCGAGCTGAACGTTACGTAACGCTTTGACCAACAGTTTAGTCAGAAATGAATTTTAAATTAACATCGAATGACACCTTAGACATGAAGTGTTCGAAGTTCAAACTTCGTGCCATTGATTCAAAACTTAACTAAAACACGCAATAGTATAAATCAACACTAAGTTAGTGTTTAAAAAACTGCCGCCGAAGGATCCAATACCGACAGGGGCCGAAGTAGCCGAAGAACATACGGTAGCAGGCACCAGCGGAAGTTCAGATCAACATATCTGTTCTCCCGTTTGTGTAAACTGGAAACGCTGTTCGAATTGTTTGGATCTTTCATAGTTTTACCGTCGGAACAACGCGGTAATTCTCCTTGGATTCCTGACCTCGAACAACCACTTTAATTAACGCATATTTTACTTCGTGGACACGAATTTCAAACATTTAAAATTGATGCCCGACAAAAACGGGGTGATGTTTGTATTAATAATTATCGAAGTGCTAAGACTAAGCAAATAATTAGTTCATCTTACTTTTGATTAATTAGGCCTATTAATAAGCCATTTAGTCCATGACACTTTTCAGCTGTGTGCAAAACTTTTAACTCTAAACGTAAACTTTTAAAAAAAAAAAATTGCATTTTAAACAGGACTGTCATTTATATGAATAAAACATTAGACTCTATGTATATTTTAGGCATACTGTCAAATTCACATACCATATAAAAAATTTGCTATCAAATATGAATTATTTGCGCTTTCACATAGTATTAGTAAATCTAAGATGATTTTTCGTACCAATAATTACGTAACGCTGGGGTGGGTGGGTGGGTCTAGGGAAACGTTACGAAGCGTTACAGGGTGGGTGGGTCCAAAACGGTCATTTTCGGCGTTACGTAATTATGCAATGACCCCTAAAATAGTCATTCAGTACAATCATTAAAACACTAGAGCTGCAATGTAGCATCTACTGAATGCAATGAACGGCGAACGCTATGTATACAGAACATTATGCCCTCTACTTAAAGTAAAAATTCAGTTACCACAAATCCACCAATAGTTCATGTTGTCGGTTTCTCTGGAGTTCTTGATAGCTGCTCAGTGCTTTCCTTACTGGCACACTGAACTTGCTTCTAGAGCCCTTAACTACTTTCATACGTTTTTGTTCCTTGTTGCGTGTTAACGAGACATTGAATTGTTGAATCAAGGCAACTCCGGTTCTGCAAGATCTTTCACAACCTTCACAGAGGTGGCAACCATCTGTCCTTTAGATATATTCTTTATAGTAGCTGGAGTCAATTTGCAAGAATTCCTCACCCAGGATCTTATAAAACGCCGTGTACCTGAGGCATTCATGTAGTACCTTTGTTTCTGGATTGACGAATAGTGGAATCCGTTTTGAAGGTTCATCGTACCACTCAGTATCTCTTACAGTAGAGGCATGACCAGTAATTTCTTCTCTTCCACCGAGACATTATCGTTGAAGAATCCAAATCCTATCACTAACTCACACAGGTATCATAATTAATTGGCGACAAAATTATGTGGTGGCAGCTTCTGCGACCTCCATGTCAAGGTATGCCGGCAGACTACAAAGCAAGGGGACAGATCATTTCTTGGAGCAGCTGCAGATGATGGGCCCAGTATCTGACATAAACATTACACAGCAGTCATTAAGAGACAGACCTCACTGAGATGCTTCCTTATTTGTTCGCGATATTATGGACCACACGACTTCCGGGATTCGGAGGACCCTAGATGCAATGGTTCATACTGTTTGCGGAATAGCCACAGTATCATGGAGTTAATGGGCACGTCCAGCGGTTAATGGGAGTTAATGGGAGTCCAGCGGGCATGGTGAATTGCTGCTGGATATCAATCAGAAATGGATTGCGCTGTGAGACGTTCCATTAAAGAAGCAATCGTCAGCTCCAGCAGTTCACAATAGTCATTTGGCGCTTGGAATGTTTCCAGCTGTGCTACTCCAAACTCTATGACACTGTTTTCCATGGAGCGATAATGCATGCCATACTTTTCATCGTCAAGGGCTGTGGAAAAATTTCCGGAATGAATTAAAAAAGAAGCTTGATCTATTCGTAGCTAGAAATCTTTGAAATGGCCAAACACTTCTATTGCAGGAGAGTTTGTGAGATAAGAGATGCAAATCATCCTCTCCAGCATGATCTCTTAGATGTGGTGCGGCGTGTTAAATGTTGGAACACGGATCATCCTGGATCTGTCCAGATGAAGCCATTGCAGAAATACTATCTGAGCAGCCTTCTTTCCCTTCCTTTATCCGATCTAGCACTGCATCCACTTCAGGAGTGATCACATTCACTGCGCCTATATATCATTCTCGGCTTTGAAGTTCACGGATCTTTCTCAGGATCAGGTGACAAAGTAATACTGTTGCTGTCCAAAAATAATCCATCACAATATCATCACCTTTCTGAATATCAGCTCTAGTGGTAGTGATGATGTCACAAAGTTCTGCGTGTTTTGTCTCCACTGAATGATTTGCTGCAGTTGTTTTAAGCCTCAACACGCATTTTTTCTTGAGTGTGAGGTTTCTATCTACTCTGGCTCTTGTTCCTCTTCGACGATTTTCTCGCTGTGCCTCCAAAAACAAATGCTCTTGCTCGATTTTTTATTAGGGAGCACTATTAAACTAATCATCCAGGTGGTCTTGAATCATTTGCTGATCTGCAAAAACTTTTCCAATGCATAGTTTAAGAAGAAATGGTTAAAAACGAAAAAAATGCACTTTTACAGAATTTCAACTGGTTTGTGCAAGTCCTAAATATTGTTTAATCTTCAAAATATTTTGGCTATAGAGTCTCAATATAAGCCATCACCAAATGGTTGGAGGATTAGAAAAAATACACATGAAAATTCCCCATCAGGGATGGGAACACCCTAATGTGCAGCCCCCTAACGACCCATGCAGCGTCGGCCTGGCCTATGGCGTGGTCAGCTGGGCCAGCGGGCTGTGGCTGCATGCTGGCATTCAGCATGCAGACTGAACGCTTTTGCTCGCGTTGTTGTCACAGTTTATTGTAAGTGGGCGTGAATTAGCAATGTAGAAGTTTGATTCTCAGTTGTGTGTTAGTTATCGAGTTTTTCAATGGAGTCAGTTGAGCCTAGTAGCAGTAAAAAGACAAGCAGTAAACCAGTAAAACGCTTTACGACGGCACACATTTTGGCTGAAATATATAATGATTCTGATTCTGCTAGCGGAGATGTACAGTTAGTGAAACAGGTTATTGAGCACATGGTAGTACAGCAGCATTGAAGAAGATCATGTTACAAGACCAGCTCGACCAGCTCGAAGTTTCAGTTCAGACAGCTCAAACCTGCTTCGCCTGGAGTTTCGCGAATCCAAGCACTGGCCAGCCCCCATCCCACCAACTGCAAGCAAGAAAAATCCGAAACGTGACTGTGTTGTCTGTAAATCTCACAGAGGAAAAGGGAAGCGATGGGTGAAAGGACAGTCTCATAAACGCGTGGACACCAAATACTTTTGTGCTGGTTGTGATGGTGGCCCAGCATTGTGCATATCACCTTGCTTTGAAAACTATCACACTTGCAGGGACTACTGAACTGCATTATAGTTAACTACATGTAGACACTGCTAGAATAGATTTTTAGGTGACGTAACATAGACAATTTTTCAATAAATGTCACGGTTTGAGTGAAACTTTCACTGTTTCTCAGTGAGTTGTGACGTTTCGAAGTATATTGCAACAAAAACGTATTTGGCGTCCGGGGTGCATTAACCCCGCGACGGTTTAAGGGTTAAACTCTCCATTTACAGGCTCCTCATAATGTAACAAAGTTGTGTTTGAGTCAACCTTGATTAGTCAATAAACGATTGTATTGTATTACCCATTTAAGTTCGTTCGGATTTTGTACAAATTATATAAAATCACAGGAGCGTCAGCGTCAATTGGGAATAAGTGCGTTTATGATCCAAAGTATCACCAGGTAACATTTTGGTAAAATTTGGAGCGCATGAACAAACAAATAAGTAAGTACGTGCTTTATTGAACCGAACGGAACAAAGGGAAGTACCCTTAAAATATGTAAAATATTCATGTTCTAACTAGGGCTGTGGATTTTAACGATTAATTAATCGATTAATCGTTAAAAATTTTAATCAATTAATTTCGGCTTGTTCAATTAATATTCGATTAATTTCTTTACTTATTTAATAATGTCAACCGACCTATTTCCGGAATAAAGAATATGGCGAACAGTAATAATGTGAAACATTTTAGTGGAAAATTAAGCGATCACTTCGCATTTAAGGTAAATGCTGATGGATGAGTCGAAGATGGCAAAATTATTGAAGATTTTTGTAGATATAAGGTAGTTACTACTGATGACATTTATCAATTTGACAGTTTCTACTTTCGCATGTTGAATGATTGAAGAATTTTGCAGTGTATACAGTCTAAACTAGACTGACCAGATATTGGAAACTAAAAACCAGGACACTTCAATCACAAAATAAATTTGTGATGTTGTCAATAATTAATATAATATAACTTGCACAAATATCTATTTTATGCTTATTATATTGGTATAAGACTATACTAAGTGAAAGGTTTTATTCAAATCATGCTTCTAAATTTAAAATTAAATTCTAAATTTCTCAAATCAGTTACTCAAATTTGGCACCTGGTATGCTTCTTAAAAGTTTTTTTGTCTGCTAATATTCTGTCATAAAATTCAACACATGTTTCTTCCATATTCACTTTCACTATCATAACAGCTTCAAGAGTTTCTTCTGATAATCGACTTTTGTGATCTGACCAATAAGAGTTCATCAGTGAGAAAACTCGCTCAACTGGAGCATTAGTTCAAGGAATTGCTAACAAGAATTGTAGAATCATTTTCAAATTTGGAATAATTATAATTATCTCTCTTTCTTGTAGATCATTGAAAATCTGCACCCATCTGCTATCCACCGCAACATTGTTTTCATTCCATTGTTCCACTTTTTCTCGACTAACAAAATTACAAACGCATGTCATTTCATCAAACAGTGCATTGTCATCAATGTCATACCCAGCTGGCTTGCAAATTTTGATAAGATCCTCAAGGCTTCTTTCAAACATATCCCAAGTAATTGTTCCTCTCAAATTCATCCAACTGAACAGCTTGAATGGTGCATTTAACTAACTTCCCACATGTCAAAATATTCCAACGAAGTTGCATAAAAAGATTGAACTGTTTTATGAAAATGTGTTTTATCAGAATATTATCACTACGACAATATGACGTTTAGAACCGGAAGAGGTATTATGCATAGTAATAAATAAAAGTGAGATTAAAAATGAATTTACTCGCCAGATGCCAGTTGTAAAATCAAGGAGACGCTTGATAAAGTAAGTAAGTATATCCTTTATTTGATCACATGGCAAACGCACATGAAATACATCAAATATAAGATCGGAAAGTCAGGTCAGTTTTTAAAAACCTACTACCTTTCCCGGCAGCTGAGACAGCTAGCAGAAAATCGGGACTGTCCCGCGAAAACCGGGACGTCTGGTCAGCCTAGTCTAAACAGTTGTTCATGCTCTACGTGACAGGGATCAAATTAATCAAATTTAATCGATTAATCTCGATTAAATTTTGGAGATTAATCGATTAAAATTATTTTAATCAGTACCAGCCCTAGTTCTAACATTTTCGACATGTGACTCATTTTTATTCCGGCAAGCTTATAGAATCGGGAGCTCAAATATATAGTGCGTAAGTTTACGCCAACGATTCGTCTTATACACGGCATATTTAGGCATGTCACCATTGGCCACAAGAAAACGGGCGCGCTGCGCTCTGACTGGGCAATATAAATGGGATATGGAGTATAGGTTAGCGCAAAATCATTAAACGTCCTTCTGCTAGAGATTGTGATCGATTGTACACGATGAATATCAAATACTGCCGCTATATTTAGAACACGTATATATTTGAGGTCAACCAATGACGGGGGCCCGATAGCGCATTGGAGAACACACTAGCATAGTGAACGAGAGGTACCAAGATCGAGCCCGTAGGCGGACATGCTTTGTAGGCTGCTATTAGCGAAATGTATTGCAGGCTGTCTGTTCTGTTAGTAGTTAGTAGTTCTGTTAGTGTCTTCTATCATTTGTGTTCTTGTTAATTGTTTAATTGTCATAACATGTCATTGTACAGAGCAGTCAGGCGCTTCAATAAAGAAAAGATATTATTATTATTATTAGTTTCGTCATTAGAAAACATGGCAAACATAATACTACCCCAGACCCTAACGATGCACAACGACTCATAAGCTGAACGTAACCGACATGGATTATAAAACTTTACGTCGTGATGGTCGGTTAGGGTTAGGGTTAGTGTGTCATTATTAGAAGGCAGTAAATGCTACGGTACTTGTCGGTTAATTCACCCCATTTCATTTTCTCGTCAACCTTGTCGGTTAATTCACCCCATTTAATTCTTGCGTTTACCTTGCCTGTTCATGCACCATCATAGTGCTGACGTCATATCCGTACAAGTCCATCCATTTTGTAACTGTTTCATAAGACGCATTATGTAGTAGCCTTTATCTGTCTTCTAATGACGACACCAACCCTAACCCTGACCCTAACCGACCCTCACGACGTAAAGTTCTATAATCTATGTCGGTTAGGTTCAGGTGATGCGTCGTTGTAACGCGTCGTGAGAGTCGGTTAGGGTCAGGGTTAGGGTTAGAGTCGTCCATGTTTTCTAATTACCAAACTGTCATTGGTTGACCTGGAATATACACGGGCTAAAATATGCCGTGTATAAGGCGAATTGTTGGCTTAAACTTACGCATTATATATTTGAGTCCCCGATTCTATTTATAAGCTTGTTCGGCAAGCTTATAGAATCGGGGACCCAAAAAATATTGCGTATATTTACTTAACTTTACGCCAGGATTCGTCTTATACATGACATATTTAGGCATGTTGCCATTGGACGCCCTCTGATTGGTCGATTTAAATGGAACATGGAGTATACATTACCGCGACCACCCAAACAGCCCTTTTGAGGGCTACCAAAAGCATACAAAAGGATACGACGAAATACGTCGCTTTTGCGCTGTGTTCTTCGCCATAGTGCAATGACAATAGATGAGTTTTTAATTTTGATTTAAATTGGGTAGCAGATCAGCATTGACGGATTGTAGCTGGGAGACAGTTCCATTACGCCATTTCTTGAGTTTCATTCAAAAACATGGCAAACATAAACCTAACCCTGACCCTAAACGACCCTCACGACGCATAACAACGACACATAACCTTCACCTAACCGACATGGATTCTAAAAATTTAGGTAAAATAAAACTTTACGTCGTGAGGGTCTGTTAAGGTGGTCATACTTTACGTTAAATCAGACGCGTAGCTAGGATATTTGGCGCCCGGGGACAAACTATGAAATTGGCGCCCCCTCCGGCCTCCCCCGCCCCTCCTCGTCCCTCCCTATTTAATTTATTTCACATTTTCCAAATACACGGAATGGCAATTTAAATTTTAGTGAAATAAAATATTAAAAATACCGACTGTCCATTGTGTTTTTGAAAGTCAATCAATTCAAATTATATATGAATTTATTTATCAAACAAATATCATAACACATATGTTGTCGATAAAATCACAAATATTTAAACACTAGGTTGTTGATTTGTACTAGCTTAGTCTACGTAGGCCTATCGCTAAACTAACAGACTTGTTTTTTTATGAAATAGTGATTAAGTAGGCCCTATTTGCATTCAAACAAAACTACACAGCAGGTGAATTGAAATCCAAGGTAGCTGAACAGCTGAGCTCTGACTGATACTGTCAGTCTGCCTCCTATTGAAAGTTAGCTTGTAATTTTGACCCCTTGGCCCAATAAATATACAAATCACTTGGATGCAGCAGCCCGATCCAGCGGTCGCCCTGTGTCCATGATGCCTATAATAGCATAATAGTTCTTACTGGGGATCATGGATGCAGCCATGGGCGTCAAGAGTCAAGACGGACCCAGCTAGCTTAACCATCAGACAAATGCTTCTCCTAGAAGAATTGGTATACTGCATACCCCTAAGGTATACCCCTATGTTTAGGATCCTAAGTGGCCGAGTGGGTTGGTGCCCGCTTGCCGCGCCGGCGCCCCGGGTTCGCTTCCCGGTCGGGTCGGATTATCAGAGATTAATTTCTCGGATCTTTACTGCGGGTGGCTCGGTCGCATTATAAACGTGGAGTACAATACAACACACAATACAACACATCACAATACAACTGGGCGCGGTGGTGTAGGGGTATGTTCGGTGCCTTGCAGCTGGAGGGTTGCGGGTTCGAATCCACCTCAAAGTCACCGCGCGTAGGGACCCTGGGCAAGTCCTTCACTCGCAATTGCTCATGCGCGCTCGGCGTGAAACTCCGATTCAGCGTTCGCGCAGTAGTCGGGAGCGCCTCTGAATGGGAAATCTGGTTGGGGCGCTATAACAAGTGTTCAAATACAATACAATACCCCACCCTCCCTCTCATTCGCTATGAATGCAGATACTAATTCCAGCCGGTTAAAAGTTTCCCATACAGGAAAGTTGAAAATTACTATAACTAATTTGTTTATATATATTAAAACCAGATGCCACTTTTAATACATTGAGGATATACTTGAGCTGATTTTATCCATGACTTTATGAGAAAACAACTTTTCTGATTGTGACTAGCCTAACAATCTTGCAATATAGGTATATAATTTGTAATAAGTATATGGTGCCCCTCAGTGCTCAGTGGGGCGCCAAAATAATGTCTGACAACTAGTTTGTAGCTAATGAGGTTTTGGGGTGCCAGAATTAAGTCTTATAAATTTATTTGGGATAAATTAGTTAAAATAGCATCAAAATCAATACTAAAATTATTAATTCTAACCATCATTTTTGCGCCCCCTTCCTCTGGCGCCCGGGGACACATGTACCCCCCCTGCCCCCTAGCTACGCCTCTGCGTTAAATTAAACTTTACGTCGTGAAGGTCGGTTAGGGTCAGGGTTAGGGTTAGTGTTGTCATTAGAAGACAGATAAACGCTACGACATAATGCGTCTTATGAAACAGTTACCTCTACATATTTATAGTCCGCGTTCATTTTAGGCCATAGCCTTCGTTAATTTTACGTCATAGCCCGCCTTTATTTTAGGTCAACCAATCTCTGAGCGCGTCCGTTTTCTTGCAGCCAATGGCAACATCCCTAAAATATGCTGCGTGCGGTCAATGGCAACATGCCTTAATATGCTGCGTATAAGACGAAACGCGGTATATCGGAAAATTTTGGTCCCCGATTCTATAAGCTTGCCCGGAAAATTTAGGTCCCCGTTTCTATAAGCTTGCCACATTATACTCACATGTACCTAATTCGTACCGCTTAGGTTTCTTGCTATTACGTAGATGAATAGAATTTCTGCAGGTGCCCAAAATATAAAGTTGCAACACTGGCTACATACACTCTACACAAAAAAATACACAATGTTCGTGTCCTACTTTGCAGTAATAAACTAATCATCTTCACAGCATACTTCATTCGACGTCAAACGTTACTCATCGTTTCAAATTTTGACCGCAACTGACAAACTGAACAGATTTAACGTCATTCACGATGCAACGTGAAGGAGCCAACGACTCTACATATTACATCAAGAAATGGAACTTCGTCAGGAATAATTCTATATCCTGTATGCTTTCTTATACAAAGATGTCGCCCTATAAATATTACTCGCTATGATTTTTGTGATAAAATGAGCCTAATGGAAGAGATTTAAAATCAAAGGATTCGGGCAGAAGGGAAAAGTCGGGCATTTAGGCATGACGTTTATAGACTGTGTCCGGATAAAAAGAGACCCTTTTGTTATCATGAAAATAAACTAGTAAATATTCATCGATTTTTAAAATTCCAAAACCATTTTAATCCTGAGATAATTTGCTAACATGGTTAAAATGTAAAATTTCCTGTCATAAAATAATTACGTCATAATGACGTCATTTGCATCAAAATTTAAGTATGACAAAAATTGTTGCGTCGGATGATCGGATCGTCGTAAAACGGAAATCCATTTAACAGAACCAGGCGGGAAAATAAGTGGAACTTTTCCCCGTGATTGTTTGCTGTCGGAAAAATTGTTGTTTGATATCCAGGGTATATTCTGATTATTACACATTCCAACAAGATGGCGCTCCAGCTCACTGAGCTCGTGAAACTGTTGAACTGCAGACAAAGGAGACTCTGGATTTCATGCCTCCTAATCTTTGACTGCCAAACAGCCCGAACTTTAATCCCGTTGATTACAAGATTTGGGGACTAATGCAATAGAAGGTTTACAGGACAAATATCAGAGACAATGAAGAACTCCGTGCGCGTATTGTTAATGCATGGGATGAATTTGATCAGCTGGTTATCGCTGCTGCCTGTGGCGCGCTCGTCTTGAAGCTTGTGTTGAGGCAGAAGGTGGACACTTTGCAATGAGCACGCCTTGTAGTCTAATATTATTCAAATGTACAAATTAAATTAAACTAAAATTTATAATTGATGAATGACAGTTTAAAATAATATTGAAAATTTTAGATGATTTTGTGCCGTCCTTGACACTTGAATTTTTATGAAAATGACGTCATTATGACGTCATTATTAAATAACGAAACCTTTTATACTTTATCCAGTATTTAGCAAATTATGTCAGGATTAAAATGGTCTTGGAATTTTAAAAATCGATGAATATTTACTAGTTTATTTTCATGATAACAAAAGGGGCCCTTTTTATCCGGACACAGTGTAGTTAGAATGTTGTAGAATACATTACAACAAGAAATTTATAGCGCGCTTTGACAACACAAATCTTGCACAGGAGCACGTTGTGCTGTGTCATGGGTCATATGAGTTTTAATTTCGATTTCAATTGAGTAGCAGCAGATGAACATTGACGGGGGTCTAGGTCCTGATACAGCAAAAGCACGATTTTCAAACTTGCTCTTGGTGCGAATAACGACAAAGTTTCCTCGCGTAGCCGATCTGAGTCCTCTGTAACATAGGCCTAATATGTGGACGTTTACGTGTAAAGGGTCCAGATTGTCGCTTTGAGTTTAAGAGAAAACAGGGCCTAAAGTGGTTTTGGTGAGAATTTGTGATTTGAGATTTTTATCTAGTTACATTCTCCTATCAACGTAGGCCTACTTAACCTATAAGGTTCAATATAATTGAAATACAGGTTTTTATGACAAAATTTTGTGTGTCTTTACAAAAATGTCAATTATTTGTTTTCGGTACAGTAGATTTATAGTAGGCCTATTTCATGACTAAACTGAGTAAACTCCATAATTATTTGTCAGATAATTCAGCAGCAGTACCATAATAGTGAAGCTTACAGGAAATGGCTTCTAATGATATATAACACTCCATAACAATGCAGCAGTAGTTGCGAAACCTTAGAACCTACAACTTCATGTTAGGCCTACTGTAGGACCTATTAATCGCAAATTACTCAAAATGAGCATTTTCTGGGTTGTTGTGTTTACCGGTTTCTACAATAACAAGACATGTGCTGGATAGGATGCAAATTCATTCTTTATTTCACTCTCATTCTGAACATTTTAGAAATGCCAATAGGCCTAAGTCCAAACCGACCATCTGGTCCCTTTTCACGTAGACGTCCACATATTATAAGTTTTTTACTATTAGGGGCCGTCCATTAATGACGTCACGCACCTAGGGGAAGGGGTCGGAAATTTGTGACGATGTGACATGAGGTGGGCGGGTTGGAGAAATGTGACGTCACATCAGGTCTACGTAATTAAATTTAACAAATCGAAATCGTAATCGTAATCTCCAAACTTCTAAAGCGCCACTCGAAAACCAAGCGCAGGGCACCAGCTTATTCACGAGCGCTGCGTCTAGTTGGGGTTGTCTAAAAGAGTAGTCCGAGGGAGGTCCGAGTCCGGTTTCCAGAGGATCAGAGAGGGCACAGCAGATGTTAAGGCGGGTGTCTTTTAGGTCGAGGATTGGAAGGTACAGGATCAGAAGAGTTAGGATAAGAGTTCTTGAAAAGGAGAGACTTTAGTTTCGAGTGGATGGATAGAGGAGCCTGAGGCAGATGATGGTGGATGATTGGCGATGATGGTGGAGGAACCGAAAAAGTGCGGAATTCAGGAGGTAGATCGTTCCAGAGACGCGGTGCAGTGTTGGATATTGCTCGGTTGGAGAACTTGAGATGAGTTGTGGCCGGGGGTCTAGAAAGAGTGAGAACGGAGGATGATCGGGTAGAACGGGTTGGCTGGATGGTGAAGAGTTCGCGGAGATATCTGGGCTGGGAGTGTTGTTAGGTTAGCGAGAGGACCTTGAAGTGAATTCGCTCTGGGATTTTTAACCAATGGAGTGATTTGAGGATGGGAGTGATGTGATGATGCTTGGGCGTTCTGGTGACGGCCCTGGCTTAGGCTAGTGAGTTTTGGATGAGCTGCAGACGCTTTAGTTGTGTGGCTTCAAGGTTGAGAAAGAGGGAATTGCAATAGTCGAGCTTTGAGTGGACAATGGAGGTAGCAATGGTGGAGGCAGTTTTGAAGTCGAGCATGGGTCGAATGCGGCGGAGGTCACGAATGTGCATGAAGCAGGAGCGCGATAGGTTGGAGATGTGATTAGAGAAGGAAAATGTGAATCAAAAGTAACACCAAGATTGCGGACAGGGGCGTCAGAGGTGAAGGTAAGAGATGAAGAGTTAGTGGATAGGTGTATTGAAAGGTCAGGTATTTTCTTGATTTGGTCAGGAAGGCCCAGGATGATGAATTCTGTTTTGGAAGGGTTGAGGCAGAGCAGGTTGGACGACATCCATTGAGAGACTAGGTTAACCACATTGAGTAGTTTTGCAATGGAAGTGGAAAAAGAGCTTGGGGAGAAGGATATGTAGAGTTGGGTGTCGTCTGCATAGAGATGGTGGTCAACAGAAGAGGATTTTATGAGATGGCTTAATGGTGTGGTGTACAGAATGAAGAGCAATAGGCCCAGGACGGAACCTTGAGGGACACCACAGCAGAGCGAAAAGGGTTGCGAACAGTGACTGGATGCTTTAACGGAGAAGGATCTGGAAGACAAGTAGGACAGGAACCAACATAGAGCAGTGCCAGAGACGCCAAACCAAGATGATAGTCGATGAAGAATGAGGCTGTGATCGATGGTGTCAAATGCAGCGGATATGTCCAGGAGACAGAGGCAGGAGACTTGCTGATGGCTGACGGCAGAGACCAGTTTATTGTACAGAGAGGCGAGTAGAGTTTCTGTGGAGTGGTGTTTAGTGAAGCCAGATTGGTGGGGGTTGAGGAGTGAGTTAGAAGAGAGGTAGTCGTTTAGCCTGTAAAGGACAATTCGTTCAGTTAATTTAGATAGAAAGGAAAGGTTGGAGATGGGTCGGTAATTAGATAGGTTTTCCTTGTCAAGATTTGATTTTTTCAGAAGAGGAGTAACAAGAGATTGCTTGAAGATCATTGGGAAGTTGCCAGAAGAGAGTGAGAGATTTATAATTTTAGTGATTACTGGAATGAGTACGGAGGCACAGTCTTTTAGAAGAGAGGTGGGGATAGGATCTAGTTCGCATTGTTTGTTGGGAAGAGAATTTAATAAGAGTGACACTTCTGTTTCAGAGGCGGGAGAGAGGATTGAGAGCGATGACTGAGAGGCAGAAGGAGTAGGGTTTGGAGAGAGGAGTGGATCAGTGCTAGGGGAGTGTGAATCTAGAAGAGACTGTAGCGTGAAGCGAAGGGATGAGATTTTGTCCGAGAAGAATGAGCAGAAGGTATCAGCGATAGACTGGGAAGGAATGGAGCTTGGCAGCGGGGAGGAGGATTTGCGATGAAGAAGAGAGTTAACAGCTCTCCAAAGGTGCCGAGGGTTGGAGGAGCTGGAATGGATGAGTGAAGGGTAGTATTTCTTTTTGGCAGCAGCGATGAGTTTATGGTATCTGTTTGTGGCTGATTTGAGGTTGATGAGGGATTTTGCTCTGGATGTGGGATCGATGGAGCGCTGGTAGATATGCTCAAGTTTCCTGCGAAAAGATTTAAAAGCTTGGAGGTAGGAAGTGAACCAAGGGTTGCTTTTCTGTGAGCTGCGTTTGGTGATGAGTGGGGCATGAATATCAAGGAGGTCGGAGAGTGTTGAATCGTAGCAGGACAAAAGGTCATCAAGGGAAGACGGAGGGTTGAGAATCAGCTGGGAGTCGAGAATATCTTTGATGAAGGCTTGACGGTCAATGGAGCCGGTGAGACGGAAGGAATGGATAGAAGGAGGAGGTCGAGCAAAAGGCTTAATTTCAAGGTCGGCCATGATGAGGTAATGATCAGTGATGTTGAGAACAGAGTGTGAGAGCTTGGGAGATAGAGGGGAGGAAGCCGAAGTGATGAGAAGGTCGAGGGTGTGATTCTTGACGTGAGTTGGGAAGTCGACATGTTGGACGAGGTTCAGGAAGTCAGATGCAAGCTTGTCAGAGGGAGTGTCAACATGGATATTTAAATCGCCAGTGAGTAAGAATTCGTTGGGAGTAGTAGCAGCGAGTGAAAGTAGAGAGCCAAATTCATCCAGAAAGACAGAGGGTTTGGAGGAGTAGGCAGACGATGTAGGAGGACGATAGATATTGAAGACTGTGAGTATATCTGAAACAAGTCGGAGGGTTATGGATGAACATTCGAAAGATCGGAAAGTATGGCTAGATGTGTTTAGGACGACAGCCGGTTCACGGACAATGAAGGCAATGCCGCCACCAGAGATTTTTGTAGACTTTGAGGAGGAGGTTAAGCGAGGGAAACTATGGAGAGAGTAGCCAGGTGGTTTGGAGTCAGCTATATGAGCGCTAGAAGATGAAGTGGAGATCCAGGTTTCTTGGAGGGCAATTAGATCAGGTGGACGAGAACAGGAGGCAAGATCGATTAAGACAATGGAGTTTTTAGGATTTAGGAGAGACCGAATATTTAGGGAATGGAGAAGAAATTTCTTGTTGGAAGACCTGGTTGCATGATGTGAGGAGTGTGTGCTGGGTTGAAGTGGGATATGAAGGTTGGAGTGGGTTGCAGAGACTGGCCCGGGATTCAAACTGATGTCACCGCATAAGAGATGGAAACAATCTCTGAGGTTTGAAATAGATGCGAGGTGGTGTGAGGAAGAATGACAACGGAATGAATGTAAGGCCGCCATGTTCGGCCGTGGCTGTTGCACAGAGAGCGCGTGGGTGCTGGGAGTAGGCAGTGTGGAATGCGAGGCAGCGGAGGGAGAGGAGGAGAAGGAGGAGCGCTGATGAATGCATGGGATGAGGCGGATGAAGATGATTGGTCGGATGAGTAATGGCGGTGCAGAGGCAGGGATTTGAAAAACAAAGGGTTCAGACAGAAGAGGAAAATATCAGCATTTAGGCCATTTAAGACAGATTGTAAAATTTTAATGGACTCACCAACTCCAGGGATAGGTCCATACCGAAAACCAGGATTGGTGACTCAGGGGAGACGCCGAAAAGGAAGAAAGTCGAACTTATGTGAAGAAGCGCCGTGCATCTGCTGGCACCTCACGTGACAATACCCTAACAACAATTTAATTTTAATAACAACAGCACTAATTTTGAGTATTACATTTTCATTATTTTGTGATTATTTTGATGTATACGGGCACCATTTAAAGTAATTTTCTAAGTTTTTCAATATTTGGTCACCGTTAGATTTTAAAATATGCATGCTCTCTCCCTATTTGTTCCATAAGCGAGCATTTTGCTTTGCCATGGAAATTTGGTTTTAGGGGGTGACGTCATTTTTCAAGGGGGTGTAACTTTTTGTGACGAAGTGTGACGAGGGGAGGGAGGGTTAAAAATTGGCCAAAATTGCGTGACGTCATTTATGGACGGCTCCTTAGCTATTTTGATACGTAAGTCATGTCTGTGCCTAAGGCCCATGGTGTAAGGCCTAAGACCTGTAGCAGTAGCTTGATGTAAGAAATATCGTATTTCTTACATTGTGGCAGTAGGAAAGTTGAGCGCTGCTGAAATTACGGTGTTTCATGCTCGGCCTCGGCAGTTGTATCGCTGTTGGCCTGCGCATTTTCTTTCACGTTCTCTTCACGCCCTGATGCATCAGCAAAACCCATGACTCACCCCATACGTCATGAAAAATTAGTCTTTTCTTGATTAAGTTTGTCCTTCGTCAGGATGCTCGCTTCTGATTGGCTGAGTTCTCGCTAAGACCCTTGTAGGAGGTGCTGGATGAAAAAGAGAATTCGGGATATTCCAGATGTTCTTGCTGCCCTGTGCATCACCAAGACGTCTACGCATGAATTCGGCACGCTCCTCGTGGAATGGTGTTGCTTAATCCAAGCTTCGCGAGTTTCGAATGTTCTCACACGACGACACAGTCTTTCGAGTCTTCTGGTTAGGCCTACCTTGTTTGACTCTGAGCATTCCCAGTCAAACCACGGACAATCTGCTCATGGCCGTATGCTGGTGGCGCGCAGAGCAGCGTGACGAACCAGTAGGTCTTGCAGTGTGGAGTCGTAGAGTTAGAAGGTTTGCTCAGGATGAGTTGAACTTCAAGGTGTAGGCGCTACACGGTGGCAAGAAGGTCCTGGGTGTTCAGTTTTAAGTTTGTGAAGCATCGGCGTTTCACAACATTTCTTGACTGATTAGAAGGATACCTAACAGGTAAATGGAGAGGTGTTGGATGAGAACATCTGTGGGTGTGTTGTTGACATCAAGAGTGTGTCTGTTATGCGTGGGCACAGAAATATGCTGTAAACATAAATATGCCGTATGCTGTTGATGTGTTGCTATATTAGTAGATGGTGTAAGATAGATTAGCAACCGCTCGCCTGGCTACCAATATAATAATAATAATAATAATAATAATAATAATAATAATAATAATAATAATAATAATAATAATAATAATAATAATAATAATAATAATAATTGTGTTGTCGGAGTGTTGTCGGAGTGGTGCCCAGAACTCTACGCCTACTGTCATCTAGCATACGCAGAACCATCCAGCTTGAAGTACGGCAACTTCACTCTACAATCGCAGGAAGGCCCGCAACAAGGAGACCCACTAGGTCCGGTTATCTTTTGCCTACCGCTCCAAGAAGTTCTTACTCACTTACAATCGCCGCTAGCCTTTGGTTATTTAGATGATCCTACCGTGGGCGGCGGGTACGAGAAAGTGTGCGAGGACGTCGTGGCAATAAAGGAAGGTTGCGCACGTTTGGGCTTATCGATCAACAGCTCAAAATGCGAAGTAATATCCAGGGACGCAAATATCGACCTACCAGAACCGGTGAACCAATTCCTGCGCGTAGATCCATCATCGGCAGAGCTGCTAGGCGCACCTCTATCTCCACGTGAGGCCCTTAACGATACTTTAAACTCGATCGTATCGAGGTTGGCAAGTACTATGAAAAAGCTGGAGCAGATACCAAGACAAGACGCACTCCTGATACTACGATGTTCAATTGGGGCTCCGAGGCTCATATACATTATCCGCTGCACGCCTTGTCATGACCACCCGGGCCTAATGAAATTCGACGCTGGATTACGAGCTGGCACCGAGAGCATTCTTAACATCGCTCTCTCTGACGATCAGTGGTTATCAGGATGGGCGGACTTGGAATAAGAAGAGCATCTTCGTTGGCACTTCCAGCTTTGTTAGCCTCAGCCGCAAGATCTCAACTCACCCAATCGCTCATCCTCACTCTCACTCAGGTGCCCGAAGACTCTATCGTGGAAGTAATGAGAACCCGATGGCAGCAGAGCATTGCAAAAACGACCGACTTCCCATCCACAGACGGCAATCAGTCTTCATGGGACACGCCGCTGCTCTCGTTGGCCATGCTGGAGATAACATCGCGCTCTCGGGATTCGTACGACCGGGCGAGGCTTAATGCTATACAGGCCCGACACGCCTCGCACTGGCTGTTCGCCCTCTTTCTAGCTTCTCAAGGCTTAAGACTCAATGACGAAGATATGAGGGTAGCGGTGGGCTTGAGACTGCCCCACACACATGTCCATGTGGTACAATGGTTTCAGCCAGAGGATCGCACGGTTTGGCTTGCACGTTGGGTTTCGGCAGACAAGCGAGACACTCTTCCATCAATGAAATCGTGCTACGCAGCCTCATCAGGGCAGGTACACCGTCGCCCGATTAGATGGGAAAAGACCAGATGGCCAAACACTGATTCCATGGAACAACGGGCGTTCCCTGATTTGGGATGTCACAATTGTAGACACTTTTGCGCCGTCGTACTTGGTCGAGACAGCTGTAGCGGCGGGAGGAGCGGCGGAAATAGCCGCGACTAGAAAGAAGAACAAATACGAGGAGCTTCAAACAAGATACCTTTTTACTCCAATCGCGATAGAGACGATGGGACCGTTGCACCAGGATGGCCTGGCTTTCATCAAGGAACTCGGCAGACGGTTGACCAGAACAACGGAAGATCCACAAGAAACCTTCCTCCTTTTTCAAAAGATCTCTGTTACTGTCCAGCGATTCAACGCTGTCGCATGCCTTGGTACAATGGGGCCCTAGAAATCTGATCTTAGAGGAACAATAACCGTTTTATAATATTATTATTAATAATAATAATAATAATAATAATAAAAATAATAATAATAATAATAATAATAATAATAATAATAATAATAATAATAATAATAATAATAATAATAATAATAATAATACTACTACTACTAATAATAATGCCTTGCCCCGGCTCTCACAAACCACCTTTAGAAGCACAACCATTCATCGTGTTGGCTGATCAGGCTTCGCCACGGGACCCACCGGCGCCTCGGTGGTGGCCCCCTCTGCCTCACCCCTCCCTCCAGCGGACGCAGTACCTCACCCTATTCTCCAAAACAGGCTCTTAAAACACATACCGAAGGCTGCTAGGAATAGTTTGGGCGGTTTGATGACGGCGGTCATCAATCGCATCCTAGCAGACCCTCTCTCCGCCCTACCATGGCAGCTCCTCCTCTCCTTTGGGGCCTTCACTCTGACACAACCGGTCAAGGGCGGCAGACGCCACAATCTCACATCTAAGATCAAGGCACACGTGGAGGAATTTCTCTCCACTGCTCCTCTTAGGAGCATGGAACTATTCGCATATCAGGATGGCCAGGGATCGGGTGTGTCCCGGCGGTTGAGTCCTAGCAGGGAACAAGTAATGGCAGCATCGGTCGCCGCAAAGCTGGAAGATGGCAACATAAGGGCGGCCGCGAGGATTCTCTGCTCGGACGATAAACCGGCACCTATCAACGAGGTGACGTTGGAGAAACTCCGCCTGAAACACCCCACCCCGCCGCTGGACCGACCATCTATTCCTCTACCCTCCGATAATAATCCCTTTCAGGCAACAGAGACGGAAGTAATGGCAGGGTTCCCCCCGCGAATCCGGACATTAGGACTTTCTCGGCGGGTTCATCGGGGGGTCCTGACGGTCTCCGTCCCCAGCATGTCCTAGAATTGGTCAACTGTGCACAATCGGGTCCCGAGCTGCTTTCAGCAATTACAGCGCTGGTCAATCTGCTCTTGGCTGGAACCTGCCCCGACCGGATTCGCGCTTCACTTTTCGGGGGAACCCTGCTTGCACTTCGCAAGAGCTCAGGTGGTCTACGCCCTATTGTGATCGGATATTTTTGGCGCAGATTAGCTGCAAAATGCGCCAACGCCTTTGCCGTTCCAAGGGTCGTGGCACATCTGTCGCCTCGGCAGGTGGGAGTGGGCGTGCCGGGTGGGTGTGAGGCGGCGGCGCACGCGGCTATACGCTTTCTTGAGGACATGCCAGAAGGTTCAATCTTGGTAAAATTAGATTTTTCCAATGCGTTCAACTCCCTCTACAGGGATCGGATGCTGCACTACATCTACACACTCCTTCCTGAACTAGCACCATTCTGTCATCTTGCCTACTCCGAGGCATAATATTTGAAATACGGAGAATTCAGCCTCCCCTCTCAGGTCGGTCAGGGAGACCCTTTGGGCCCATTGCTCTTTTGTCTCCCACTCCAGCCTATTCTGACGGAGCTGTCCTCGCCCTTGCCCTTGGTTACTTGGACGACCTCACCCTGGGCGGACGCGCGCAGATAGTCGCTGATGACGTGGCAATGCTAGAGAGCAAATGCTTGGAGCTGGGCTTACAACTGAACCGCTCCAAGTGTGAGGTGGTCACACACGATCCCGGCCTCGTGGCTGCACACAGTTCTCTCAGTGTTTTCGCGCATACAGACCCCGAAATGGCCAGACTTTTGGACGCCCCTCTCTCTGCCGTGGGGGCTGTGAGTACTGCCTTGGAGGCACGCACTCGTGAGCTCTCGCGGGCCTTTGATAGATTGGGTTATATCGCCAGGCATGACGCTCTAGTTCTTCTGCGATATTTGCTGAGCTCTACAAAGCTTCTCCACATTCTGCGATGCTTCCCGTGCGCTGGGCACCCGGGTCCTGAAAGATACGACTCCACTCTGCGGGAGGGCCTGTGCAGGGTCCTGAGCTTGTCTTTGTCGGATGGCCAGCGGCTCCAGGCCTCGTTGCCCATCAAAGCTGGTGGACTGGGAATTCGATCGGCTGCCTCGCTTGCACTTCCCGCCTTTTTGGCTTCAGCTGCAGGCACCCTTTCGCTCCAGTCCACCATGCTCGGTGACAAACTCCCTGCCGACCCACGTTACGAGGCCATGCTCATCCAATGGCAGGACGCAGTCTCAATTCGGCAGCCGGATAACAACCTTGCCCACAAGCAGTCCTATTGGGATAAGCCCCTTATTGACGGAGTTACCTCAGATCTGAAAGCCGCGCTCACAGACCCCGAAATGGCCAGACTTTTGCCAGACCACCAAGCACGCTTCAGGGCGGTCTCTGCCCCGCACTCGGGCGATTGGTTATTCGCTCTCCCCATCACCTCTTGCGGGCTGAGACTTGACGATGAGGCGGTCAGAGTCGCGGTGTGCCTCTTTGCGAACCGCACAGCTGTGTCTGTGGCTCTCTTGTTTCCGCAGAGCGCTCGCATGGGTTGTCATGTGGGTTGGGTCCGATCGTCACGACATGCATCCCTAAACGATCTTATTTTTCGTAGCTTGGTTCGAGCCGGCTACCCCTCCACCAAGGAAGCGGTCGGCCTCCTGAGAACAGATGACAAGAGACTTGACGGTCTCACCCTCATCCCTTGGCGAGCGGGGCGGAGCCTGGTTTGGGATGTGGCCGTCTCTTACCTACCGAGTACTTCTCGGACAGCCGGGGCTGCCGCAGAGATGGCGGCTGCTCGGAAAAACGCTAAATACACCCAGCTTGCAGCCGTCTATCACTTTGTCCCCCTGGCCTTTTAAACCATGGGCCCGGTGAGTTCTGAAGGCTTGGCCTTTATTTCATCCTTGGGACAGAACCTCAGCACGATGTCTGGGGATGCACGCGAAACCTCCTACCTTTTTCAGCGCATATCCAGCGGTTATGCCCACCATGCCACCTTCACGTGGTACCCCTGTTGGAAACAAAGTGCGTGGTGGACGACCGAGCCCTCGCCGGTATATTCGAGCCCAGAGACAAGGATTCGGAAGGACGGACGATGAAGGACATCGACGCTCGGAGATGGTGTCTCGCTAAAAACACCGAGAGGAAGGCAACGGGAAACCACCTCTTTAATTTCCCAAGAAACACTTGCAATGACGACGAAAAGGACGGGGTGCTACGGGTGGTTGATGAGAGGCGATCGCTGGTGGCGGCAGTGTAAGACGGACGGAGGGGCTGGGTGGGGCACGTGTTGGGGGACTCCCTTCTGGGGAGGTCGTGGAGGGGTGGGGGGAGGGGGCCGGGGCGTGTGAAGCTGGGGTGGATGGCCGACGGATGTAGCGGGTTGGGGGCGCAGCACGGGGAGGAGTGGCGTCATTGGAGGTTGGAACCTGCCGAAGGGCAGAGAACTTAAAGAAGAAAGATCCAGCGGTTCAATGCGGTGGCTTACCGCGGTACTTTTGCCACACTGGATCTTAACGATGATTAGGTGCCGTTCCAGACGAATTTTACTGTTTTAATTAATGTTCAAGTCCCTGAGGGATCATGTATACCTCGGGGCATAAAAATAAATAAATAAATAATAATAATAATAATAATAATAATAATAATAATAATAATAATAATAATAATAATAATAATAATAATAATAATAATAATAATAATAATAATTATAATAATAATAGTAGTAGTAGTAGTAGTAGTAGTAGTAGTAGTAGTAGTAATAATAATAATAATAATACTACGCCTGGGCCTCAACCTATGCGCTTCACATCAATGCCAATGTGGTCAGATTGCAGACCCTGGAGGTCACCACGGACTGGTGTGCAAGCAATCTGAAGGAAGAGCAAGCCGACACTTCGCAATGAATGACGCCATATGGAGAGCCCTCCAGAGAGCAGACATCCCCAGCTCGAAAGGACCCCCAGGGCTCCTGCGCACCGACAGAAAGATGGAGCGACGCTCGTACCGTGGGCAGAGGAAAAGTACATGACCTGGAACGTAACCAGCATCCATTCTTGTGCAGCATCTTACATTAAAATGACGTCGACAACACCAGGGAGCGCAGCTGAATTGGCAGCCTCGCGCAAAATCGCGAAATATGCAGATCTCCCCGCAACTCACAACTGACATCCAAGTTGCAGAGCAGCGTGACGAACCAGTAGGTACCAGTAGGTACCTCCCATTGCCCAAGAATCGCTGGGCCCGATAAATAGGTCAGGACGAGAGTTAATTTCTGAACTAGGACGTCGGGTGACTGCCGTGGCGGCAGTCACCCGACGTCCTAGTTCAGAAACGGCGATCCCTTTGAAACCACATATCTGTTCCAGCGTTTGTCAATCTGCACGCAGCGGTATAACGCCATATCATTAAGAGGGACTTTTATGCACAACTCCGGGGACGAGGACCACGAGCCATACTAAGCGTGATTATTCTTCGGAATTGCTCGCCTGAGGGATCATTTATACCAAAAGCAAAAGAAAAAAAAAAATAATAATAATAATAATATCTTTTCTTTAATAAAACGCCTGACAAACGCATTGCGCTGTACATTTACATGTTATGACACTTAAACAATTCACAAGATCACAATTAAATTACAGAAGACATAAATCTTAACTACTAACAGAATAGACAGCCTGCAATACACGGCGCTAATAGCAGCCTGCTAAGCATGTCCGCCCTACGGGATTCGAACTCGGTAGGCTACATCTCGCTCTCTATGCCAGTGTGTTGTCGAATGCGGCGCGCTATCGAGTCCTTTCTAACTGATGATCGATGAGTAGGTAATTAATCAGATGATGCAACAACAACTGAAAACTGCCTCGTCGCACGATAAACGCGTCGGCAGAAAAGAATAGGCCGAATGATGCACGGCATTGGCTCAGAGAGGTTGCCGGTTTGAATGGACAATAGGATCCAGCATTCTGAGCGCTAATATTGCCGAAACAGTCCAGTATGTCATCGACATGTCTGTGGAAGAACGGAAGGCGGCAGTGGCGTAGCAAGGTTTTCGGGGACCCTTGTGCAGAGCTTCGGTGGTGGGCCCTCACCTTGAACCCCTTCGATTTAAGATGGATGGAGCGACGCTCGTACCGTGGGCACCCGGGTCTTGTTTCTTGCACCATAAATAATTTAGGTCAGATAATCAAATTCGGCAAGTCGAGAGTCTCAAGTCTAAGGTATAGTGTAAGAAGAAGAATCCTAAAAATTAAAACATTCGTTTGCATTCTTTCTCTTGGGCAAAATCATCCACCACTTTTGAAGTGTCGAGGTTTTTTACATGTTCAATTTCTAGTCACAACATTGCTCAGCCGCTTTTCTGACATGGTACTTAGTAGATAGTTTCTGATGAGCTTCAGTTTTGCAAATGATCGTTCATAATATGTCGCAAAAGTCACAGGCAAAGTCAGCCACAACATGTAGGCAATGCGGACGTAGGCCTGCATCACTGAATGTCGACGACAGAACAAACTAGTCTATGAGTATAACAGTTACGCAAATTAGAAGATTGCTGACCTAGTTGACAACTTCGAACGAAAGCTTGAGCAAAAATGACAACAGCTGAACTGGAAAAGCAAGCGAAATGTTGGTATCATGATTAGCTAACAATTCATTCGCTGCATACAGTTTGTCGTCAGAGGCATCTAACAGTGTTGAAGGCAACATAGCGCTGAACATTGTAGCAAACAAACTAAGGCTGACAAATCGCTGTTTGATTAATTTTGTTAACTATTGAGTGCGTACGCTTTCATGTAGATTTGAATAAATAGTAGAGATTGCAGTGTCGTATATCGTAGGCAGCCGATGACTCAAAGAAACGATTCAGAAAGACTTGCTCGATTTGAATAGGTTCCACGCCATTAAGGGTCCCGTTCACGGACTGGTCCAACCCGAGATTTTTAGATCTCTGAAATAGGCCTAGGGCCCTAGGCCTAGGCCACCTTCGTAAGCGAACCGCGATCCGCATATCTCTTTCATACAGAGGCAGTATACGCAGCCTACGCTCTTACCGATGTAAGTAACTGGGCTTGGTTAAATTGATTTGATTACATTCTGAAAGACCCTCTGACACCGAGGCCGTTCGACCAGATGACTAACGACATAGAACACCCGGCACGCTCCGGGTGCCGACGCGATGAATCTCCCATTTATCTACAGCAACATCACCAATTAGTCTGGATGTACTGCTTGAGTTTCATCATATCATTGAAGAAACAACCCTTCAGAAGAGTTACGATATGGCCTGTGACACAATTATTTCTATTTGGATGCGAGCCCGAATACCAACACAGCGGGTTCACGCGTGTCTCAGAAAACGGTCAAAGCTGTATTGACAAGTTTTATAGCCTATGATTTCTCTGCTACATCATAAACAGTACATGCTCGTTGTATCTAAGCAGGTAAGTATCGAGGCTGTTTTGATCTTCATTGAATCTTCACATTCTTTATGCAACTAAACCTTTAATTACGACGAGCTTTTGTCATTTGAATCAATATAATTTATTTCTTAAATCACGAACATGTCAATAAAGAAAGATAATTATGTTACTGGCTAAGTCGGACACCTGCCTGATTTCCGAGTTGTCAGGCGCTATAGAAGTACAAGGCGAGGATGAGGCAAGCTGGTCTTTGGCTCCTGAAAGAGTGACCAGAAGAAACCACCTGCCTTGATTACCTGACTGAAAATATACAACTTGGCAGCTTTCAGTAAATGTTGCATATCACGGGAAAAGATAGAAGGTATGGTCAACGAAACAGGCTTGCTGCAGCCCGAGGGTAAACTGGTGGCATAAAGGGTTAAGGATAGATGAGAAGCAAGCCTCTTCTAATCTATCCTTAACCCTTTATGGCAAACCAGTCAACATTAGCTTTATCAGCTGGTTTGCTCATTGAAACTTCTGTTTATTCCAATATGGATGGCAGAACATACGGCAGCCAACATGCAGATAATGTCAGTCTGAGTAGCAAATGGTTCCAGTAAATTACTTATTTTGTTAATTAGCTCACAAAAGTGTGAATTCCATCTTTGCAAGAGACCTCATTTAATTCACTCTTACTCAGCAGCAATCGCTGAGTCATCATAAATTCCATATAGTCGACCGCAAGCATGTGCTATTCAACATTTCCATTGCTATCGAAGACCTTTCAGCAACCTTTCTAACGACCTTTCTGGCATTCAATATTATTTGTACGTTGTGCTTTATATAAACCTGCTTAACAACCAGTTGAAGAGTATGATCCACACGAGGCATGCGACAACACAAAACCTCCTCATGGAATTCCGGAAGTGGGAGATTAGGCTCCGGGCTTAACCTACTGTCATGATCAGTTCCATCATCTGCACTACCATTTTCATCATGGATGCTGTCATTATATAACTCACAAACAATTACGGTACCATTCTCACTATTTCATTCGCTATGACTGCTTCTGCTGTTGTTACCTCTTTCACAAACCAGGTTTCAGAGCGTTCTGCTATTATAATTAACGTCACTCTCTTTAATTTCTTTAATTCTGACGATGTGATGCAATTTAACTACATACAATTTTAACTACAATTTTACTACATAGGCTTCAATATCCCACTCGCAGTTACCTCGATCTTCGAATTTTGAGAAATTGTGAAATCGATTATTTCCATTAAATTGTTTTTAAACAATTAACTAGTTTAATATATTTACTTCCAGATTGGTAAAATTCATTCCCTCAAGCTGCGGTTCACATGATTTATCACTAAAATCTGATCCACCTTTCACCACCAAACGCTAGCTTTTGTTCATTTTGTCATCATATACCAAAATTCTGCTTTCGCCTTCTCGCTTACGTCCAGATAATAGTCGCGATAAGCGCATTATTGTTTGACAAATTTAGCAACAGAAGACATAAATTCAGAGATTTGAAAGGTCTTCGATAACGAGAATAAATAGTCCGCCTGAATACAGAGAGTTTAAATTTAAATTTAGATCGAGAGTTACGTAGGCAAGTCGAACTAAACTACTAAAGCCTACCCTGAACTCAGGAAAGTTTTTACGTGTTTTCAATAATTTAAGATTTCGGATTTATTTATCTCTTTCTATTTCTATTTCGTTTTCAACTTTTTAATAGACTACTCCTTTTATATTTCGTGTCCGTTTCGCAAATAATTCCCGTCATAGTTTCAGTTTCAATTAAGTGGAAATTCATAAGTTTCGTTTCAGTTTCTAACAGAAATATCATTGTTTCAAACCATAGGTATGCGATTAACTTAAAACGGATGCAGTGGATACCCATTTGGCCATAACCTTGAAGCCTTTTAAGAGCCATCTTGAACAATAACCTCATCTTGAAGACCTGGTGGATTTTCGGGAATGTAGACGTAGTTTAGTGATAAATCCATAGAGCGATCTTTCGCATCCTTGTAATTTCTGACCGGGTTTTGAACCCGTTGAGATTGAGCATTGCCTATTTGACGCAGAGCGTGTATTCTCATGTGTTTGCTAACGAAATCAATTTATAGCATACAAACGCAGTGGACATAATCGTAATCGTAATCGTAGTCTCCAAACTTCTAAAGAGCCACTCGAAAGCCAAGCGCAGGGCACCAAGCTTATTCACGAGCGCTGACATAATGATTTCTGTCAGTCCCGGCCTACTAATAGAAGACCAATAGCCCATGTATGTATTCAGAAACAAAGTTCTCGTAATACCCTATACTGTGTTACCTACGCACGTGCCCAAGATGCTATATTAAAGATGCAACGTCTACTAATACCATATAATACCCTATAATATAATGGCCTATGCTGTTTAATGAGTGACATCGTTGCATTACTGATTTTACACACACAACTTTAGAGTTAATTACATTATTTTTAAAACAGTGTAGCACCGTTTTTCAATAGAATAGTTACAGGATTGTATACTACCGTTAACCCGTTCAGTACCTTGAGCGCCGGATATATCCGGCGTCCAAAAATAAGTAAATCCGGCGGCATAACATGGACTCTCTTATAACGTTGGTCTATCGATTTTTCAATAGCAAGTACTGGGAATATTATTTAGAGGTGGGATAGACCTACTAGCGCGTGAGTTTACATCTATAATCTCCGCAAGGTGGCGCACTAGTAGTGAACAAAGCCAGACGATGATAACCTACTATGACGTATTACGTGTATTCTGAAACTGTGTGTTTATTTTCTTGTCTGTGTAAAACTGAATGCGTTTAGAAATAATAATTTTTAGAAAATTACATAAATATCGGAAACCATGTCACATAAGAGAAAAAAATGTACACTTTGAAAGAAGTGGTGGATCACTTTGCCAATTTAGATAGCAACATTCTTGACATTCCAACATGATGTCGCCGCAAGTCTGCTATTTCCTGGTGATGATGTAGGTCCACAGAGAGCTGACAAAAATGAAGCCCTAATGCGACTTACAGAGCGACATTATCCTGATGTCCTGGTCCCAACTGCCACCTGGACAAAACCACAAGCGAGATATCGTGTGTGTTACAAGAAAGGTGTTCGAAAGATGTCAAAACCATTTGTCCATCATGTCCAAGCAAACTTTGTTCAGTTCCATGTTTCGAACTGTGGCATACTCAGTTGCACTATTGGAGGTAATTTTTTGGATACTCCAGAAGGTTACTTTTGTGACATTTGAAAAGGGTTTCCAATGTAACTTTGAACTGTCTAACAAATAGTAAACTTGATGACAATGATAAAAACTTATTTTTGAATCACAAATTTTATTAAATTGTTCATAATAATACAAAATTCTTTGCACATTCTCCAAAACCAATGGCTTTGAAGTGCTCGTTTAATTAAATTTACTTTTACTTAGCAATTACTCTTGATTTTTTAACCAAAACTATGAAAAAAATATAAAAATGTTTTTTCGTTCAATTTCATCCGGTATTTCAATTTTTTAATGGGTGGTACTGAAAGGGTTAAGAATCATATAATCTGAGAGATAAGAGACGAATTGAAACTGAAGACGGATTCTTTTTATCATATCAGAATTCTAGATACGAGTTATTTCAAAATAAACTACGTGCCAGAATTCTTGAATTCTGCTTGTGTCTCGTGCTGATTTGCCAGTGTCGGTATCAGTTCGTTCTTGTTTGTGGAACGCTACAAAGGCTACGACCGCTGAGCGGAATCGTTATTATTGATCCGTACGGCATGTCTTTGTGATGGTCTGCATGACAGTCGTTGCTTAGCAAACTATAAACACACTTATGTCACTACTGCGACATTGCATCTGATGCATATGACAATTCGTTGATCTGAAGGCGTGTTTCAAGAATTTGTCTACTGACGTTTTACAATTAATGCCATTATTTTAAAAATATAGCAGCATCGCATGCCACCAAAATCCATGAGGTAGAACACAATGCCAGACGAGTCGTAAGTTCTTTTATTTATAAACGACTAAACTTTAGGCATGTCAGTACGACTTGAGCTTCACAAATGACATCACGCGGTCAGAAGTAATTTAAAAAAATAGGCCTACTTGAATGGGCGATCATGTTTGGAATGCAGCACCGCGTGGTGCCGTCCATGCCTTACTATCTGAATGAGCACCAGTGAAAGTCACTGAGGCGCGGTGGCTTGGGGGTATGTTCGGTGCCTTGCAGCCGGAGGGTTGCGGGTTCGAATCCACCTCAAAGTCGCCGCTCGAGTGAAGGACCCTGGGCAAGTCCTTCACTCGCAATTGCTCATGCGCTTCGGCGTGAAACTCCGATTCAGCGTACGCGCAGTAGTCGGGAGCGCTTCTGAATGGGAAATCTGGTAGGGGCTCTATAACAAGTGTTCAAATACAGTACAATACAATTGGAATGGCATGCAAATCAGTCGAGTTCGTTATATTTTACACTTTATCTGCCTCTCATTTTTTATTTTGCTCGTGTGTGTTTATACATGTATGTGTGTATGTACGTATGTATGTAGGCACTGTATAGGTATGTATTTATTTTCATGTATGCGACAGATGAAAGCGCTGTAGATACCGTTTAAGTTTTGTGGTTGATGTTTTGATGCTGATAGCTGCTGTATGTTGGTAAAATGTGTACATACACCGTAGCACCAGATAATTCAATTGGAACGGCGTTCACCGCGTACGCTCTAACAGCAGCCTAGTATGTTCCGCTTAACAAAGATTGTCGTGTTTCATAACAGTTTTGCTCACCAATCTTGTACAGTGCTGGTGGTATCGAGTGGTACTCTTTTTTGCGCCTCATCAGGTTGTTACGCCGTATCTTGTTCGACGCGACGATTCACAGCGACGACGCTTTCCTTCTAGGTTTATTATTCTGGTTCTAAAAGAAAAGTCATGCGAAAAAACATGGAATGAGTATCGGACACTTAAGCCTACCATTTTCTTATTTCGACCCAGTGATCTGTATTTATTACATCGTCCTCATCCTGCAACTCATCCCCTCTTCGTGAATGTCTTGTTTCCAATCACGTTACTTTATTCCTTTCTCGGCAGTTTATTCACAAGATACGACAATTAAGATCACAAATTACTGTGTAATTGATTTGTTAAAATAGCACTTCTAGTTCTGTGATGGTACAGGTCATCTGTATCTGTTACTGGTGTTCTGCGGCCTTGTTGTGACATTTTTTTATAGTTCAGCGATCAACATTTTATTTTAGGGTGAAGGTGGCCGTGCGAGTGAGACCATTTAATCAAAGGTAATAATTACTCTGGATAATGAATTTTAACTTCTTAACTGTTTTATATAGAATTTGACACGCTGGTGTTCTAAGAATTTAGTGTCATGAAGTCTTTTTGATCTGCAAGATTTTAAAACACACGCCTCTGTCTTACAGAAAATTTGTAGGCATATAAATCAGATTTTAAACACATACCTGGAATCTGGAATCCTGTCGTTAGATAGGTCTGGAGCGTCTCCGTTGAATGATTCATCTTCAAGAGGCGCTATTTAAATCTCCTCGAAACTTAGGTGCAGTTTTCAATTCTACCATGTCTTTTAAAATTGCTGGCTACGTAAACGATATTTGTAAGTATATAGGCTAATTCCTAACACGCACAGCTTTGGGCGACGGTGATATTTGTGGCAAACGCAACCAATTGCCTGTAATCTTGCTAGTATCAATAAGTCTCGCATGGTGAAAGTGAAGAGAGTTCTGAACACGTTGGCTAGAGCCATCCATAACTAATACATCAAAATATGCGGTTTGCTTCAATCTTCGCAGTGGTTTATTGTGGTTTCTTGGTTTCTTGCGGGCACATTGTTCATAAACACAATACTTCATTTCTTATTTCTATGGTCACGTCTGTGGCACATCAAAACAAATCTGTAATCAGGCCATGTTGTGTGATTATTTTTAACGTAAAACCAAGTTATCTTTTTGTCTTTCTTAGGTCATGAATAGCTAACCCTATCATTGTTCTTTGTTAGTAATTATGATCTAAAACGGGTTGAAAGACAGCTAGCAAATACAAGACACATCAAAACCAATCAGGCAGTTTGACGTTGCCTTCCTCACAGCATGCATGAGCAACTTGTTCACTTTCCATGATGTATATTGTATATATATATTGTATATATATATTGTATATATATACATTGTATATATATATTGTATATATATACATGATGTATATATACATTGTATATATATACATGATGTATAACGAAACTGCTACCTGCCAGGCACAGAATATACTGCTGATGCTAATGATGTCTTCTGATAATAAGTAGACAAAGACAGATTGATAAGAAGAAAATTAGAAATTTAAGAAGTAATTGCAACCAAGAGTTGCCTAATGACAAAAAGGAAGGTCAAAAGCTATGACCGCCTTTCTCACGGTACATTTTGATGTCGATATTGTTTAATAATTAACAGTATACATTTGTTTTAATTTTGTTTTCAGTTTAGTATAGTTTATTCCAATTTGTTTTTCAATCTTTCATTGATTCGATTTTCATTTAAGCTGAATTTCATTTTGTTTTTGTCCGATGAATTGAGGGCTACGAACATTTTATTTTTATCAAGAATAATTGTTCTTAAACATACTTTTTCGTTGTTCGGACACGGACAGGAACAACGACAGACTTTGAGAATGTTCGCTTTTCTTCCTTTTTAATTCATTCTTGATCCCGTGTCTGGTCATATCAATGATGTCTTCCGCTCGTGTTTCTAACTTTCTACTACTCACGACAACTCCGTTCCACCCGCCAATCACTTCCTCTTCATGCTATCACGACTTGGTCGACTTCATCGCCATTTGCACCACGCTATATTAAGGCATATTGTACTCCAGTTTCTTTGATCTGCCTGGTCGTTGCTCTATTGAGTCTATTCGGTCTACGGTCCACTTGGTTATCCCTCGAATGCGTGCCTTTATGACCCATTCAAGGAGTTTCGTTTCTAGAACCTGCCTTAGTTTCTTAGTACTGATCTGATTTTCTTTCTTTTGCAAGCACCTTATGCAATTTTTTGTCAGTGAAGACGCTGGGTTGCCATGGGTCGGGAGCGTGGGCCTATCTGATTTGAGTGGCGCTTAAGTAGAAACACGAGCGGGAGACACCACTGATATTATCATAGAGGATAGGATCGAGAATTGATCAAAGATCACGCACTAACACAGTGGAAGAAAAGTGCACATTGGAAAACCTAAGGCGAAGGACTCAGCCCCAATTTTGGCAAGCTGGGCACGACTACCGAGTTTAATGTACAAGGTCTTGTCCCGAGCGCTTCTGAGAGACTCATAAGTGGCGCTTTATAAATGTTTTGTTACATTACATTACATTGTCCTGGTTTAGACGAAGACTATAGCAACTAATCGCGAAGCGATCAACCATCGCAGCGCTTGTGGCGGAAAGGTCATGCTGTGTATCATCAGCATTTTGATCGGACAGGATACCCAGGTATACAAGATAAGTGTGGAGAGGCGGTGGTGCATGCGGCCAGGCGTTTCGTAGGATTAATGCACTCAGACTCCGTACTGGCGAAGCTGGACTTTCAAAATGCCTTTAACAGCTTGTATAGAGACCACACTGGATGAGGTGCTACCAAAACTGATGCCGTATTGCCAACTCGCTTACGCTGAGGCGTCAGACCTCCGATTTGGTCGCTACATCATCGTCTCGCAAGTCGGCCCGCAACAGGGTGACCCTTTGGGCCCGCTCCTGTTTTGTATACCTTTGCAGCCAATCCTACAAAGCCTCTCATCGCCGCGGGTGCTGGGCTACATTGATGACATATCCTTGGGAGGAAAGGCAGACACCGCGGCGGAGAACATGGCGCTGCTGGAACGCGAGAGCGGACTATTGGGTCTGCAGCTCAATCACGCCAAATGTGAGCTCATCATCAACAGGACAAGAGATACGGCAATCTTCTGACAATTCTCCAAAATCGAGGCGGGTGCGGCATGTCTACTTGATAGACACCTAGACCGTCCTAGAGAGGAGCCTTTTTTCACCGAGGAAGCACTCAGCTTATACCTGTAAAATCGGTGCGCCGAATTAGCGACCGCAATAGACAGACTGTCAAAAGTCGCAAAACACAACGCTCTCATCTTACGCACTGTGATGAGCTCCCATAAACTCTTACACACCTTAAGATGCTGCCCATGCATGGAGAACATGGCGCTGCTGGAACGCGAGAGCGGACTTTTCATTTACGTTTAAATTAATCGACAAATACGACGCTCTCTGGGATCCATACTAAAAATCGACATGACTGACAACCAATGGATCCATGCGTCACGGCCAATCAAGCTCGGGGGACTTGATATTCGATGGGCTGCGTCGCTTGCATTACCTACCTTTTTGGCGTCTGCTGCAGGCACCCGCACGCTCCAGTCCTCCATGCTAGGAGCAAGTCACTCAGAAAACGACGAGAACGACGAGGTGTTAGAGATGCTGGCGCTTAGGTGGAAGAAGGGACTCAGTGCCGGAAGGAGACGGATCGAAGAAACAGTCGCAGTGGAACGATCCCCTCATCCGGAGAGTGCGAACCGCACATCTGTCCATGCGGGGCAATGGTGGTGGCGGCTGATCCATGCTGGATCCAGGCTCGGACCGGGTAGGCTCGCCAGACACGCAATCTTGAACAACCTCATCAGCCTGGCGTGCTGGCGTCTATCAAGGAACCTCCGGGAATGTCAAGAACGGATGGAAAGCGCCTGGATGGTCTGACGCTTATTCCCTGGCGAGGCGGAGGCAGCCTTCTATGGGACGTCACAGTGACGGGAAACAAATTTGTAAGACAAAAATTGGGACATTTTTCACCCCATGCCATTAGTTGCTATTACTTTTAGAATTTCTCATTATTGTGTTTCTAAACTCCACCCTAATGTACAAAAAAGCGCAGTACTGGTCTTCGGACAGTGATAGTGCCATCGCTAAATCTTGGTATGGCTTTCCGAGGATCGCTGACAGGTATCGCTTGGAGGGGTCACGTATAGGGATTTTCTGTGGATAAATAACTTAGATAACTTAGATAACTTGTAGAGGTATCACACAGAATTGATAAGGGCACTGCTTTCTAGCGATTACACGAGTGTGATAACGCGAGTGTATCGCTTTCTAGAGGTACCTACCTCATAGTTACTTCAAAGTACTCGAAAATGTACATTGTTACAATACTTCAAAATTGCACTCGAAAATGGACTGTGCATTTGTTGTTAATCGACGAATCAGCAAACCTCTCGTCATCCTTGATAGAGTATGTGGAATAGATTAATATTTGCATGGCTACAGTGAGGGGTAGTGCAGCGTTGAATCTTCTAATGCTCTACCTTTCTGATGCGGTGTTTTGTGGCACTACGAAATTTAGAAAATTTGCATTTACGTTTAATTTAGGAAATTTTCATTTACGTTTAAATTAATTGGTTTTTGTGAACTTTTGACCGCTTGTACATACTGCACGGTTTAAGCGTTATATCATTGTCAATTTGTAGAGAGAGAGATCGGCAGGCCAAACTGATCATTGAAATGAGAGGCCAGATGACAATCATTCGGAACCCGGATACACCTGGTAAAAAATTTATTCCTTAGATAATTTCTGATTATTGTTGTAGGCTTTAATTACAAACAATACATAATCGCCTTTTTTTATTCATCAAGGCCCTTTTAAAGCTTTAAGGGTAGATTGACAGGACTAACAGAGTAGTATTATCTCAAATTGATGGGTCAGTAGACAGTAAAGGCCAATGGAACCACACAGGTATATGCACACACACAACATACAAATTTTCTACGATATTGGAACAATAGTGGCATGATCTTATGTGCGGCCTTTTAAATCAGAGCCCCTCGATCACTTCAGTGCAGGCGGTGATCCGAAAAATGTACAAGTAACAAGGCTTCCTGCTATCGTCTGTTTCAACCTGTGGCAATCGAGAATTTACGTCCTTTTAATTCTTCAGGCATGGACATAATAAGTGAACTGAGCCGTCGCATGCAATTCATTGGTGGTGATAGACACGAAAACACATTTTTTTTCAATGTCTTTCTATTTGCGTCCAAATCTATAATAGTCGGGTCAATCTACCAAAAAACACCTAACCCTAACAAATTGATACAAAAGATTTATCAACGAATTCTGGTACAATTTGTAATGCTTTTAATGATACAGTAAAAGTCTCCTTTAATCTGACCATCGGAAAAGGGTCATTTTCAAGATGGCGTACAAAAAAATGGCTGCCTGGAAATAAAATTGGAAATCTCAGCCTAGAAAATGGCTTGTTACCACAATGAAAAGTGTATAATCATAGGCTTTATTGCCCATCGTTCAGCGTACAAAAAAATGGCTGCCTGGAAATAAAATTGGAAATCTCAGCCTAGAAAATTGATACAAAAGTTTTCTCAAAGGAATCTGTTACCATTTTGCATGCCTATCAATATGATAAAAGTCTCCTCTTAGACCATCAGACCATCAGAACAGGGTCATCTTGAAAATGACCCTGTTCTGATGGTCAATCAGAACAGGGTCATTTTCAAGATGGCGTCCAACATGGCTATCTGAGAGCTAAAAGTCTCTGTATCTCAAGCGCTACTGACCCTAGAAAAGTGTATAACCATAGGCTTTATTGGCCATCGTTCAGCGAATCACTTAATACACGCCATTTAATGACAAAGTCAATAGTCAGGCAATTTACAGATACATAGCTTACACATTAAATTAGTGATTAGTCATCGTCTGACTCCTCCATAAGAAAATTGTAATGTGGATTGTCAAAGTTTGCAACTTCGCACGGTCCACAGCGCGCAGTAACAAGCCATTTCTTCGTAGCGTACTGTCGGACAGTAATTGAGGCAGTTGCAATGAATGACTTTGAAGAGAATGTCCTGAGCAGCTTTCATAGTTGACATTACTTGGACGAACCGATTGTCCTGCCGGTTCAAACCCCAGTTCGTGGCATCCATACCCTCTCATTTTTCTATCCATGTCATTATCTGGTAGTAAACTCTTCGACAATGAAGTTTATAAGCAGGTTACTTGGCATCTTTAATATGTTATCAATAGCCTCTGTGGGCTGAATTATCTCGGTAAATGCTTTGGCATATGAGCGAAGGACAGTATATTGTTTTACTATCTTATGGAAAGCATAGTTCTATTGGAATTCTTGCATCTAAGTAGATAGACACCACGATCACGATTCTAAATGGACTAGAAGCTGAGATATTGGACAATAATTATATATGTCGGGTCGGCCATTTTGTTAAATGGCTGCCATAGCCGCTAGAGGGCCATGAAAATTTGTGTCCCAGGCTTTTAGGACTCGTCTACTTATCTGGAACCAAAGGGGCGCATTGGTTACCACATGTGAAATATTTTGGCAATATTGGCAGATCTCAGACCCCACTAATATCAGAAGACATCGCTATTCATTTCAAATCTTAATAGAGCCTGTGAAATGCTTCACATGTCCAAGTGTCTTCTTATCCGTAACCAGTTGAAGTAGGCTTACTGAGCGTAACATAAAAATAACTTGTATTATTATTTTCAGGTGATGAACCTAAGAAGGTAAGTTGCTAAAGTATTCTCTTCAATAATATTATCATCAGTAGGCTTCAGTAGGCCTATATAATTTGTAAAGCACTTAACTATAGCACCCCAAGAAATTGAGATTGATATGGCCTGAATTTGATTTAACAGCTGATTTTTTAAAGAATATTATTGTATGTGGCGTACAAGTACCACATGTGAAATATTTTGGCAATATTGGCAGATGTCAGACCCCAGATGTTTATCTGCATTATCGTGGAGAAATAGCAATTTTTACTTTCTGTAGCACATGCGCTTTGAGCTTGACCAAAGTTTCTATGAACTCATAAAAACTTATAAATTTAAAAATGTTAACATGGTGTAGTTTCAGTTTAACGGCACTGTATGATAACAAACACCATTAGCGTCGCCCTCCAGGCTTGGGACTGGCACTGCCAGAAAACAAGCAGTGGCAGAGTTTGTTTGGCAATGGTTTATTTATAGGAAGTATACATTTATTTGGGATATCGTAATTGTAGTCTGGGCTCGCCTTTGGGCCAGTATTGACATAAAGGCTATTTAGAAGTATTTTGAGGCCTTTGGCCCGTACAATTCCCTGTACTGTCCACTGTAGAGTCCTCTAGAATTTTCATGATGCGTCTGATGTTTTAATCTGAATTGACGATCGAATCTACGATTCTGTCTGGGCAGAATATATGTGCGTAGATAAAATCTGTCACATGAAAATATGCACTCAAGGTTGTATTGGAAGTAGCTTCGATAAAAACTTCGGGCTGGCGAATGCCCTAAGTGTAATAAGTTATTATTTATACTGTGGTGTAGAGGTGGAACCCGTGATGAACTTTTTTATGCAGGGTCGGTTGCGATCAATGAAGCAACACATAAATCACACATCGTGCACATCAAGATGAACTCCTGGTTGAGTTTATGATAATTAATTAATATTAGCAGTAATTAGTTAATTACGAGGAGCACGCAGTTACATCCTTAATGCTGAAAACGCGCCAGAGAGAACGTAACCACAATCCTGGTTGACAGTGGGTCGCACAATCAAAGAGTGATTAATATGAACAAGTACAAAGAGGAACTGGTATCCAACATGTATACAGCCGGATACACCCAAATACGGGCCATAATGCAAAGCATCTCAGAAGAGTCAATACCAGGGGCAACTGACCGGGATTGCTAAGAGTGGTATTTACAAGGCCAATCCCTCCAACGCGCCAGCACAAAGGGGCGACTTGTCGGAGTTACATAAAATATAGTTAAGCGGCCCTTATGGCAGAGTTTAAACCATGTATCCAACAAGGATAGTGTTTTCCACTGCACAAAGAACGCCAACCGGTTTCTAATAGACCAATGGACATAAATCTGCAATCTGCGCTCTTGGAGCTGTTAAAACTACAGAATGAATTAAGTTATCTTTCGTACGATCAAAAGATGATGAGGGACATAGTGTTATCTGGTATCTGGTGGAAGTTAATGTCTATGTGTTGAACACCGACAGGCATTTGATTTGCAGAAATATGCTTTCGACCATAAAGTTGTTTTATAATTATATTTCTGATGCTGGTCAAAATCAAGTGAAATGGGCTTTGGCATTACAGACTGTGTAAGACTGATCATTGTTGCAGACTGTCTTATCTAGATTGTAAGTATAATAGATTATTGAGTTGATTTTGTCATTTGATTTCCCAGAAATCTTAAAGTTAATTTGCTCAATCCAAGTAAAGGAAGAAGATTACGTGATTTACTTTTCTGTAAATATATATATTACATATATATGTAATATATTGTAATATATTCGATTTTGTCATTTAAATATAAATATATATATATATATATATATATATATATATATATATATATATATATATATATATATATATATATATATATATATATATATCAAATGACAAAATCAACTCAATAATCTATTATACTTACAATCTAGATAAAACAGTCTGCAACAATGATCAGTCTTACACAGTCTTACACTTTATGGTCGAAAGCATATTTCTGCAAATATATATATATATATATATATATATATATCCCCTCGGAGCGCCGTTCGAGCAACTGCCTCAGAAGTTCACTCGACGGCCTGGATGTCAGATGCGTGCGCCTTGAAGTGGCGAGGTGACGATTTGATCACCAAGTTGAATGCTTGTTGCATGCTCGTGGAGAAGTTCCTCGATGAGATTCGTGACCTGTTGGGAATCCTAGCACAGTAGTCTCGATGAACAAATTTCATGTTATTTAGAAATGGATTTTCATGCATATAAATAAATCTTTGACTCAAAGGTTTGTTAGCTGATACATGTAAGTCTATTTGCCTGATCAGCCATAGAACACAGATAGGTTGGAATGATCAACCAGGTGATCAACCAGGTCATTCCTGGTAGGCTTTTTAGATCAGGTGAAAACCTTTTGCACGATCGCGGAAGGTGGTAGCATTTTGCGGGTGTGCGGTATTTTTATAATGAACGCATGATATTGAGTAATCATAGTTTCATATGCCACAATCAATTTGTTCTCTAGTCGTAGAAAATAGGAACAAAAATTATTGCATGTAACCTTTTAAACTCAATTTACAAATGTCACTTTATGCAATATGTGACATATTTGGAAATAAATAATTTCAGAAAATATGTCAATCAATGCAAACAGGTTCTTGGTGTTTGAAATTACACTGAGTTTGATTTGTTGTAGTTTTCCTTTGACTACTCATACTGGTAAGTCATACTTTAATTGTATGATAAATGTACGAGTTCCATAATTTAACATAATTTTAGCATGACCGTTGCATTCCAGCAGCACATCACTTAACGTTAGCGTTACCACCCCAACAGAATTCATTCATTTCTTAAGAAAATTATATAGCGCCCTTTTCAGATTCCTACGTCAGAATGTTAGAGTATGCGTGGATGGAGATACATCTCTCTGTCGTCCCAGTTTCTGTTGTATTTTGGGCCATTTTCAGACACCATCGAAACCGCGAAGTCGTGAAACCTACAGAATGATTCACCATAACCATGGGGGCACCATAACAGAATATTTGCTGTACAGATAACATTTTTAAAGCCCCTAAGCGCGCGAAACCATTTTATCGGTTTCACGACCTAACGGCTTCGACGGTAAGCGTCCGAAAATCGTCCAAGACACACCATAAACAGCGAGGAAAGAGAGAAGTATCTCCACTAACGCATACTAAGCAATTTTGACCAGTTTCATCATTCTTCTTATCACTGTGAAATTTAATAAAGATTTTGAAACATCCAGGTTTTTTACTGGCTAAATATAGCGACAAAATATGACGACAGGCGACGTGGGCGCCATGCACCTCGACACCATGGCAAACGGTAGAAGACATATCGTTCGGGCATCCCTCTGGCACTGGATCTGCAGTTCCACCACAGAAATAAATTGTTTGCATTTCGTTATACAACATTGCCAATAACAATTACAGTATTACAATACTGTAATATGTCAAAATAATATCGACGGCCTTTGTTGTATAAGCTGTCCTCAAACATTTATTTAACGACGCCGTCATATCGACGATGATTGCCGTCATTTATTCAGACCTTATTCAGACTTTATGTACCTCGCTCAGTCGCCAGATGCCTTCTGGTTGTTCTCATATGCATCATGCTACTGCTCAATCTGAAAGGTTTGCATCTTCCGCTGAAACTGCGGCTTCAACACCTCAGCCTTCCTCTTCCTCTGTTTCAAAAACGCCCGACTTTATTTGTTAGGTATAGCAATGATTTATATCTGGAGCGCCTCTGAATCTCTTAGTGGCGCTCAGTTTCAATTATAATTGCAGAAGATCTCGTATTGGATCATTTCTTTTGACTGACGGTACTTGTTGGACTTCACCGGCGCCTATCTAGGCGATCTCTGCGACCTTGAGCGGAGCGTGCTCATGGTCCCTTTTGCTCGAGGCAAGAATTTAAATTATCTGGAACGGGCTCCTTTTGGCGATTCGCTTGCATCCCATAATCCATCCACTCTGAATCTTTAAAGCCCGTTCCAGAACGAGGGCCAACCACTGAGATGCTTCTTAGTAGCTTAGCGCCATTTGTTTATTGAACCTGCCTGATAACAGAGAACAACCATCATGTGTTTCTCTACAATTTCTTGGCCGTCGATCATTCAGAACACGAGCCGTTTAACCTTGCGACTACCGCTGGGGTACTTGTTGGAACAAGCATCGGTGGGCAAATACAAATATTTGTTTTCATGGCAATATATGAAAAGGCAAAAAACAAAGAACCTATTGTACAAATTATGTTGGGGTCATTTTTGACCCCACTGGTTAATCACAAAAATTCTGGTAATCTGAGGTTAACCAGTTTCGTATGGTTTATTCTACGAATGAGTCGCAAGAAATTGAGCTAACGTTCCACAATTCGTTGTGTGATGTCAATGGTTGTGTGAACTCTTCATATTGGTCTTTATTTTATATTTTCTGCTGGCTTCTCATTGCGTCCTATCTGAGCAACGTCCTTAAATACACATTATTGGTGAGCAAAATGTTCCCAAAACACGCCATATTTCGTACTGACTTTGTTACTTTAAGCTTATCTTCATCTGCTTGCCGCATTCGCTGTCCCAAGGATAGAGAAACTACACTGAGATCATGTCCTCTTTCATTAAATATGAGTGAATTAGTTTATTGATTATAATTTTTAGTCCTTCAGAATATCTGAGCGCAATTTCAACACTTTCCTTTATGGTTTTTATTTGTCTTTTATCAAACTACTAATTCTGTTGCCATGCACCGCAATTCCTGTTCCTTTGCCTTTGGTTTTGTTTCAAGGGGTGTTCGATCGTGTAGTACTGTAGCGGTTAGCGCGCTGGACTGTTAATCGCGAGGTCGAGGGTTCAGATCCCCGCCAGGACAGAAAATTTCCACCAGCACCCCTAACCAACTCAGCTGGGATGAGTACACTGATTTGATTCCAGTGGCGGTGAAAAAATGAGACCGTGACGGAGAGGATTTGCCACTCGCCCTCATATGACGAGGCTAAGAAAATGAATTCGCTAACACTTTATAGCATCATGGCTGGCTTAAGGGACTGCTAGTCAAAATACCATAAATGGATGATCCCCAGTTGGTCTCTGTAGCCCGCCTGCAACCGACATCAACGGTGACCACATTCTTCCAGCACACGTCTATCATTTTCTCGTGGTTCCGTCACCTTATCTACTGCACGGAAGATAACCATCTGTGGCGACAACCATCTGTGGCGACCGTGTGTGGTGACAACCATCTGTGGCGACCATGCCGTATGTGGCGATCATATGCGCTGTGATGTCGTTTTGCTCTTCATATACCAGGCCGAGTTGCTTGTCTTCAGCCGAACTAACCAATTTTATAATTTTTAAATAGTGGTTCGGGCAAGTGCCCTGAAGAAATTGTGGAATCGAACTCTACCATTGGCTATGGGTTACTTAACTTGTACTCAACTCGAGCATTATTACGCAGGCGTGCACTCCTTCGGTCTACGAAGCCGAAACGTTGAAAGCTCCACCAACCGTGATGTCGTTTTGCTCTTCATATACCAGCCCGAGTTGCTTGTCTTCAGCCGAACTAACCAATTTTATAATTTTTAAATAGTCAGCCGCTCCACAGTCGTTCCCGCTGGTCATGATCTAAATTTCAATTTGGAATCTCTTAGAAGTGATGGTGATGTATATCAACCTCGAACGCGAACAAAACTCTGAAAAGCCCCTTTCGTTTGTTGGTTTGCTCGCTTTTCCACCAAACAGAGCATAATCGTGTGCGCCCTTTCCATGCATAAATTTTCACTTATTACAGAATTACGGACGTTTTCGCGTATTTGTTTCTGCATCCACCCTGCATCCATAGGCAAGCACAATTAGTTAGTGATACGAATGAGTTTTTCATCTATCCTCTCGTAGTTGCAGATTATAGCATTTACCAAAAGACCACCCTTGTGCAGATAACAGAGCGAATTAAAGTCGTGAAAAGCATCAAAGGTAAATTGTGGCACACAGTTGACAGAGGTCATAAAACCTCGAAGAAAATACACTGCTGACATTGTGGCACACAATCAATGTATATCCATTATGAAAACTCCCAGGTGACGAACCCAGTGTATCTCATTGTAAGCAACGTGCGGAAATCTCTGGCGTTAAGAAAAGGCATTGATCACAAAAAGCTAAGCTTCTTTTCAGTTAAATAAATCGGTCTTCTCACGAATAAACATAGACCAGAGGTTCTCAACCTGTGGGTCGCGACCCCTACGGGGGTCGCCTTAGTCCTTACGATTTCTCAGAGGTCGCCTGAACCATCAGAAATTTGTCTCTTAATATTTAATGTAATGCAAATATGATTACTACACTAGGCCTACACTACAGCGACTTAAAATTTATTTTTACTTAACAGCTAATTTAATTTGATTGTTGCCATATTAGTTTTGAAATGTTCATTCTAAGTTAACTTTTACTTTTTAAAACAAAACAATAGCCGTTTGCTACGAAACTGTGCTGTCAGCTGCGAACATAATTAATAAAGAACGCTAGCAAAGTTTATGCCTGTAAAATTGGAAGCCGCCTAAATGAATCAGTGTGAAGAAAAGAAAAATATTGTAAATATAGTTTAAAGTATAGTTTATTTCCATAGTTGCAGAAGGAATTGAGAAACCACAATGTGTTATTTGTAATGACATTCTTTCGGTCGAATCGAAGCCCAACAAACTGATACGCCATTTTGATACTAAACATCATAACTTCGCCAGGATGCTTTGTTTAAGAACAAGGCTAATGACGTCGAGAAAGGCAGACTTGATACCGGGGGCAAGTACAAAAAGCAAAACGTGGCCGCTGTTTAAGCGTCATAGCTTATTCTAAAGGCCTATGTACCGAGAGATGATGCTGGCGTGTGGGAAGGGAAGACGAGGAAGAGGACGACCAAGAAAGAGATGGATGGAGGAGATACACGAGACGATGATGATGAACCTTCCGGAGCTGAGAGAGGCGACGAGAGATCGGAACACATGGAGAAGGCTGACTATGAGGGTCGCTAGGATTCAGCGAATCGACGGCACAAGGTGACAAGGTCATGTACCGAAGAAAGAGCAACATCGGCCTGTCAGTGACCAAAGACACCAGCTGTCGTCTGCAAACTGATGGACAACAACACCTATACATCGGCAGTGTACAGAGTGTATAAGACTTCATCATAATTATTGTTATCTGTTAACTGAATCAGTTAACCCTTTCGCTGCCCGCGGTCCTAATAGATTAAATTGAACCCCTGTGCCACAACCAAATCGGACAAATTGATGAAATGTGAGTTTCATATTGTAATGTATAAAACTGCACACCTTTATTTACTGCACAACGGAGAAAGGAAAATACTATGTCTGCTGCTATGTTCTGCACATAGTCTATGGTTTATTTCCAGTACTTCTTTTTGGTATGATACATCCGAAAACAATGATCAACGCATGTATTTCAGTGTCACTTTCGTCGTCATCGTCCGGTAAAGCAACAAAACTCTCATCTGAACTTGAATCATCCAATTCTACATCACTTTCATCCTCATCATTGTCCGAATCGGATTCCAGTAACATTTTATAAACTTCTTCTTTCGTATACTTTTTACGGGACAATTTACTAATTTCACGATTCACTTTACTACACAAGGATAACAAACCAACTAATGAGTCATCACAAATACAGACCTGCGGCCAAATTTTTCAGTCCAAACATAGCCCAAACATAGCCTACTACATTATTTGCTTACCATCAGTGCCGCATTCGTTGCTACAGCCAGTAATTCTGCTGTGCCCACAGCTTATGCCAGTTGACGACTTTAGACGTCATAATGGCACTTACAGCCCGGTGTGTACATGACGTCTTAACACGTCATAATGGCAGCGTAAGGGTTAACTAAAACAATCTGATGAAGTGGCTGACTCAGTTAACTGATGCAGTTAAAGACTGAAATACACCTATTTTGTTGTGTATGATTTTTACCAAACTCAACTAGTTGATACTTTTAACTCACTGTGTAGTCTCAAACCTGGTTTGTGTTTAAAAATCGTAGTCGAGTACATTGCTTTGGATGAATATTCTATTCATATGCACATAAATAAAATGATACATGGAGTATACCAAGAAGCTGTATCACTTTAATTGACTGTGTCAATTGAAGTGATATTTTAATTCTAAGTTTTGAATCTGAAACAGGTTTGCCGAAATGAGTTATTTGTTGAACAGGTCTCACGATGGATACGTGCAAGCAAAAAATGGATTCTTGGAAGCTGCCTCTGGTTCCAAGTATGCATCGCAGCGTGGTATTTTTAATGACCTTGGTCAAGGTGTACTAAACAATGCGTTTGAAGGTAATTCTGTCTTTTGGCAATTGCTTAACTATAATATAGTCAACTATGTGCAAAACTTTTATATTTTGCTTATTTTCGAATGTCATATTTTGTATTGCTACATCGAACTATAAAAAAATACACTAGCAGATTTCAGAGTGGAGAGAATTTGACATTCGATAGTGGCATTTTGTGACCTGCAAGTTGTTAAAAAAGGTGGATTAAATCTGTCAAACACACTGAAGTCAAACCAAGACTAATACACCTGCAAAGCATCTCTGATTTTTATCGGCGCTGTAATAGCCTATGGGTGCCAAATCTGTTTTTATTATTGTTTTTGGAAGATCCAAAAGATGTAAGTTTCACTGGAAATAAATACGCGTACAACGGTTAGCATTTCATCATGTATAATATCCTTTAATGTTAATCATATATTGGGTTTTTTCGACAGTGTGGTGGTCATCAGCACGATTGTCAAGTTCCCGACATGGCCAAAATTTGCTCTGAGATTTTTTTTCTCCACCTACACCTCCCCCATGCTCAGCTATAACGTGTAAACTGACACAGAGACAGAACTTTTTAAGGTTTGTTTGTTATAAATTTGAAAAAAGGAAATTTCTGCATCATTACCTTTCTTTATTTTCTGGGTTAGATATATTACAACAAAATTGAGAACTGATTTTCTTTATGACTTTGGTTGAACAGACTGAAATTACTTATCTCGTACTAAAATAATGAGATATAGAAATGTTTCATGACAGCATTATATCATTGCCATCCCATGATTGTTTTCATCATTACCATTTCTTTTTCAGAATTCCGCGATTTTCTCATTACCGTCCCCTTCTTCATATTTTAATGACGCATTTGTCAGTACCATCCTCAAAAGTTATTACCATCCCTGTGTGAATTGTTTCATATAAAAATAAATTTGAAAAAATTGAGAAGCAACTAGAATTTACTAGGAACTCTTGAAATGTTTGTCAAGTTGCACTTAATGCATATAATCATTGTAGTCAATGCTGCACAGATTTGTATGTTTCACTGAAAATACTATAGTGGATTTTTAATTATTTCGATAAATTGTTTAATTTCTCAGCACCAGACTAAAATATTTTGTGAAGGAAATGCCTGCAGTACCAAGTTATTGCTGGTATTATCTAGTTTTTAATTGCAAAAATCTAAGCACCAGTTGTATATTTCAGGTCTGTATGATCAAGTAAAAAAGGATAGTAATGACAAAGCAGGAGTTTTTTCTCTATAAAATCTTTAAAATAATTTACTTACGATTGCAAATATAGTGGATTTCTTTCAGATTAGTTAAATTTAATGCCAACTAAAAAACATACTGGCAAGAAAGTTTGGGATAAAAAGTTTTCTTCGGACTACCAAATTCGCCACTTATCGTATAATGGTCCATATAAGTCCATAAAGGAGTAAACCGAATCTGTTTGAAAGTCTTGTGAGTAGGAGTGATCAAAGTTGCTAACATTTTTTAGTTAAAAACATTATTCCATATATGCAGCAGTTTTGTGTCTATTTCGTGTAATTAAGAGGATGAGCTTCCTCTGCTCAAAAGAAGTACCAGTCTGTTCGTTCTCTTAACTTTTCTGCAATAGTTCCTACATTCGTGCTTCTGCCTATCACCAATCTTGTATCGATAGCTAGAAAATAAAAACTGTCCCTGAGACGGCCATGGTTATGAAGGTTATTGACTTCACATTCCTAGCCACTGCATATAAGAGATATAATGTGTTTTTAATAAAATGAAGACACTATCAAATATTCAAAAAATTTGGGTTTTCTGTTAGTTAGATGCTGACTTGTTGTTATTCTCTTTTTATTTCAGTAAGTTGTAATAACTACTGTAATAACTAAAGACCTGTTGTAATAACTAAAAATATACTACTCAAACGAGTCTAATTGTGTTATTATTGCATACTCTAGAGTCTAGGATTTTAGATGTCTAGGTATTAATTAAGCAACATTATAAACCTTTGTTACAGATTATTATACTCCAGTTACGTAGAAGCTGAATTTAATGCATTATACAATGGTGGACGGAGGATAGCAATGACTTTTCGTGTACTTTTTGTAAATTTTCAAGCATCTAACAACTAAAATGGTGATGAAAAATGTTGATTTGTTCACTCTTTGAAAGATAAAACAAAAGATATGTAACTAAAATATACTACTCAAATGAGTCTAATTATGAAAAAACTTTAAGAAAACAATTTGCCACTTTTTCTGCCAATTTGCCGCATTCTCTTTTTCGTATATTAAAAATCAGAGGCCTCATTCAAGGATGTGTCTGTGTTTGTTAAATTACTAACATGACACATAGTTACGCCGGCAGGGTGCAAGTGTCTGTGTCTGTGTCTGTTAAATTACTACCATGACACCTAGTTACGCCGGCAGGTTGCAAGTTATTCCGGTCGATTGTGCCCGCAGTAATTATGTTGCGGCGTCAGTGTTCTCTTTACATTTTGTGACTCGAAACCGACGAGACGAGAATATTTCCAGTCATATTCGTCCTATCGTATATTGTTCTGACACTTCTACCAAACTTATCGAACAGCATCGTTTATCATAGAAAAAGATGTAGATCTCTAACATGACGTTGTTCGAGAATTCGTGACTATTGGTTTAAATCTTCTTAAATTAAAATTCATAAAAGCGCATTTTCACGTCATACAATGTAATTTAAAGACAAAGTAACATCAAGGTTAAAAATCTAATTATCTTGCTCAGTAATTATACATTTTGATGATGAAACAAAACTTAAGTCTAGCTCGTAATTTGAAACACTGAAAGTTCCTAATCTGATGAAACAGTTTCGCATGGGCGATGATAGCAAAAATAATTATGCTGTCACAAATGTTATATAGTTAAGATTTACTGGTTTAATTGGCAGTAACTGTAGCGTGTACAGAACTTCCGATGTAGCAATTATATTAACCGGATAAAAAGCATATATTGTGCACAAGATATGGTGTTTAATTCATAATTTTATTATTTACTGTTTGTACTGTGTGTGCAAATTTTACAAGTGCAGCGGTGCAAAAATTAAATTACTAACATGACACCATAGGCGTCATGGAACTAGGTACTGCATGGCCAGTTGCAACATAATATTTTGACAGTACTGATTCTTGAAACTCCTACATTTGATTGCTATCAAATGTCGTAGTGTTAGATATGGCAGGCAAGCATAGACATTAAACTTTATGTTATTATTATATTTTTTTATTTGATCACATTTGTCACTTTTTGTCACTTATAAAGTCTCTATTTAAGAGTAATACATAATTTTAGCAGCAACTCATGGAGCTAGAATGTTGCAGTTAGCCCTTAATAAAAGTCTAAAAGAAATTAAGAAAAACCTTCTTTTCTAGAAAAAAGGTTCCGGAACTCAACAAATTCAGAACAATTATACGTTCATATTTTTTGTTAACATTTATATTTCATATATTTTAGTATCAATAAACAATGAAAGCACTGAAATTAAATTAAAGTATCTAAATAATTTAAAATAATTTTTTTTTAAAATTTAAATTAATTCAAATATTTTTTAAAGCAGAAAAAGACTGCTCCGGTTGAAAAAAAGCACTGAGAAAAACCAATGGTTGTGCTGAAAGAGTTGACAAGAAGGAGCGGTTTTCAAACGATAACCCTGACTTATGATCCCCAAAATAGAAGGAAACAGTCGCAGAGAAGCAATCTGGGAATGATGATCCCAAGAAATATAAAAGTAACTTTAGATAAAATATTTTACTCTGGTTGAATCAAAAAGATTTCTTCTTTTTCTTTTTACTCAGATTCATCTTTTTGGAGTTATTGTCTCATTAGTTTTTACGGCAATATAATAGGGTCAATGGATCGCTGAATTTGTTGCCCTTTATCTGTAGACAACTAAACTTGCCTTTTTATGTATTACTTATAGCGCTGCAACAGTACTTTAAGTTGCTCACTATGTGCTTCGTACCTTTGATACCTGCTTAGTCTCCTCATCTGTAATATCAAAGCTTCACTGCTCTTGTTTTCTTGGCCCCCAGGATATAGCCTACCTATTAAAGTTATTAAATTCATCTACGATCTTTTATGCCTTGCTCGTCAGCCAAGTTGAGCTCTTTCGGACATGCAAAACCATATCACGTTGATGTTCAGATTTATCATCAGGATTGAGGAGTTATATTTGCAGGTGCTTAAATTGTGCCTCTGTTGTTTCTCCAAAGAGCGCCGCCATTGGGTCTTTTGCTGCAAGCTGTGCTAGTTGTTCCTGCAAAGCACAAGTAATATTATTGTTGTATTTCCGTAATTGACGTCGTCACCTCCTGTGCTTTGGTTGCGGCCTGGCAATTTGTTTTAAAAGCATTGCTGCATCAAATAACTAATCTGAGTGTTCGGGGTTTTAATCCTCAACACGCTTTCTGAATCGGCCAATCGCGTTCTTGTTTTGTTTAAACTTTTCGCCACATTATGACTATAATTATGCCAACTTTAACGAGGCAATCGTGCAATGTCAAGTCTTTAAACACCTGTAAGTTGTTTATAAGAACAAAGTCTTCTTTTTAAAATACTCTACAAAACTCTGTTGCTACAAAAACACATTCTCTGGTATCTATTATTATCTATAGGCCTATTATTTATTGTAACTAAACTCTTACGAAAAACCGACTTCCAGTTCAAAATGAGAATATAAGCAGAGGGAAAACACTTGTTTGCTTTTACTGTGTGGTAACAAAGACCATTAGCGTCGCTCTTTTCCATTATCCAGGCTTGGGACTGGCACTGCAAGAAAGCAGACAGTGGCGGAGTTAGAGGTAGAGTTATAGTTAGAGGTGTAGGCGGCAGCCCTTCATAGATACCATCGAATTGTTTATATGCTTGATTAATAACAGAATCAGTAGTTATGGTGTATTGTCGTTATATGGTTTTATAATAATGGACTACTCTGACTTTGTTTACTGATGCAGGTGCTTACAACTTGTACACTGTTTTATTGTTGGTCAGTGACTTGAAGGCCATGACTAAACAGCAAATAACTTTATTGATTTGTTATAGCTCAGGGATCTGAATGTTTGAGTCTTTAGATTTTCAAGATGGATCTTGATGCTGGTGAAAAAACAGGGTGTAAAAATAAGGTCACCTACATCTGAGACCTGTCGATGGTTCATGCATTATACTAACGGTGCTTTAGAAGTTTCAGATTAGATTTGCTACTAAAGGTATAATGTTTGTACAATGTATTTGAAAACTTACAGGCTACAATTGCTCACTATTCGCTTATGGACAAACAGGATCTGGTAAATCCTATTCCTTGATTGGCTATGGACCAAATAAGTAAGTCATAAATTATTCTGCTTTATCGTTTCAATATTGCTGTGTTAGTTTGTTCATATATTTAGTAAGAAGAGTAAGAAACATTTCAAACTAATAATAAGAAATGTCAGTTAGAACGATACTAACTCTTCCAGCATGAACATCGAACAAAACGGTAAAGAAACAATAAAGAGCAAACCTTAGGAAAGGCGTTTGTTTAAACTGCTACAATCGTCATCCACGTTAAGAGTGAGACCGAAATATACACAAAAACAGGACCACAAAGGGTACAACAAAAACGCCTCTAAACAAAGTCTACAGTTTCTACAGGTTAATAACGTTTATTTTACACTGCTGGTTATCGTTGGAGAACACAATGATGAACTTAATCCTTGCTGTAGTTGGGAGCGCCTCTGAGTAGAAATCTTGAAGGGGACATACATACATATTGGCCTATTTAATTTAATAGCGTCTTGTCGCTCTCCAAATCGGCATCGGAGGCTTGACTTGTATTCACGGACGCCATTATCCTGCTGCATGTTAATGATAAAGAAACGTGGCGTGTTTCGTTAAGGCTTATTGCACTTTGATGAGAAAAATGATTAAAAACAGGTCTATACGAACTTGTAAGAACTTATCGAAAACGGTAGGGTTTTTGCAATGCTCGCTTAGCGGAGTTGGGTGTTTTCTTCCTCTGTCCTGGCTAATTGTTGGGCATGATATCGACATTCTAATGTCAGTCGGCTGCTGAACAAGAAAACCCCGATGGGTTTCATATTCGTCAGGGATACCGTGGAGGTGGTAGGGTTTTTGCAATGCTCGCTTAGCGGAGTTGGGTGTTTTCTTCCTCTGTCCTGGCTAATTGTTGGGACATTGTAATGTTCAGAAGAGTACAATGTACACTCTCAATTTAACTGTTACCTGTTTGATTTGGCAATTTAGACTAAACTCAATAAAGTCCTAAAGCTCGGAAGAGGGACAAATTATCTGTTATTCGAAAATTGCACTACGACTGTTTCCAGATTCCCGGCACCACAATCGAACCTAATTGTCATATACCTGTTTTTTTCATTCAGCAACTAGATTATTATCTGTGCTGGTGAATATTATCTGGGGTGGCACGGCGAAATCCGTGACAATCTAATGTTTTTCCTGAACAGACCTTGTTTTGTTGGCCTCAGATATCTGGCCATGTGGTATGTGCTTTATTTTCAAAATGTGAGTGCTGCCGGATGGTGAAGCAACCGTTTACCTCAGTTTGCAAAGACTGTCTTCATTCCTCATCTTTGATGCAACCAAGAATATCGTATCGCAGATTTCATCCTAGTTGGGCTCTGCAATATTGGCAGAAGTGTGGGAGCCCACCACTGGTGATTTACCAACCGTGCGCATTGCCTGCATTTTGCAATCTCTGCATTCTTAGAATGGCTCGCTATTCAATTAACTTTTCATATGAATAGCATATCTGGAATCGGTGCTACTTACAATGATCATAACTACAATATTATTCATTGTGCTTATCTTTGCATCAACCATGTATAATTGTGTGGATTTTCAGCATGAATTGGTGTGTCATTACTTATCTGCGCATTATTTTAATAGTGCTACATAATTTACAAGATCGAATAGATTTGAATAAATAAATTGTAATAAGTTAACAAACAAGTAGATGAATAGTGTTGTTAATTTTGATGGTGGTGTTTTATTTTTGCAGAGGAATAGTTCCAATAACGTGTGATGAATTGTTTAAGAAGATAGCTGGAAACAAAGATGCAAGCAAGGTAATTTTGTCAGCAAGAATGTAGTGTAAAGAATTTTTGTTTATTTTATGCTATGTTTGAAAGATTCTTAACATGGTCAGTGTTGGTGATCATTCTGTGACTAACGTGAAACTAACGGAGGAAACTCATCTTACTACTGCTGCTGCTACTACTACTACAACTACTACTACTACTACTATTGTAATTATTGCTATTATTTAATTATTTGGTATGTGGACAAAGGACTACATATTCGTATGTGCATCAACTAAATTAAACATTTTCTATAATATTACTTTTTTATCTTATAACCTCTGGCTCAGAAGTCATAAGATATGTTTTTTCTAAGATTTTATCGGTATGCCTTTTTGAACCTCGTTGCCAATATTAGTACATTATACTGTTTGTGATCTATGTGGCAGAGATTTGAGGTGACATTTTCCATGTTGGAGATATACAATGAGCAAGTCAGAGATTTACTTTCTAAAGATAATCCTAAAGGTGGACTAACAGTACGCCAGACTCCAAGTTCTGGATCATTTTATGTTCAAGGACTAAAACAAGTACCAGTTGGTAGCTACCAGGAGATTGCAAAAAGAATGGAACAAGGTTGCATTTTTTTTAAAGTTGAGTTCGTTGTAAGCTGTGATGTTCTTAAAGTTAACAATGACAAAAATGTTGCTGTTTACTCCTTCACAGCTGCAGTAAATAAAACTGTTTTCAATTGCCTGGCACAGGAGAACAGTTCTAAGGAATTGGTGCAAAGGTATGTGTGTATCTGTAGTCAGAAAACCACATGTATTGAGAGGTAAACCACTCCAGATTGCATTGAGCAGGTGAAGTAAGGTGTCTTAAAAAAACATACATTTTCAACAGTTTTCATATCTTGATGGTCAACCTCCACAAAGTTTCTGTAGGAATTGTTATGAAGTAACAGCTCATTTAGGGATAGGCTTTTACAGCGGAATCACAGACTAGTTTGTGAGACTAAACTAACAAAGTCACACAATATAAAGAAATCTCCAATGTTTTAAATTAAATCTATTATCATTTAATATATTGCCGTTTGTAATATGGTTTACGGTTTAAAATATTAAATATGTTTGCTGAAATAATTAGTAACCAATGTAACGTGGCGTGTTAGTCCAAAGAGAAACTGATTGAGAGTCCAGAGAAACACGATTTATTAACTATATACAAAGAAATTATAATACCTTTACAAAAGCGGCAGATCATCAGCCAAACGAACAGCAACACGTACGTCCAAACAAACAATCCTAACATAGGTAGGATTCGACGAAGCCCGGCTGATACAAAGAGACCAAACAAACATCAGCGTACACGAACAAACAGACGAAACCAAGCAGATCCTCGAACATGAGGTCCACAGCAACCCTCGAAGACAGTCGGAACTAGACTTTGGGCTACACTTACTTAAATTCGTTTATTTAACGACGCCGTCATATCGACGATGATTGGCGTCTTTGGGCTACAGGCAAAGCGGCTAGATTTATAGTAACATTATGGCGCCAAAACCATTAGGCACGTGGCCCATCCTACAAAACCATCACGTGCTATATCCGCACGTGCTCAGGCCAAGCGCCTACATGCAACAGTTTCTTATAGCTGTACTACAAACTGCTGAAATGTTGTAAAGAAAGTAGAATTTGCCCAGTGTCAATGATTGCGCTGAACGACCAAGAATAACATACAAACGCAAGTTTAGATGGTCGCCTGCAGCAGGTCTTAATTAACTGGTAGGTATGAGTCCATGGGGATCCTTCAGCAAAAGACCAATTGTGCAATAAGAATGGAGAGAATATCAGAACAAGCGCGAATAAGTGGCGGTTTTGTATGATGGATTCTGCGGAGGGTATATGCCCTTGAGAAGATTATAGACTTGAAAGTAAAGCCGTGTCAGAGAAGTCAGGATCGAGCAGCAGTTTATTCCATCATAGATTAAACTCCTTTGGTGTAGAAGACGCTGGGAGAAGTGCCATCGGTCCCGTGTATTATCTGCACTTTAAAGTTCGCTTTGGAAATAAGAACACCTTGAATCATTTAAATCATCTTATTTGTTAACAAGGTAACGCTGTCTGTCGTGCTCAAGCGCAGAACTTATGCATTGCGACGTTCCCTCTTTACCTAAGTTGCCTCAGATCTAGTCACACGTCTAGCTGGTCGCATGAAGAGTGATTTTATCCAAAATGAATATAAATATTCTTAAGCTGCTCCCTGAAATTGTGTGCACTGTTTGTAGGAACAGTTAATATCTCTGAATCACTAACTGGCCTACTGTTTTGATGTTACGGAATGCGTGCCGCATTGATTAGCGTTGGCAAAAGTCATGATTGTCCACAGTATTCGCTTAAGTATCGCTCACTGGTTATACAAGATTAGCAGTAGTTTCAGTTTTAGGACACTTTGTGATAAAAAAAGTCGCCCTCCTCCTTTATGCATGACGTTCAATGTAAATATGGTAAGGCCTGGACATTCCATCATGCTTAGTCATGAAGGATATTTCCTGGACAGGCTATAAAAGGAGGTTACATACACAGAAGCGTTGATGTCAGTTTGTACGAATGTTGATTATCAACTGGCATAAATAGCATGGAGCATACTTAAGAATAAGTATATGTGGCTCAATATTTGTCTCTTTTTGAAACGTTGGAGTAGCAAGTTGAGTCTGTATATGCGTCAACAGCCATTGTGTTACGACTACGACGAGTTCACATAAAAATCTAAAAAGAAGGCGATAACTCATTGTTAAGAAAGCGCATGAACTGTGTTTTGAAAGTAAAGTTGGCGACCAGGATAAAAGTTGGACATCCTGCGCAGTCAATCTCAGAGCATATCTTACTGATTCTCGGCCGTCTAGCCCGTTTGCTATTCAATGATATTACATTAGTGAATTCTTTGTCTGACATGGTCCTGTGACATGGTCCTGTGGACCTATCTGTCGGACCGTACCATTATTACGATAAGGTGAGGCACAAATCTGGAAGCCTGCATTTACGTTCCAGTTTAGAAAGCAAGAATCCTTGGAGAGAAGGCAACTGTGACGGTCGCTTCCGTTCGAAGCAATGATTCAGGCCTTCTATTCAACTATTCGAACGTTTCCTGATAGTTTATAAATCTGTCGAGCTGTCATTGGAGTTACGAGTTAAGCCCTTATGAGTTACGAGCTTAGCCCTTTCCTTCCTGTCCTGTTTAAAGCTAGGAACGACTTAAGAAAGACGAAACGGGTTCATGCGATCAGTGAATGTGCACGAGATGGCATCCGAGATTTCGCGCCGGATACACGTTCTTCATGGAGGTTCCTTTGTTCATTGGACACCGTGGTAAAAGGAGAAAGCACATGATTCTGAAATAGCACAGCTTCGCTGCTGAAATAGTGTTCTCAGGCAATAAATAGGTGTTCCTTGTCAAGAGCTATCAATGAACGCGAACTGCTCTGGTTGGTGAATGATGCGCTCAGGATGGCTGACATAGTAAAGGATGCAGTTGAGACGTCCCTCCTACACTAATCAAACTAAACCGATCTCCTTGTCTTACTCCTTTACTATGTTAAGCCACATTGTAAGAATCTTTATTTCAAATCTTTTGGCAAGACCAAAGATGATGACAAACTGTATAACATGAACCATTAAAAAATCATCGGAAATTATATGTGTTTCAAGTTGTTATTTCTTCCGGAGGACTAATTGACCATGTTAACTATGTAACTGTAAACTATATGACCATTAGGTTTGTAAGTAAATGATAATTAAACATTAGGTGATTAGCTGAACGTTGGGCCATAAAACCAACGGTTAGACAAAAAAACACTTTTCTAGTTTCTTAGTGAATAGTGTCTTAGTGACAATTTTAGCTCTCTGATGCCATGTTGAAAATAACTCTTTTCTATGTTAACTGGCATGCCAAATGGTAACAAAATCAACTGAGTAAACTTTTGGATAAATTTTTTGGTGTTAAGCCATAAATTAACCTGAATAAATATAAATTCGTCCATAAAACTAAAGGCACGTAAATCAATTAGGCAATAAATTGATTTACCAACAGAAGTTGGATAGAGCTTAGATCACAAAAGAAACTACACAGTTAAACATTACTTTTATATAACGATTCGGTACACTTCAATCAAAAATAAATAGGCAATTAGCCGAAATTTGGCCATAATTCTAATTCGACACAGGATGCGCTGCATTGGGAAGTAACATTTGTTTGATCATGAGCTGTGCTTTGTATTAGTCACAAGTTTTAGATTTATTAGTTTTTCAAGTACATCTTTTTACATCTTAGTGTTCATCTTTTGAAAGAAACAATTGCGTTTTGACGTTCATTTTTTTACCATGCTAAAGAACCTGACATGCTTACCTCAAATGACACAGAACGAAGGCCTCAGCATCATATACAGCCCGAATTTGAGAGCGGCATTCTCTCCTAAACTGTGCAGATTCTAATAGTCAAAAGATAGCCTGAAGACCTGGAGACGACTATAGGTTCTTCTGTGCTACTTGTTCAACTTAGGACCTTGTTCTTCATGCTTCATGCTTTTGCTCCATCCTATCTTAGTAAGCAGCAGGGCACATACAGTTGCCTCGGATAGCTTTGCTGCAAAGCTGTTCTGATTTTGCCTCCATCCAGTACGTCCACAGTACATTGTTTCACGAGGTTCTACAACTGACAGTATTAACTTTTTACAAGCACCGGGGACCATTCCATACCATCAAGGAGCATCTCTGATGAGTTTTCGTGACGAGTTGCCATTTATGATTAAAATTATGATACAAATGACAGATATTTGCATATATTTCTACGGTTAGAGCGGTTGACCTGTAACACCGAGAGTACGGGTTCGACCCTCGTCCGGGGTTGGTTTAGCTGTGTAGACACCTTGAGCAAGTCCTTCGCGCACAATTATTGTTCTGCAATATAATTGTTTCTGCGCCGTCGAGGCGTGTCCACTTCTGAGCTAGGGGCCACCAAAAAAAGAACGGCGATATCAATGGCAGTTGCATTGTATTGTACACATGATTTTTTAACTGCCACATAATTTGCTTTATTGCAATGCTATTATGATTTATGCTTCTCATTAGGAACAGCCAGCAGGACTGTTGCTTCAACGAATATGAACGCAACAAGCAGCAGGGCACATACAGTTGTCACAATAACTTTTGATCAGTTTATTAAAACTGTTTCCAGTGAAAGCAAGAAGAGCAGCACACTGAATTTAGTTGATCTGGCCGGTAAGTTATGTTTGATTTAGTAACTACCATGCCAATGTCTTGTATAAAATTAAGCTGCTCTACATACGGCACCAATTGCGAGCAGGTACAGGATGAGGCACGAGACATCAAGACATTTGTAAAATCCCCTTTTGCTACGCGTTGTCACAACAGAACACATTGACTGGATACTAGGAGCAGGTCCTCCATTAGGGTTGCCATCTTACCAAACTAGGAAGTCGGGACGCAATTTTCTCATAAAACGCAACCGATTAATTTGTGTGTGCTAAAATGTCGTTATTAATGATTTTCTGTTAGGTACAAAAACAATTCAATAATTTTGTCACATTATTACTTTATTTCGCTTCCGCAATCTTGGTCATAAGTCATATTACTTCTAAGTAAACTACACTTTCCAGCTGTTCTCCTTCCACAACAATCCGCTGGGTGATATTTTTGTCGCCAAATATCATTGTTTTTGTCTTATCAAAGTTCATTGCATACAATCAATATTTCCTTGCTTCATCGTTCAGCATCTGTGGTATGCTCGAACTCTGCAGAATATCAACAACGTCCGCGAAGCGTAGATTGTTTATACGTATTCTCTTTTCTTTGCTCTTGATCTTGGTCATTGCCCGTTCCAAATCTGTAATAAACACCGAAGGCGATATTGGATCGCTTTGTCTCATACCTCTGTTGGTTCTGAACCACAGTTCTAATTGGACACATCACATGTTCTGACCGCTGCCTGCGAGGTGCCATTTATGTCCTGGAGCAATTGAATCAGTTTGTTATCCACATCACATATTTGTAAAATCGCCCTTGTCACATTCTGATCTACACTGTCGAAGACCTTCTTAAAGTCAACAAACCAATTGTATTTTTTTTTTTCTATTTGCTTTTTCAGCTGTGAGCCAAAATTTGTGTTATGGTACTTCTGTCTTTCCTGAATGCCGCCTGCTCATCTGTTCCTACATCTGATTTCGCCAATACCATAATTATAATCAGTACCTTGCCCATAGGCTATCAACGCAATGGTGCGGTAGTTGTTACATTCCAGTGAGCTTCATTTTTTATGGATTGTTACCAAAATCGACGTCTTCCAATCTTCCGGTGCTTGTCCTTACTCTCAGGCCATGTTGCATAGCTTGCGGATATCTTCCAGAAAGAGACATCAGCACACTGTTGCAACTCTCCTTGTATATTTGTTCTGCCACCTCTGAGTTTTAATTCTCTCTTCTCCGATACCAATAGCGGTATATACAATTGCTTTACTGCGGGTGGCTCGGTCGCAATATAAACGTGGAGTACAATACAATACAACACAACTGGGGCGCGGTGGTATGTTCGGTGCCTTGCAGCTGGAGGGTTGCGGGTTCGAATCCACCTCAAAGCCGCCGCGTAGGGACCCTGGGCATGTCCTTCACTCGCAATTGCTCATGCGCTTCGGCGTGAAACTCCGATTCAGCGTCCGCGCAGCAGTCGGGAGCGCCTCTGAATGGGCTCCTAGGGGCGCTAGCCGCGCTATAACAAGTGTTCAAATACAATACAATACAATACAATACAATACAATACAATACAATACAGTGGGTTATCTCTGTGCTATCCATTTTGTCCTGATCTTCTCCTCTTCTGGTACTGCCCTCCTATTGCATCGTTTATAGCCTAGGTCAGTTTTGTTTGTCTGCTTTCCAGCTGCTCTTCATAGAGTTCTTTTAGATTCTGTTCAAGCACCTGTCGATAATAATGCGCAGTTGCAATTAAACATATTTTTTATTAAATTAACACTGACAAACGATATAATGATTATATGAAATAGTACGAATTGATGATAACAGAAGTCGAATTTAACGCCCATCTGTAATGCTGCTCTATGTAGCAACGCCACCTAGCGAAAGGAAGTCCAAGCCAACCTTTTATAGGGCTAGCGTGATCTTTTAACCTGCATCCTTCTGATTTTCGTCCCATTTGCCATTCAACAAGAGGGCCGCGGTTGTGTTCTGTGGTCAGTGTTGCAGTTCGAATCTATCTCAAATTCTCAAGCCACTGTGTAGCGACACATGCAATTGGTCAATAACAATTGTGGAATCGTCTTTGAAGAAGGTTATGGGTCAAAAAGCGGCTCAAAACTCACTATTTCTCTTTGGCTTTCAAGGATTTTAAATCTAAGTGCATCTTCACCTGGCGGCTGACTATCCGCGCCTCAGATTCACATATCAGAATATAAAATTGAAGAAAGTTATATCATAGCATGATGAGAGACTATTGTTGGCTATTGCAGATGCAAATGCAAATGCCTTAAGCATCTTTGAACACTTTGCTTTCACGTATTGTGTGAGTTGAGAAAGGTCATATCAAGGTCAAAAATCAAAATCAACAGGTAATCATGGTAGTAGTATGTACATTGACATGTCTGTTGTATGTTCTTGTTTCGTTGTTTTAACAGTAAAGGCATTAAGAACATTTTAGGGCGACATATTTCATACTGCATATGACCCGCATTAATTTACAGATGCATACCTAACAAATCAGACGTGTCATCCAAATTTTGATTTCATAATTATTTTAAATCATCATCCAGCATTTAGCAAAGAACAAGCGCAAAAGCAAATGCCTCGTACAGTTTTAATACTTTGCTTTCGTCTGCACTATGAGTTGAGAGTTCGCAACTGAGTAGAACTTTTCTGATGCCTTCCTGGAAAACCAGACGTTCTAGCCAAATTTAGATTTCATATTTGAAATCAGCGTTCCACATTTATTTAAGAACAATCGCAAAATCAAATACCTCCTATATTTTGAATATAGTTTTCTCTCGTTGATTGTTTGAGTTGAGAGTTCGCAATTCTGTAGAACCTCATTGATGCGTACCTTAAAACCCTAATCTGCTAGCAAAATTTCGATTTGATATTTCAAATCAGCACCCCAAATTTAGCTAAGAATAATCGCAAAAGCAATGCCAATTGTGTAGAACCTCACTTACACGTACCCAAAAAACCTGACGCGTGAGAAAAATTTCGATTTCCTGTTTTTTATCTATTTGAAACCAGCGCCCAAAATATACATAAGAACATTCCTAAAGTTCTCAATAGCAAACAAAAAATATTCATGCTATTTTTATATTGCCCATTGTAATCGAAGGTCTTATCAAGGTCAAACTTCAAAATCAACAGGTAATGGATAATAGCTCAGCTCAATGTGTTTTATTTTACCTTGCGTTTGCTGGTAGTCGAGTAAAGAATATTTTTTCTTTTTACATACTTTTCTGATTCTAAGTTATTGCACTTTTTCATTTATTTTGACATCCTTTCAAAGTCAAAGAGCGAAATCAAACGGTAATGACCAAACCAGAATCACCCAAATAAAACAACATTCTGTACTGCATTGTTTATTTATTTAGCGTCGCTCACAGCAGTGGCGCTCCCAGTGCGAGAACCCTAGAGAAGAAGGTTATTATTATTATTATTATTATTAAATAAATTTGTAACGCGCGCAAGGTTACACCGAAATGTGATAGTCAGCCGCCAGGTGAAGCTGCACCTAGATTTCTAAATCCTTGAAAGCCAAGGAGAAATAGTGAGTTTTGAGCCGCTTTTTGAAGGAAAGAAGTGAAGTTGAGCTACGAGGAGGCTGTAGGAAGAGACCCAAAATATAATGGTAAGGAGGGAAGGGTATTCAATAGGGAGAAACCAATGGCAGCAAGAGATATAGCTTGGGCAATAGAGTACTCATGGAACAAAAAGAGTATGCCTGACCAAGGAACAGAGAGGTCGATGAGAAACTTAAGAGGAGGGGATCCCTAAGATATTTATGAGCAATGCCCAATTTGGACTTACGGACTAGGACAAGGACTTTTAACTGAATTCGGGCTGTGAGAGGAAGCCAGTGTTATTGGTTTATCATAAACGTGGATATATGGGAAATTTAATGAAGGAGAGCAGCATCATTTGGCAGCATCATTTGGAACTGACTGGCTGACCTTGGAACAGAATTACAATAGTCAGTTCTGAAACAGACAAAAGCATGGACTACTGAAATCAAGGTGGATGAGGAGACAGACCTGCTAAGGGTCCTGATACGCAAGAGTTGAAAGTAGGAGGACTAAGCTGAGTGATATGTTCAGAGAAAGTAAGAGAGCTGTCCAGCGTGACACCTAGGTCACGTACACTTGTAGAGAAAGTGAACTGGGGAAGTTTTCAGAAAGAAACAAAAGGTCAAATTTTTGGAGTTGTTGGGGAGTGCCAAACCAGATGAGTTGAGTTTTGGAGGAATCGAGAGAGCAGCGATTTGAAGACATCCATAGGTGTGAGTAATGGGAAAGAGTGTCAGCAAGAATGAGTGTCAGCAAGAACGATTTGAGATTCCTCCACAGGTGACCCGTGGAGGAATGATTATAAATGAATGCAGTAATATCAGCCGTTAACAGAATGAAAAGGGGTCCTTGGACAGAGCCCTGTGGAACTCCTAGAAGAACTGGAACCCATTTGGACCTGGATTTTCCAGAAATGATCATCTGAGATCAGATAGGTAGGAACGACGCCAAAGTTCCTTTGAGATCATAAGAGGATTCAATGCTTTTGGCTATTCTTTATTGATTTCGATCTTGAAATGGCCTTGGAATGTTTTAAAATTTGAGTACCATGTCTTTCCGAGTGTAACCCTTTTCGTCCCGACCAAACAGGTCAAAAATAATGAGAATATAGCAATGTTTGTCTGAGCTATGGCTATATTTTCCTGAATTTCCTCTTAAATTGACCTGTTTGACATTAAAATAACATCGGATCGTCTTACATTTAGTAGCTTTGTTTCTTATCACAGATAGCCCCATCAAGATGAGAAACACAACAAAGTGCTCATTCAGCCGATATGAACAATTATTGGCCAAGATCTTTAGGCTTTAACATATAAATTTGTATGATATGTATGATTTGTATGTTGAATCTCACAGGGTAGCACCAAGCGAGGCTAAACGCCTAACCAGGAGCAAAACGACATCTTTAAAAAATTCTTATCAATCCAGCTTCCATTTACGCACCCACAAAAGATAAATAATAAAATACGCCACAATGCTCGGCCGCCAGCATCATCGAGCTCACTACACTGAAGCGTTTTAGGAGGGGCAAACAAGTTATATAATTATAATGTAATAAAAAAGAATATATTTGTACCTAATGAAAAATCTTTAATAACGACATTTCAGAAAAAAAATTACTCGGTTGCGCAACTACGCACACCGCATTTGGTGAACTCCGTACACCGCAATTGGTGACTCGTGAGGTGTTTCACGAAAAGTTGCATCCCGACTTCCTAGTTTAGAAAGGTGGCAACCCTAGACTATTTGAGTAAAACAAATAGAATCAGAAAAATGACTCGACTATCACTCAACATCTGTAGCCTGATTTTATTGTTGGTCTAACTGCACACAAAATTGCTATTTTCTCTAATGGGAGGGACGGTGTAACAGAAGGGAGTGTACCCTTACTGAAGATTTCATAGGCCACTGCTGGCTACTTTTGGTCCCGGCTGATCCCGGTTACACAAGTCAGTGCCTCTTTGAAATCTTGCCTATTAAGTTTACTCTCGCTGTGTATTGTATTGTATTTGAACACTTGTTATAGCGCCCCTACCAGATTTCCCATTCAGAGGCGCTCCCGACTACTGCGCGAACGCTGAATCGGAGTTTCACGCCGAAGCGCATGAGCAATTGCGAGTGAAGGAATTGCCCAGGGTCCCTACGCGGCGACTTTGTGTTTGGGGCCATATTCTCCATAGCACATAAGGTTTGTAGACTGTCAAAATAACGGTTGATCTTGTCACAGACAAACAAATAAGTAGGTAAGTAAGTATACCCTTTATTAAATGCATTAAAAGAGGATTTGGCTGAATGTGTAAATTGCATTTACTTTTAAATTTGTGGTTTTATTAAGGAACTTGAAACATTGTACATCTCAAAATATCAGCATTAGCTAATAAAACTCCAAATTGTATAAGTAAAAAAAATTTAAATTACATTTAAATTTTAAAAAATTTAAATTTTTTTTAAATTTAAATTTTACATTTAAATTTTTTTACTGCATAGCCTCACATTCACCTAAACGGCATAAATCTATCGTTATTTAGTTTGTTTTATCAAGGCTGAGTCTTCCCGATTATAATTTTAGGTTCTGAGAGAGCAGATAGCTCTGGTGCAACAGGAGATCGATTAAAGGAAGGTGCAAACATCAATAAATCTCTTTCTGCACTTGGCAATGTAATTTCTGTAAGTATCAATTAATTTACGACAGGTGGGGATTAACATTAATTATCTGTGTTTCAGAATATTTCTTAATTTTATCCCAGAGATAAAGCTGATTCATAGATTCACATGTCAGATGACAAGGGGGGTCCGGTGGCGCGTTGGATAACATCTGGCGAAGAGTGCGAGAGGTACCGAGTTCGAGCCCCGTTAGGGCGGATTTGCTTTGTAGGCTGCTATTAGCGCCGTGTATTACAAGCTGTCTGTTCTGTTAGTAGTTAACTAGTTAAGATTGTTTCAATTGCATAACATGTAAATGTACAGCGCAGTGGCGCTAAATTAAAGAAAAGATTATTATATTATTATTATTATTATTAAGTGATGAATGATCAAAGTGAATAAACTGAAACAAGCTATCGTGGTCAAACTTCATAATAGCAAACAAGGTTGTATTTTAGTGTATTATGCACGTAAAATTTAAAGCATTTACGACAGTTGCTGGAAATATGAAATATACAATTATTCATTCATTCATTCATTACAAAGATTTTTATAGCGCCCCTTCAAGTTTACTACTCAGGAGCGCTCCCGACCCCAGCACAGCTGAAAAGGACAGTTTTGAGGCAAGAATAGAAAGATTAAGAGTGGATTCTGGGATGTAATCGCAGTGCCCAAGGGAACCCATTCCAGAGGGAGGAGCCAACCACTGAGAAGGCGCGATTCTGCTTAGTAACTGTGCGGGCAAAAGGGACCATGAGCACGCCCCGCTCAGTAGAGCGGAGAGAGCGACGACCCGGTGGACCCAAGGTAGGGCAGCAGAGGTCGCGTAGATAGGCACGGGCTAGACCCAGCAAGGACCGCCAGACCAAAGAGATCATCCGATACGAGATCCGCTGCAGTAGAGGGAGCCAATGAAGCACATCCAGCATATAACCTGAGACGTAGCCAAATTTGGGAATACGTCCGCAAAGGCGTGCGGCAGAGCGAAGGACCCGGGTCAGGCACCCCAACCGACCAGCTGGGAGACCAGCATAGAGTGAGCAACAGTAATCAAGTCGGACTGTGATAAAAGAGTGGATGAGTGTAGCGGTGGACTCTGAGGTAAGTGAGCGAGCAACAGTGCGGAACTGGCGTAGCTGATAGTAAAAATCACGGCAGAGGCGGTTTATATGAGGGGCAAAGGTTAACTCTTGGTCCAGTGTAACTCCAAGGTCACGGACAACAGAGGAAAAGACAAATTGAGGGAAGTCTGAAGCAATGGTGGATAGGTCTAGCTTCACAAGCTGCTGCCGAGTGCCCAGCCAGATAAATTGGGCTGTTGATGGGTTGAGGCGAAGGCGGTTCGTTGACATCCAGGTCTCCAGGGTTCCCAAAGCCAGGCTAATTGCTCGAACAGCAGCAGTGGCGTTAGCAGCAAGGTAGTGCAGGTAGGCCTGAACGTCATCAGCGTACAGGTGACCTAGCACAGCAGAAGCAGTAAGTAGGGAACCAATTTCGGAGGTGTAAATGATGTAAAGAATGGAACCCAGCACCGAGCCCTGCGTAAGGCCGTAAGGGACAGGGACCCATGAGGACCTGGAGGGCCCATGGACCACGCAGAAAAAGCGATCACTGAGGAATGAACCCAGCCAACTAAGAAAGTTACCAGACAGGCCAAATGAAATTTGTAGCCGCTTAAGTAAAATTTCATGATCGACAGTGTCGAAAGCAGCACTAACTATATATATATAGCCTGTCAACTTTCGACCTATTGCTAATGTTTAATTTCTGTAGAAAATTATTGAAAAGATTGCTGCTTATCAGCTTACTGTTTATTTGGAGCTGCTTTCGGAGTGCCAATACGGTTTTCGGAAAGGCCACTCCACTGAAACCCTTTTGCTTCGTCTCTTTTCTGACATTTATGGAGCTGTTGATAGTCCACAACTCACTCTACTGGCTCTGTTCGACGTTAGTGCCGCTTTTGACGCTGTCGATCATGAAAATTTTACTGAAGCGGCTACAAATTTCATTTCGCCTCCATGGTAACTTTCTTACTTGGCTGGGTCATTCCTCAGTGAGCGCTGTTTCTGTGTGGTCCATGGGCCTTCCAGGTCCTGATGGTTCCCTGCCCTTACGGCTTTCCACAGGGCTCGGTGCTGGGTTCCCTTCTTTACTTAATTGACACCTCTGAGATTGATTCCCTACTTACTGCTTCTGCTGTGCTGGGTACGCCGACGACATTCAGGCCTACCTGCACGGCCTTGCTGCTAACGCCACCGCTGCTGTTCGAACAATGAGCTAGGCTTTGGGTGCCCTGGAGGCCTGGATGTCAACGAACCGCCTGGGCCTCAGCCCATCAAAAACCCAATTTGGCTGGGCACTCGGCAGCAGCTTGCGAAGCTGGATCAATCCACCATTGCTGCAGACTTTCCCCATTTTGTCTTTTCCTCTGTTGTTCCACTTGACGAAGTTAACCTTTGCCCCTCACGTTCACGTACCGTCTCTGCCGTGATTCATATTATCAGTTGCGCCAGCTCCACTATTTTATCACAGTCCGACTTGATTACTGTTGCTCACTCAATGTTGGTCTCGAAGCCTGTCGGTCGGGGTGCCTGGACCGGATCCTGCTCTGTGCCGCGCGCCTTTGCAGACGCATCCCCAAATTTGGCCATGTCTCAGCTTATATGCTGGATGTGCTTCAATGAAGTTTGGTATCGATCCGATACGAGACCCGCCGCAGGAGCAGGAGCCTCCCTTTAGCAGTTGTTATGCTTCTGCAAAAGAGTTCTGAACTCTTCGAAGCTTCAGCTTTTTTATTTATTGGTTCGTTAAGTAAAATAATAGAAACTGATGCACTTCAATAACACTATCGGTTCGTAAATTTACACTATCGGTACGTGAATAACGACGGCTCTTGTTGAGATTTGTTTGGATCTTTGAAAATTGCAATGATATTACATTGTTTTCTAAGTGGCTTTGCGCAAATTATAAATCTATTCCGATTTTCATCTAATTTAGTAACTGACAATTTTTCTCAAGGTGGAACAAAAAAACAACCTGGCCGATATTAATTTAGAAACTTCAAATTTTAGACACACCCTAGTGTACATATGTGAAAGCTTGAAATACCATTTAAATTACAAGTGAAAGTCATAGCAGAACTGAAAACAATGCCTTAAATTATGAGCAGCTTCCTCTAATAAAAAAATGATGCTCAATTGATTCCAAAGACTTAATTGATTCCAAAGACTTAAGTAATTTTTCTCTGATATTTGCTAGACTTAATTTTTATGACCTTGAAATTACCCTGAATTTAAGCATTCTTTAAGATGTAGCGCATAGCTGTCAGAAGTTGAATTTCCTAAATACTTCTAATTTAGTCAACCTAATCGGACAGTGATAGACAATGTTAAATTCTTTTTTTCGGCCAAGATTTGTAACGCCATTAGAACAAATTTTTGTCTGGCAAGCAGACCTTGCAGAACAGTTAGATTAAAACTTCTAGACTCCGGCCCTGTTTTCCATGTAATGTTCTGCCTGCAGTCAGGTTCTGTCCTAACTAAATATTGCTATACCTTTTCATGTTGGCATTAGGCTACTTAAGATGCTGGTAATTAAGATTAAATCTTAATCGATAATCGATTGCTATAATTATAATAATTGCTATAAATCTCAAAGTTCATCCTTCTGTTTGTCCAGCTAGAGGCTCGCGAACGGAACGCTCTGAAAATTTTGAGAAAACCTTCTGATAAGAATTTCTAGGTAGGCCTACACTATGACGTGACTACGTCATCCTTGCTATCCCTTCGTCTCAACAAACAACATGAGCCCGCGCACAGATGGAAGACGGGTTTCTCTTTCTCGCGACCCGTACTACAAATGCTTCTCTTCAGTCTCAACTTTCAGGGCAGAGCTGGACATTTGTTACCGAGTGTTCATCTCCAGCAGAAGCTTTCGATAACTTCCACACATGCATTGACCTCTATTTTTCAAAGAAAAGCATAACCATCAAAGAAAAGGACCCACATTTCATGACTCCGATTGTTAAACATCTGATATTAATAATTCTTCCTTTATTGAAACAATCCAGTTGACACATTGCAACCGGTACAGTTTACAGTTATGCAATTGAAACAATTCACAATAACGCAAATGACAGAAGACATAAATCTTAACTACTAACAGCCTGCAATACACGGCGCTAATAGCAGCCTACAAGGCATATCCGCCATACGGGGCTCGAACTCTGTACCTCTTGCTCTCTACGCAGACTAAATAAGCTGCTGAGGAAAAATCGAGTTGAAGCGTGCTGCTGCTGAGGTCAGCCCCATAAACCTAATAACGTGTTGTCGTCCTTTGAGGAATTGGATCAGCCAATTGCAGACATGGTCGTAAATGTCCGAGGCTGAGAGCTTCGCGGCGAGGGTGGAGTGGCGAACGGTATCGAATGCGCGTGAAAAATCTAAGGAGTCTCGAAGGAGATGATGGTAAACCGCTCAAAAACTGCTCATGTTCCGGAGCAGTGGCCAAAGTTAAGCAACCTGAGCAAATGACAGACTTCATACCGATCTCTGTCACGCCTGTTTTGTCCAGAGTCATTGAGCGTGAACTTGTGCTTGGCCATTTATAATTTTATACCCATCCTTTGCCAAATCACCTGAGCCGGAAGCCCTTGGAGATCAGTTTGCTTCCAGGCCGACCGGCTCTACCACTGCGGCCTTGATTGCCATTCTACAACTGATCTTTTGCGCAGCAACAAATACGTTACCATCATCTCCTTCGAGACTCCTTAGATTTTTCACGCGCATTCGATACCGTTCGCCACTCCACCCTCGCCGCGAAGCTCTCAGCCTCGGACATTTACGACCATGTCTGCAATTGGCTGATCCAATTCCTCAAAGGACGACAACACGTTATTAGGTTTATGGGGCTGACCTCAGCAGCAGCACGAATCAACGCAAGTGTTGTCAAGGGCTATGGCGTTGAACCGTCCTTTTATTCTGTCGATGCCTCTGATCTGCAGCCCCTACCAAGCCCCTACCGACCAATGTGATGGTTAAATATGCAAATGACTCTTATCTGTTGGTCAAGAGCAACTGTCTGTGGAAAGCTTCTGTCGGTATCGGACTGGGCAGCATCCAATAACCTCAGACTGTCTTGAGGCATCGACAGACTAAAAGGACGGTGCAAACAAGTCTAAAGAGATGTTGATAATACGGCGAGGAACTGTAGAACAACCCCACTGCTGGATGGCGTTCAACGGGTCACATCGATGAAGATCCTTAGAGGAGCAACCTTAGCGCCACTTCCCACGTAGAAGACATCATAGGTGCCTGATCAGGTTCACTGCACGCACTGAGAATACTCAAGATCACACGGTCTCTTGCAGGAAGCATCTCATCAGGAGGCATTGAACGTAGTTGCTGAAGCAGCAACAATATCACGATTACTTTATGCTGCCCCAGCATGGTGGGGTATGTTACAGCAGCAGACCCCCAACGACTGGACCAGCTTCTATCTAAAACAGTTCGGATATTTACGCGAAGGAGGCGCCACAATGGAGATGTGGGTTGGTGCAGCAGAGGACCGTCTCCTCAAGGCCATGGACGGGAGTCGAGACCATGTCTTGTGACTCCTGTTCCCGCCTCTAACCCAATACCATTATGCCCTCCATCCGCGAGCCAACGGTTTTCAACTGCCCTGTAAGGACGATATAAATTTTATACCAAGGGCTTTATTTTTTTTGTGGGGTGCCGTGGTGTAGGGGTATGTTCGGTGCCTGCAGCTGGAGGGTTGCGGGTTCGAATCCACCTCAAAGCCGCCGCGTAGGGACCCTGGGCAAGTCCTTCACTCGCAATTGCTCATGCGCTTCGGCGTGAAACTCCGATTCAGTGTCCGCGCTCTAATCGGGTTCGCCTCTGAGTAGAAATCTCGAAGGGGCGCTATAACAAGTGTTCATACATAGGCCTACATATAAGCATATTAATCATCTAAGCCAACAACAAATTTTAAACTAAACATTCTACACACTAGTCAAATCTATTGTTATTTTATCTGTCATACCTAACTACTAACTGTAAGCTACGATGCGGTTTGACATCTGGTGAGTCAATATCATCATCATCATCATCATCATCATCATCATCATCATCATCATCATCATCAATCATCATCATCATCATCATCATCATCATCATCATCATCATCATCATCATCATCATCATCATCATCATCATCATCACTCTATCGACGGATGCTGTGCCTCACACTTTACAATGTTGGACTGTCAGGCATTTACGGTTGGTGGTCCGAAGGAATTCGCCGCCCAGTTCAGTTCATTCTATCGACTCTTTGATGTGAAACCTCTTTTTATTTTCATACCCACCGTAGCCTGCTTCTTGTCTCTCTAATCTATCGGATGTTGTCAACACTTCTCCAATAAATTTTAATTTGTGATTAATATTTTTTAAAAGTTACCATGGACTGATTCTTAGGCATTACTAACTAGCTTTTTGTTGCACATATTGTTGACCAACAGATCATTGCCTTCTTGTCACCTGAAGTTTCTCATGAGACAATACATGTAAATGGAAACTGAGCAGTAAATCTTTTCATATTTTGCCTAATTTTTCAGGCTTTGGCTGATATGTCTAGTGGTAAAAAGAAGACTGTGATTCCTTATCGGGATTCAGTCCTGACAAAGTTACTTCAGAATGCTCTCGGTGGCAACAGGTAAATGTGAAAAAATATTTTCAACTGCAACTATGTAGCAGTTTTTGTGTGGTAATTTTGCATGTTAGTTAATTTATTCTGACTGGGCTAATGTGCTTTCAGTTGCTGTGCCATTATATCGGGAATGGTATACCACTAAAAGCCTGACTTGCCAACTTTCTCTTTTTTTTATTATCCATCTAGTTTAACTTACGGAAATCTTGCTTGCTTGAATGTTTGTTTGTTTGAGCCACAGGCTAAAAAGTCAAATCTTGCGACGACTAATTCGATCACTTACAATCATTCAATCGTCCTGAAACTTGGCAGATAGACTCGCCCTCGCAGACACTTCATTCTATACAAATTTCAGCTCCCCAAAAAAGGCAAGCTTATAGAATCGGGGACTAAACTTTTCGAATCGGGGAATCACCTTTTCCGATACGCAGCGTTGCCATTGGCCGCAACAAAAACGGGCGCGCTGCCTCATTAAACGCACGCTATGTCGTAAAATGAACGCTATGTCGTAAAATGAACGCGGACTATTTTCAGAGTACACGTTATAGGATACTAGATGGATATAGTAAAAAACTTTGTTTTTACGGGCTGTATTTTATTATGTAAATCACTTCTGAAGACCCACTATTTACTCTTATCTTTTTGCATAGCTCCGCCTTGACCAGTGACGTAACCAGGTCTTCCATAAAATTACGCAGTTTTGAAGAACTCTGAGGGGAGGGGTCTGGGGAGGGGGCTGTGCCCTCTCCTTAGGGTAAGAAAAATTTTCATTTAGGGGTTTGTAATGGTGCATTTTGGAGACCAACTTTTGATTCAAAGTAATAACATTTTACATAAGTTCTTTGGAAAATTATAATTATAACTTCATAATTTGATTTCTAAAATGGGTTCAGCTGCAAAGTCCCAGCAACCAACGTAGACTATATAAACAGACAGACTCATCAAAGCAATTAACTAAAGCATAAGAAAATAAATTTATTTGTTGGTTTGTAATGGTCCATTTTGGAGACAATCTTTTTGGTTAAAAGTAATAACATTTTACATCAGCTCTTTGGCAAATTATGATTCATTCATTCATTACAGAGATTTACATAGTGCCCCTTCAAGATTATCTACTTAGGAGCGCACCCGACCCAACTCCGAAGTCCGAACAGTCTTGAAGTTAGAATAGAACGTTATCTGAAGGGCTCTCGGCATTAGGCGTAGTGCCAAAGGAAGCCCATTCCAGATTGCAGGCCAGCAACAGAAAAAGCACGGCGCTGCAGAATAGAAGTCCGCGACCGGGAGACAAGAACCTCAGCCTGCCTAGAAGAGCGAGGAGAACCACGGTGTTGGATGCTGATCGAGGGTGGTGCTCCTGTAGATAAACAGAGACCACATCAGCGCCAGACCAAGGAAGAGATCCGGTAAGCGATCCACTGTGGGAAAGGAAGCCAATGCAAGACATCCCGCATATAGTCAGTAACATGGCGGAATCTTGGGATGCAACCAATATGGCGTGCCGCCGAGCGTAAGACCCGAACCAAGCACCCAACCCGAGTCGTCGGAAAACACACGCAGAGGGCGCTGCAATAATCAAGACGGGAAACAACAAAGAAGTGGATAAACATTAAGGCAGCATTAAACGATAAGGATAAGAAAGACCTCTCTAAGCTGACGCAGCTGCCAGCTGGTATACACAATCGCGGCATAGCAGGCTGATATGTCGCGTGAATGTGATCTAATGTGACACCAAGGTCCCGGACAAAGGATGAGAAAGCAACGGCGTACGGAGCTGAAATGCCGCCCGGGGCGACGGCCCAAAATGCTGCCCTTGGCCACTTAATTTTTGATATGTTATTTTCTCTAAGAGATTGCAGTTTTCATGACGATCGTCGATCTCATTACATACACGCCTATAATTTTATTTTATAAAGTTGATAGCCTGCCTGGATTTATCAATTAATTAATTTCTTTGCCACTGTGAGAAAGTAATCTGCGGGAACTCCTGGGCAAGGGCCTCCAAATCAATTTTGGCGAGCTGCTGGCGCATGCCAAGCCAAATGAACTGGGTCTTAGATGAGTTTAGCCGCAGGCGATTGGAGGACATCCAGGCCTCGAGAGCCTCCATTGCCCGGTTCATGGCCCGGGCTTCGGTAATGGCTGCTGACGCAGGACAGTGCAAAAACGCCTGCAGGTCACCGCATAAGATTGGTTCAGCACAGAGCAAGGCTCAGCAAGAGGCCAGAAGAGGACCAGTATCAGCAGTATAAATAATATAATTAGAGAAGAGGGCCCAGCACAGATTCCTGGGGCAGGCCAAACGGGACAGGAACACATGGAGTCCTAGTAGACACGTAGACCGCAGAGAAGGAACGGTGATGGAGGTATATGAAACAATCCAGTCGAGAAAGTTACCAGAAAGGTCAAACGAGGTAGATAGGCGCCTAAGAATGATATCGTGATCGACGGTGTCAAACGCCGTGCTGACAGCAATAATGCTAAGAGGATTACCTGTGACCTATCAATAGCCCCATAGATATCAGAGAGGAGGCGAACTAACAGGGTCTCCGTGGAGTGGCCCTACGAAAACCAGATTGAAAAGTCGGCAGCAAATTGTCCTTATCAAGATACCTTAACATATACAGAAACCAGGGACCAACTAGCATTGGGCTTGGGGGGGCTTAAGCCCCCCCAAACGAAGCCGAAGCCCCCCCAAAATAAATCAAGCCGTTGTATGCTTACGGCTAAAAATTCATTAATTCGTATTAAAGGGGTGAAGCTAAACCCCAGAAAAGCTTCAGTGGCTGAATGTTGGCAACATGCGTCTGCCTCAGGATCTTCCGAAGTAGCCTAACGATCATCTTTCCGGTGCTTATACATAATTTTATATATATATATATATATATATATATATATATATATTTGAAACAGCAAAGTACATGTAGTTGTGCACAGACTTGGAACAGAGCTATCACTGTCTGCCCGACCTTTTAATCCCACAACAGAACGCTCGAGGCGTTGGGTTTCCACGGGCTGATCAAGGTCTTAAAATGCCTCCTTGGGCTTAGGCTATATGTCTGGGGCTGGGAAATATCTTTGGCAGTCTCTGAACCTACAGAGCAATACTCGAAAACAATTATAATATTGAAAACAATATTAACATTCTCTCTCGACCGCCTCTAGATTCCTAAGCTGTTGGGCCTATGTATTGAAAACTGTACCACGGTTTTAAACAAAAATACCATCTTTAGCCCTAGGCCTATAATTATGACTTGCTACTTTGAGAGGGTTTTTTGTATAACATTACGCTATGCCTTCTAATGATATAAATATGTTGACTGGATTGTGTAAATATAAATGATAATGACATAGTCACGCTCTTCTTTGGAGACGTTAGAGAAATTTTGTCAGAGGGGTGGGAACAATAATGGGTTGTGACACCGTCTGGAAGTAATTATTCGCTGTAAATATGATAAGCCACATAAACATAAATATGTCACGCTCTTTTCATGTGTCGCCGACACTCTATCCATTTAGGTCTTAAAATTTAGATAAGAATGTGCGTGTGTATGTGCGTTTGTGTGTGTGTGTGTGTGTGTGTGTGCGCGTGTGCGCGCAAACATAACATAATAATATAAAACTACAATTCTTGTTCATTAATGATGAGTGCATATAGGCATACTGAATATCGATTATGCATTTAACTTGAATTTATGTTAGAAATGTTTGGAATAAGCAATAATGATTCTTGTAGGTCTATATACCTACGGAGGGGTCGAAGGGGGTAGAGAGCAGTGTGATTCTCCTTACAGATTTTATTTTAGTTATAGTTACAGTTATAGTTAATGGTTTTTTATTTTAGTTATAGTTATAGTTATAGTTAGTATTATTTTTTAGTTATAGTTATAGTTATAGTTAATGGATTTTTATTTTAGTTAATTTTAGTTACTACTTAGTTACAATAATTAAGGCTATAAGCAAAATTGTTTGTATTAACACGCTGTTTCACAATTTGCTCAGAGCTTTGAAAGCCTTTGAAGCATGGGTGCATTCAGCTTCATGAATACACAAGTTTCCAAAGTAACTGACAAATTGCATAATAAAAATATCGCATTTGTTCGTTCTCATTTATGTCGAATCGTCCATATTGCACTCCCTATTTTTTATTTTTTGCATTAACGAAAATAAAGATGAATTTTCGTTAGTGTTATTTTCGTTATAGTTATAGTTATAGTTAATGATATTTTTTAGTTATAGTTATAGTTATCGTTAACGAAGTCATTTTATTTTCGTTAACGAACATTTTCGTTATCGTTATCGTTAACGAGAATCACACTGGTAGAGAGACAGACAGCAGCATCGACATCCCATGGAAGATTGGATTGACCCTGAACTAACCCTCACTGCGAGCTTGCAAAGTGTCTCACTCTGAGGATGTAGGCCTTGTAGGGTAAAAGTTCCCATCATTCCATACAAAATGCATGCACACTCAATGAGTCATCCTCGATATGAATTCCCTCCAAATTCTCAACATATCTAGTTGCCACGGTCCCCTGATAGATAGGCTTATACATATGTTACATTTCCATCATCAGACTAGCAAGAATTGGACTGGCATGCCCATGAGTTTGTGGTATATGGCTAGTGCAGTTGGCATCGAAGCCAAATCACACAGCGTTTTGAATAGACTATTTAACATATTGCAAGTGGCTTTCGGATTGGCATTTTTTTAAGTAGGCCTAGCATTGAGATCGTTATACAATGCGAAAGAAGCGCCCATCTTCCGGCTGTGGCCCGATTATAGGAATGTTTGAGAAAATGGCAAAGAGGAAACTTGAAGCAGGTAAATCTGTTTCTGTAACTTTCGTAGCAGTGATGTTACTGTTTAACTAAAGTAGGTCTATGTGGTACTGTATGTAAGCCTATTTGGATGGATAGAGCTACTGAACTGCATAATTATATTAAAATAAATTCTGAGTGCTTGCTTAAAGTAATACAGTTAAAGCTTGCACATAGTATCTGGGCTCTATACGAGTAGGGTTGCCAGATACATAGTGCCACATACATAATGTACATAATATTAAATTTGTCTGCTTCTGCTAAATGTGTATATTTTCTATCTAAAATTTATATAACCTGATATGTTGACAATATGATTCATGAGAGGCCAGTTTATTCATATAATAAAGTCACATTTTCACAGATCTAGATCATAGATGGTTTAGGTGCCTTTTATATCGAAATCATCGGTGAAAAATTTGAGGTAAATTATAGCCCAAAATGTACTCCATTTGGCATCATATGCTCAAAATTGCGTCGGCTTCTGGGGCTCCGCCCCAGACCCCGATGGGGGAGCTTACGACGCTCCCCCATACCCCTAGTCGTTAGGGGCTTCTTGCCTTCGGCAATCGCAGCTTCGCGCCTTCGGCGCTCGCAATTCGACCCCCTCACTCAGACATTCTAGTAGGTCCCCAACTTCTGGACCGTGGTTGCGCCCCTGCTCAAGGCTTAAGCCCCCCCAAACGAAAATTCCTAGTTACGTCACTGACAGAAACCAACTTCATAAAGCTGCTGCTTTACGAGTGTCGCAACAGTTTCGCCAGTGGTGTCAAGCGTTGGGAAAACTTGGGATGACAGTTAGGCCCTATAAATTGTTCTTTTGCCACATGCTGAGAACCGGGTTGTTCACGCTATCAACATATCGTATAAGTTGACCGATATATGTTCTGTGCTCGCATCAAACAATAAAGTGTAGGCCTACAACCTAGCCGCACGACATTCTGCCACAATAATGTCTCGAACTCACAGGCCACACAGGTGGATCAGCTGATTTTTAAATCAACGGACTTATGTACTGGGTTTTGCGTGGACCAGATGACATTAGCTTACGATGATTTAATCTATAGTGTCGGCCTGTAATCGAAATTTCAGAAGTGCCACGAAATTTGCAGAGTCTTCACTATGTCGGCGAAGGGAAATGTTTTACTGACTGTAGGGCCTACAGTAATAAAGTCTGCACATTAGAAATTCAACGAATAATAGTAATCTAGAATGTTAAAAAGTAATCTAAACGGTTAAAAAATTTTGAGAGCTGCTAAAATCTTTACGCAGTTGCGTAATTGCGTAATGCTAGTTACGCGCCTGGCCTTGACCCTAGGTATGAAACATTCATCCATGCCAAGATTCAGATTTACTGACTGTATGCATAAGAGCTTTACTAAAATAACGACTAAATTAACATGTCACTTGAATATGTCCATGAATACTTATATTAGGCTACCGGGAGTTTGGACTCATGGCATGCTCCCCGATAATGGGCAGTTTCGCGTAAAGGCAGTGAGACAGTGCTCATAGACAGATATAGATATAGAGTAGAGAGACTGTTTATTGTGTTAGCCCCTGTAAGCCTTGTATCTTTAAAATCTGTCTGGAACAGTTGTTTACAAATTCAACAATAAGTTTTTGACATTGCCAGAATAAAACCATTAACACAGGCTACAGAATTAGTTTAAAGACTGTGTGAATCTCTTAATGAAAAAATAGGGTCATTAGATGAGAAATAACAATAGCCTGAAAGCTTGCCAGAAACAATGTAAAATGCACGTCATATGCAGAGTGATTTCCAGCTCCAGTTCAGAATTTATACCCCGCAGTCGATCGAGTCGAGTGTAGGCCCTGTACGATCGACTTGGCTCGGCCGACGATCCACTCGATCGACTTCATCGACTCGCCGACCTACCGACGACTCGATCGACTTGGCTCGGACGACGATTGACTCGATCGACTTCGTCGACTTGGACTGTAATCCCAGTACCTAAATTACTCGTGAATTTCAATTGCACACTCTTCCTCAAACTGTCAAACTCTAATTGAACTGGTAAGTAACATTTCAGGAATGATGTCGCGTGTGCCTGTGGTTGACTTGTAAGGATTAAGCCTTGCCTAATCCGTCGACTTGATCAGCTAGACTACACTGGAATTTCCTACAGTACGGGGCAGAAATTAGTACAAACTCAACAATGACAACAAATAAGACGGCAGTAGAGGTACTAGAGCTGCGGCTCCCTTTATTACTCACTGTAGAGTGGACCAAATGTACATCCGCCTCTGAGCCGCTATATATATAAATCTTCGTAATGAATTAGAGTTAGCTCAAGAATCTTCAAACTGCATCTTAATCGCTCCATTTTTCACCGTAAACCTGTGAAAAAAGTGTCTCTATAACTTTCACAATTAAGAAAGCGTCAAGAGGTTCATTAAATGCATTAAACTTCATATTCAGGTTCCTACGGTAGTTGTGTGTTTACACAGAATTACGTCATTATATATGTAATTTTGCGAAAAAATAGTAAGTAAAATATTTCAGAGTCGAGTCGATCGACTCGACTTAGCCGAGTTTACGATCGACTCGATCGGCTGCGGGGTATAGTTCAGATGACCCAATCACTCGTCAGGTGCCGTTTACTGAACAATTTGATTAAGGATGCCGTACTCAGTCGCTAACTAATTAATAACTTAACATAACATAACATAACATAACAAGGTTTATAGTGGCTCAGAAGACTTGCATCTGTGTCAGAGCCACTCTCTCAAGTCTTATCCAATGCATCTTGACCTAGTATCCAATCTTGAATTCCATCACCGAGTCCGCAGCAACAATTTCCTCATCCAACTTGTTCCAACTGTTAACTACTCTTGTGCTGAAGAATCTTTGCATGATTGTCCCAGCTGTTTCTTTATTAATCTTGTATCTGTGTCCTCGAGTTCTCTTATCAACTGAGAATTTAAATAGCCTCTTGCTGGTATCTTGTCTCTTCCTGTCACTATCTTGAATGTCTCTATTAAGTCTCCTCTATCTCTCCTTTTCTCTAATGTTGTCAGCTTGCATCTCCTCAGTCTTTCTTCATATGCCAGGTTGCCGAATCCCTTTATCATCTTCGTTGCTCTCCTTTGTATTTTCTCTAGTTTTTCTACATCCTGTCTCAGGTAAGGACACCACACTTGCACACAGTACTCCAAATTAGGCCTAACCAGTGATTTGTACAATTCGAGCATTATTTCCTTTTCCCTGCTGACTACTGTCCTCTTAATCAGTCCCAATACTTTGTTCGCTTTCTTTGCAGCCTCTGCACATTGCCTTGATGGTTTGGTGCTGTTGTTTACGATGACTCCTAGGTCCCTCTCCTCTTCTGTTTCTCTCAGTATTGTTCCTTCCATTTCGTATTGGAATTTTTTATTTGTTTTTCCCATGTGCATAACTGAGCATTTTTCTGTGTTGAACATCATCTGCCATTCCTCGGCCCATCTGTGCAGTCCTTCGATGTCTTTCCTCAGTACGTCGGCTTCTTCTTCCGTATCCACCCCTCTGCCCATTTTCGTATCATCAGCGAACTTTGATATCTTCGACACTATTCCACTGTCAATGTCGTTTATAAAAACCACAAAAAGCAACGGCCCCAAAACAGATCCTTGCGGCACCCCACTCCCTACCCTCGACCATTTTGAATACTTCCCTCTTATTCCAACTTTCTGCCTTCTATCGCTCAACCATTGTTTTAACCATTTCAACAAATTTCCTCCGATTCCACTCGCTTCCAATTTCTTTCCTAGCCTTTTATGTGGGACCTTGTCGAATGCCTTCGCGAAGTCCAGGTATACTATGTCGACCGCTTTTCCTTCATCCATTTTCTTATACATCTCTTCGAAAAAATCCAGCAGGTTTGTTAGGCACGAGCGTCCTTTCGTGAATCCATGTTGGCTATTGAGGATCACATTATATTTCTCATAGTGTTCAATCATTCCATCTTTGATGATTCTCTCCATCACTTTACACACTATGCTTGTAAGGCTGACTGGCCTGTAGTTTTTTGCTTCGTTTCTGCTTCCCTTCTTGAAGATCGGTACTATTAGCGCATCCCTCCAGTCCTGTGGGATCACTCCTGTTACCATTGACTGTTCCATAATATGCGCCAATATTCCTCCCAATTCTTCACTTACTTCTTTTAGAAACTTGGGATGCATTGCATCCGTACCTGGGCTCTTATCAGTTTTGAGTTTTTTCAGTTCCGCTGTCACTTTCTCTTTTGTAAATGTTACATTTTTCAATCTTTGCTCTTCATCTCCATCAAACATCTTCATCGCTTCGTCTTCCTTGTTGAAAACCGAGCAAAAATATTCGTTTAGTTCCTCTGCCGTCTGTTCGTCTTCTGTGATCAAACTTCCCTTTCCATCTGTAATTGGTCCAACTTTATCCCTCTTCTTCTGCCTACTTCTCACATACTTGTAGAAGGATTTACTGTCATTTTTCACGTTGGCCGCTAGCTTCGTCTCATACTCCTGCACCGCTTTTTTGTTGGTTATGTTCGATTCATTCCTTTTCTTGACATATTTTTCTTTTAATTCCTCTATTTGGCTCTTCATGTTTTGATCCTCTGGATCCCTGCCTTCCCTTAACCTGTTATACTTCCTCCAGGCCTTCTGTTTCCTTCGTCTTTTCTTTTGTACCTCTCTTGTTACCCATGGCCTCCTTTTGACCATGCTTCTCACTCTTGGTAGCGTTTCTTCCATTACCTCACCCAAGCACCTCCCTAGCGTTTCCCAACTTTCGTTTACTCCTAATCCTTTGACTTTGCTTTCAATGTCCTTTTCTTTTAGTCTGCTTCTGACAACTTCATAGTCCGCCCCAAAGAATTTATATCTTTTTTGCTTATCTTCCTTATCTATCTGGTTGCCTAATGCCATCGTCCACCTAATTATTTTATGATCGCTTTTGTTAAAGTTCTCTCCCACTGTTATGTTTTCCACCATGTTTTCTTCGTTCGTCAGGACTAGATCCAAAATGTATTTGCTACCCTCTCTCGTTATTTCTGTCACTTGTTGCTGTAAAAATGCATCGCTGACCAGATCCAAAAAGTTCTTGTCTTGTGTTCTTTCTCCCTCTGACTCCTCCCAGTCTATGTGGTAGTTGAAGTCACCCATTATCACCGTTGATTCCTTGCTTGCATTTGCTATTACTTCGTATAGCCCTTTTTCCGTTTCCTCCTTCAATACTGGTGGCCTATAGCAAACGCCAATTAGTAGCTTTTTCCCTCCGTTTTGTATCTCGCACCACACACTTTCCTTGCTGTTATCGTTTCTTAGATCTTGTCTTTCTATTGCTACTATGTCGCTTTTGACATAAAGTAGTACCCCTCCTGCTCCATGCCCCGTCATCTTCTGGTTTTCCCTGTCTCTTCTAAACATGACATAGCCGTCTATCTCAAGTTCACAGTCTTCCATCTCCTCCTTGGCCCATGTCTCTGTTAGTCCAATTATGTCTGGCCCCTCCTCTTCCACATACAATTCCAATTCCATTCTTTTCATTCTATTAATTATACTTCTTGCGTTTGCATAAAAACACTTTAATTCTTTTTCCTTTGGTTTCTTATGTTCTGGAATATTCCTTTCCTTTTGCCTTGCATTTTGTCTCTTATTTTCTTCCTTCGTTCTCTTTTGTTTCTCCTCGGCTCTTGTCTCTCTCACTTTTGTTTTTTTATCTTCACAATTTTCATGGATCCAGGCCACCCCTTCACCTTGTAAATCCATTCCCCCGACTCTTCTTTGACTTGTTTCTCTTTGCTTTCTTTGACTAGACTCCGGCATCTTTCCCTTTCTCCCTCTGTCATATCATGTGCCACCGATATCCTCCTATACTTGTCTTCCGCTGCCCTTAGCCTCCCCAGTGCTTCCATGACTTCGTTTTTCGTTGCTCTATCTCGAAACTCCACTAGCAGAGGCCTCGTTTTGTTGCCTTCGTTAATTTTTCCCATCCTGAACATTTTTCTTATGTCTTTGCCTTCACAGCTTACTTTTAGGACTTCACTGAATAGTTCCAGTACCGTTATTTTATCCTCTGTCATTCTTTGTTCGCCTGTTGCCTCTTGGCTTTCTTCTAGCCTGTGGATAACAATGTTGTTTATTCTTTCCTCTCTTCTTCTTTCTTCATCTGCCGTTTCTTTTATTTTCTCCTCCACTTGTTGCATTTTGTCATTTACCGTCTTTAATTCTTTGTCCATCGTCTTTTTGACAATTGTGGTCCATTCCGCTTCTTTCTCCTCACTGTTGTCCCCACTGTTTTCACTTTTGATTTCCTTTATCTCCTCCTCCATCTTGTCTAGTCTCATTCGTTCCTCTTTTTGTCTCTGCTTTTCATGTGCAACTTGTGTCGACTTGACGTCCAACAATCCTTCTATTTTCTTCTCCATTTCCTCCATTCTTTTATCCTGTTCTTCTATTCTCTCTTCCAGTTTGTCTATTCTGCAACAGTTTTTGCAAAGTTCTCCAAAGCTATCCATTCCACCTATCATCTCGCATTTTCCGCATTTCTTTAGATTCTTCAGTGTGAGTGCCATTTCACGGTCCTTTCAATAACTCCTCTATTTGAAGTGTCTTGGTCAGGCGTCGATTCACCTCGTGCACGCCGCTGCGCTCTGTTGCCTCAGTGCGTTGTGTACACTCCGTGCTCCGTGCACTCAGAATGTTATGGCCTTGTAGACAGAATTCACCTCGAAATTTCCTTTTGAACTACGAAATTTTACTAACTGTCTCTATCCGCTGTCTTCCTCGTACTCCTTATCGCAATTACTAAAGTAAATTCGGTAAAGTACAGTTCCGTAAACCTTTTTAACGCCAAAACATACTATTCGTCCACACCGTAAATGTCAACAGGCCGCCATCTTGAACGACGAAAAAAAAAAAACTTAACGACTGATTATGATACACATTGTAGGATCAAACACTATGTCCAGTTTATGAATAGCATCATCCAACTTAAAGCAAATAAGTTACAAAGTTTAAAAGATGTAAGCCATCTAACTTTCCTAAGTTGCTGTAAAGTACCCAGTAGGATAAATTTAGTCTGAAATGGGTTAATATAAGGAGGCCGTCATCCTAGACTAGGCTGACCAGATATTGGAAATTAAAAATCGGGACACTTCAATCACAAAATAAATTTGTGATGTTGTCAATAATTAGTAACTTGAACAAATATCTATTTTATGCTTATTATATTGGTATAAGACTATACTGAGTGAGACTATACTGAGATCCTGAGTGGCCGAGTGGGTTGGTAGCCCGCTCGTAGCGCCGGCGGCCCGGGTTCGATTCCGGGTCGGTTGGTTTATCAGAGATTAATTTATCGGATCTTTACTGCGGGTGGCTCGGTCACAATATAAACGTGGAGTACAATACAATACAATACAACACAACACAATATACTGGGGCGCGGTGGTATAGGGGTATGTTCGGTGCCTTGCAGCTGGAGGGTTGCGGGTTCGAATCCACCTCAAAGCCGCCGCGTAGGGACCCTGGGCAAGTCCTTCACTTGCAATTGCTCATGCGCTTCGGCGTGAAACTCCGATTCAACGTCCGCACAGTAGTCGGGAGCGCCTCTGAATGGGCAATCTGGTAGGGGCGCTATAACAAGTGTTCAAATACAATACAATACAATACAATATACTAAGTGAAAGGTTTTATTCAAATCATGCTTTTAGATTTAAAATTAAATTCTAAATTTCTCAAATCAGTTACTCAAATTTGGCACCTTAAAAGTTTTTTTGTCTGCTAACATTCTATCATGACAAATCTTGCTTTTAAATTTAAATTTAATTATTCTAAATTCATCAAATCAGTCACTCATATTTGGCGCTTGAATGTATGCTTCTTAAAAGTTTTTTGTCTGCTAATATTCTGTCATAAAATTCAACACAATGTTTCTTCCATATTCACTTTCACTATCATAACAGCTTCAAGAGTTTCTTCTGATAATCGACTTTTTTGATCTGACCAATAAGAGTTCATCAGTGAGAAAACTCGCTCAACTGGAGCATTAGTTCCATGAATTGCTAACAAGAATTGTAGAATCATTTTCAAACTTGGAATAATTATCTCTCTTTCTTGTAGATCATTGAAAATCTGCACCCATCTGCTATCCACCGCAACATTATTTTCATTCCATTGTTCCACTTTTTCTCGACTAAAAAAATTACAAACGCATGTCATTTCATCAAACAGTGCATTGTCATCAATGTCATACCACAGTATTATTTATACTGTGGTCATACCCAGATGCCAGTAGTAAAATCAAGGAGACGTTGATAAAGTAAGTAAGTATATCCCTTATTTGATCACATGACAAACGCACATGAAATACATCATATATTATAAGATTCGAAAGTAAGGTCATTTTTAAAAAACCGGGACATATTTAGAGTTTGGCCTACCTTTCCCGGCAGCCGGGACAGCTAGCAGAAAATCGGGACTGTCCCGGGAAAAGCGGGACGTCTGGTCAGCCTATCCTAGATTGCAACTACTCGAAGGCAGTGGACAACGGCTGCACACATAGCAAACTGTCGAACGAAAAATCGATATAAGCGTCCAGCAGTTAAATTCAGCCGGATCCCGCCAGACCTGAGATCTGGCAACTCGGATTGAGATCCGCCACCTGAGCTATGAGATCCGGCTCTAAAAAGAGTAGACCTGTCACCTAAATGTGTTTCTGTTACAATAATCGGCCGCATGCACCTTGTTCGACACATTTAATCCTTATCCGAATAGCAATATCGAATATATCTGTTACAGATTCGCCAGTTAGGCTCAAGTTTTAGATCTGAAAAGATTTGGAGATCCGGCACTTATGTGTGACCAATGACCATGGCCATGATGCGATAACTGCAATGAACACTTCGTCCAACTGTTGTTACAGGTCATCATTTAGCAGGGATGGGCAGTAATTTAATTGATGTAATTGAAATTACGTAATTTCAATTACAATTGTAATTGGTAATTTGTAATTTGTTGCTCTGGATCAATGTAATTTGTAATTGAATTACATTTTTTTCATGTAATTTGAAATTTAAAATTACTTCTGTAAAATCAAATTACTTAAAAAAAAATAGTACTATAGAGACTCCACAACCAGAGCAGTTTTGAATGCATATTTTTCTTATCTTGATTACCATCGCTATAGTATCTCTGGAATGAATAATAGCAACACTGAACTCTTTGAATGCTTTCACTAAATTGGAGCCATTGTCAGAAATGGTAGCAGCAATTTTGTCATGTGTTAGACTGAACTCATTATGTACATGTATTACAGTTGCGTTACTCCATCATGCATACGTGCTCCAAGAAAACATCTGCTTGCTACTTAAGGCAACTGAGATCGCTCAAATGTATTAAGTAGATGCATCTATCCAGTGGGAAGTTACTCCCATGTAACTTCCATTTTTTGTGGACCACACATACACTGTGTCCACGATAAAGTAGAACACTAGACTTTGTGAAATATCTTGGTCAATTGTAGTATTATAGGTACTAAATTTGGTGCACATGAACTTCAGTCTATTCTAGCTATACCCTGCAAATTTTATTACAATTGATGCAACGGTTACGAGGATATACCCTTATGAAATTTGGTGGCTCAGGAACCAAGTTACCGAACAGTAAAACGCATTGACAGAATGATGGCGTGCGCGGCTGATCATCCTGACTCAGCACCAGTTCTTCGACAGCATTGATATTTGTTTGCGTTCGTAACGCCCGATCTCGTGGTTTATTTGCAACTGATCCGGTTGTGGCAATCTTTTTAACAGCTTGCTGATACCAGCTAGGGACCAATTTTTCATTGGAAATTCTGTAATGAGTCTTCTTGAGCCATACCCCTTCGTATCTCTCAACTCCTTGATAAAATCTTGTCCTCTGCACTGAAAACCATTTCTTTACAACCAACTACTGTTACGTAAAACAGGTCTCGTAGTGTAACTGTTTCCGAAAATGACGCTTATAAACAACAGCCTATGTATCCTCTGCGGTAGCCAGAAAAATGACGTTATTCTATGCTTTTTACTGTTCGGTAACTTGGTTCCTGAACCACCCAATTTCATAAGGGTATATCCTCATAACCGTTGCATCAATTGTAATAAAATTTGCAGGGTATAGCTAGAATAGACTGAAGTTCATGTGCATCAAATTTAGGAGTGTAGGACATTATCCCCCCCGGACATTATCCCCCCCGGACATTATCCCCCCGGACATTATCCCCCCAGGGTAGGACATTATCCCCCCCAGTCTAAGATATAATCGTATAATATTCTTGCCGACTGACACTAACAAGTCTTCACATTGACCGCCAGGTACGAGTCAACTCGTACTTGAATGGGATTGCCGAGACGCCAGGTACGAACGAGTTAACTCGTACTTCAAATATATGCTGCCAATCAACGCTGCCTCTTGTAATGATAGCTCACATTTCGAGTCTGGCCCTGGCTTGTCGACGCTTTTCGACAGGGCTGACGCGTGTCAAATTTACGCCAGGAATGCCTCGTGTCAAATTTACAATAGGGCTGTCGGGATTAAAATGTTCTAGAGGGCTGTATATATATCCATATATATCTATATATATATAGGATAACATATGTACATGTATATATAAATACATTATATGTACATATACATATATTTACACAGAGGGGGGATAATGTCCGGGGGGATAATGTCCTACGCAAAATCGGGGGGATAATGTCCGGGGGGATAATGTCCGGGGGGGATAATGTCCGTTCCCCCAAATTTAGTACCTATAATACTACAATTGACCAAGATATTTCACAAAGTCTAGTGTTCTACTTTATCGTGGACACAGTGTAGATGCAGTCGTGCAGACAAATCATTGTTCAGATGATAATTATTCTTTTTTGTTGCTTTCGTTTGATTCTCTACTGCATCACCTATAATTTTGTCGGTCGACCTAACGTACGCTGGGCCATGACTGTGGCATCTGAGTTGAGACCAGTAACAAGTTCTTTAAATTCCGGTTGCTCAGTGATTGACAAAGAATACATAACCTTCATCATAAAGTTTCTAATCAGTGTGTCAGCATTACTCTATATTAGTCTCATTTTGAATGTTGTTGGTACTGCTTTGCTTGATAAGGAAAAAGAGCCTTTCAAAACTGAATTTATCACAATTGATGACAGTTTTTCTTGCAGTATATCGAAGATGATAGCAAGGAAGGATGCTTCATAGCTATCCAACTGTAAAGATAATATTTATACAATTTAATGCTGCACTTCCTTCATCTGCACTGGTAGATAGACTCATTATAGTTTTGCAAGCATGATTGTAAGGTCAAACAGACGCCGGTGATCGATAAATTGTTCGAACAGTTGTTACTTCTTAGAGAAAATTAAATAAACAGTTTCAAATAGTGTAATACATATATGAACAGAGGAAATAAAGCATGTGTTTCCCGACTGAATTTCTTGATCACAACTAAGTATGTAATTTGATATAATTTAAATTACGTAATTTGTAATTTGCAATTTCCAGCAAATTTCTAAAGTAATTTGTAATTCAATTACATTTTCCCAAGTAATTTGTAATTTGTAATTCAATTACATTTTACCATGTAATTTGCCCATCCCTGTCATTTAGGAATATTTCGGCATCAACTAACTAGCAGACAGCAGACATTAATGGAGTAGAGGCCGTTATGTGAATAGGCTTGAATACACAGGTGTATATATCTTAAATGTAAATTTCCTAGATGTACTGCAAATGTAGTATGGAATGACCTGCTGCTCAACTCTGACTTCTCTGTATCTGCTCTTAATGATGTCACCTACTTCGAAGTCTATTCTTCCATGGCTCCTAAATCGTCCCCAATTAACTTCATTGTTTTGCACGTAATTGTAATTGTAATTAAACATTTATATAGCGCTGCTCAAAAATCAGCAGCGCTCTTGACCTGCTTCAGTGCCTGCGTCAGGGAACAAAAATGTCTTAAGGCGTCTACGGAACTGAGCAGGTGATAGGGCTAGTAACTCAAGGCGAAGAGATTGGGGAAGAGAGTTCCAAGCTGATGGGCCAACACGTGCAAAGCACCTAGAGTGGGCTGTAGCAGAGCGCATGCGAGGGACAACCATAAGGCCACGGGTCGAAGATCGCAAAGAGGCCCTCGCAGGTTACAAATTTAATTAATAATAATAATAATATTATATGCTTGAACCAAGGACTTATAGGCCTATATGGATTGGAATTTTAAAAAGTAATGTAATGTAATGCTTATTTTTGTTTCTTATTCTGATGTTTTCTCCCACCTCATTGCACACTTGGCCAACCAATCTTTGCTTAAGGGTGTTTTCTTTCATGCTTCGAATCTGCTCTAGTCATGCACTTGCTTAAAAACCTGTCATAGACATTAACCTTTCTAACTTCAGACCTATTTCCAACCTTAATAACATTTCCAACATTCTTGAACGTCTGTTTCTTACTCGTTTCAAGAAACACATCACTCTCCCAACTTCAGTCCTTATCAGCCAGCTTACTGTGAAGGCTAATGCACCGAGATATTGCTCTTACCTCTACACCGGATAACATCTTCTCATCTATTGACAATAGCAAAGTCTGCCTCTCATTATGTCTTGACCTCGGTGCTACCTTCGACACCATGGACCACCAGCTACTTCTTTAAACACTCACCAAAAGCTTCTGTGTCTGGGACAGCCTTAAACTGGTTAGGTCCAGGGTGACCGGAATCAGCAGCTGGGCATAGGTACTGCTTGGTTTTAACCCACTGTTTGCACAGCTGGAGTGCCAGAGGGATCTGTCCTTGTCCCTTTATTACTCCCTTTACTATTCACAGTCTTTACTTCCCCCAATCAGTCATATAACCAATCACTTTGTAGTCCAATTACAACAGTAGGCCTACATGGATGATACTCAGTTCCATATTGCTCTGTCACACACAGATCAGTCTGGTAAACTAAAACTTGAGGAGTGCCTCTCATCTATTTATGCATGGTCCTGTTTCAATGGTTTGGCCATAAACCCAGACAAGTCTAAGGCAATTTTGTTCAAGTCACACCAACGTCTACTTTCTTTCTAGTGTCAAACTCACAGCCTCTATTGTGCCAGAATCAGATACTGTCAAAACACTTGGGGTAATCCTGGACAGTAAACCCACAATCCAACCGTATATAACAAACCTTTGTAAATCTAGTTTCGATCACATTGGCACAATATGTCACTTCAGACTAAGAATATGTCACTTCACTGACTAAGAATATGTCGCAAACCATAGCCTGTTCCCTTGTCTCCTCTTGCCTTGATTATGCTATTTTGGTTTTTGTGGGTCTCTCAGACCTCGATCTCAACAGGCAGCAACGCATCAAAAACTCCTTAGTTCTTGTAGTGTTGCGTGTCCCTCTACGAACAAGTTCCTACTCCATCAGCTGCATTGGCTTCCTGTTGAGTTCATGATGAAATTTAAATTGGCCTGTTTGTCCTTCAGATCCCTCAGCACCAGCACACCTCCTTACCTTACCGCTACTAAATCCTTACATTCCACCTCGTTGCCTACGTTCATCAAGTACGGGTCTTTTAGCTGAGCCCTGATACAGAACGGTTATGGGCTCGCGTGCATTCAGTGCTTCTGCCCCAGGGAATGGAATCGACTTCCGCTCTTTTCGTAGCACAAATTCACTTCCCTCCTTCAAGAAGCGGCTGAAAACTTATTATTTGTCCTTGGCTTTATCTGGCATCTAACTGCAGCTGTCTATCTGTGCCTCAGATTCACATGACCTTGCACGTGTTACAAATTTAATTAATAATAATAATATTATATGCTTGAACCAAGGAGTTATAGGCCTATATGGATTGGAATTTTAAAAAGTAATGTAATGTAATGTAATGGAAATCTTCAAAAATTTCTCAGTGCCCACAAAAGCCAGCTTACCCAATGGCGTTATATCAAATTAAGTCCGCAATAGCCAAGCTTCTCTGTTCGATCCAGTGCCAAGTCAGAATCCGTGGAGGTCAAGCCGAGCGACAGTGTTGTGTTACGGTGGCAATCATTGATCATTGTAGTCTAGTTGTGTGGTGTCGCAGGACTAGAATAACTTAAGGAGTTTGTTTTTAGACGTGAGTGGAAAGTGGCAGAGGAGAGTAGGCCCTACAAGCGGATGAGATGTTAAATTAACGGCGAGATAGGAGGATGGGCAAACTGGCGGAGATCTGTCTGGAGTTCGTTCCAAATAGCTGGTGCAGACCTGAGCGGTTACAGACTTTCAGAAGGGGTGAGACTGGAGACCGAGAGAGAGAAGATATGATGATAAACAAGTAGTAAACATCGGAGCCGGCTCAGTCGGGCCCGCTTCAGTGCAGGCGGACAAATTTTGTTAATTTGTTCAAACTGACTCACCACAGTATGATTACAATTCATAGTAGTAATAATAATGATGATGATGACCGGGTGACGGTTGGCCTACACCTTGCCTTGGCCTTGTGTGCCAGTGTGGTGATTTGGTCGGTTGACATCATATATATTATGGCGCGCCCTGCTCAAGGCGGACGTCCCCTGTATGTAGCGGGCCTGTTTCGATTGACCTGATGGAGCCACCCTCATACCGTGGAGGGGGGGGAAGTACTTGGCCTGTGACGCAACGGTCGTCCACACCTGTGCGGCCTCTTACATCGGAGCCGGCTTGGTCGGGCCTGCTTCAGTGCAAGCGGCCAACCGTAAGATTCAGAAGTACCAGGAGCTTCCTACATCTTGTCTGTTTCAGCCCGGGCCCGTTCAATCCTTCGGCTCTGGACTTCATAAGTGAACTCACCTTGTCACCTTGTGCCGTCAGTTCGTGGAACTTTAGCGACCGTCGTGACCAGCTTCCTCCAATTCTCCCTGCTTCGTACCGCGTCCCTTAGTTGTGCGAGGCTCATCGCTGTCCTCCTATGTATCTCCTCCATCCAACGAGTTCACGGCCGACCCCTACTCCTCCTCCCCTCCCCGCACGCCAGCATCATCTCCTTCTCCAATCCCTCTGCACATCAATTTCTGTCTGATGGCCCTTTGCTGCAGTGTCAAGTCTCCTCTTTACTGTCCTATCTCCTAGATGACAGATGCATTTGTTCTCTTTTCTCTCCACGAAATCCCCAGCAATCTTCTCCATATCCACATTTCGCACGCATCAGTCTTATCTTCTGTCGGGAAAATCATTGATTTCACCAGCCCTGCTTTTGTCTCCATACTCACATGCCTGCCTCTCCATATCTTTCCCATTCCCTGCATTGCTGATTTCCCTAGTATTATTCTGCGTCTCACTTCTACCCTCTTTTTCGATCATTGAGCCCAGAAACGAAAAACACGTTACGACCTGTATTTCCTCTCCGTCTATCTCGAATGTATCCCACTCTGCCGTTGTCATGATCTTGGTCTTCTTGATATTGATGTATAACCCTGCCTTCTCGCTTTCCCTCCTCGGTCTCTTTATTAGTTCTGCGAGGTCTTCCTCCTCCCAGCCAAAAGCGTTGTGTCATCCGCATACCTTAGATTGTTAGATAAGTGAACTAGGCCGTCGTATGTCTTTCATTGGTGGCGACAGACGCGAGACATCATTTCTTTTCCAGCGTCTGTCTATTTTAGTGAGGACTTGCTAAGGGCAAGCTCATTTATGTGCTGAGAAAAACAAAGTTCTTGATCCAAAGTTACCTCAAGTCCCGGACCGAATCCAATAAGGTGACATGCGGGAACTTTTCCGAAAACAGGCATCGGTCAATGCTTGCCAGCCGTCTACCACAACCCAAACAAATGAATTGATTCTTAGAGGCGTTTAGAAGCAGGCGATTGGATGCTAACCAAGTGGAAAGGTATCCATAGCTTGGCACATCTGCTGAACGGCAATCCACCCCGCAATAGGTGTAGGTCTGCACATCGTCAGCTGGTGCACAAGCCCACATGACGCCAGCTTGACCCCAATACCAGACGATTAGATAATATAAAGCATTGGGCCCAGCACTAAAACCTATGGGACACCAAAAGGGGCTAGAACCCAGCTGGACCTACAAGAGCCAAAGACTACACGATTAGTGCGCTCTAACAGCAAGGATCGAAGCCACTCTAGCGGTTTGTCTGTCATCCCAAAAGAAGCAGAAAGGCGTTGAAGGAGTAAAACTTATTATGGTCAAGAGAGTCAAAAGCTGAGATGACATCGAAGATGGTCAGGAGAGAGAGAGATGTCCGACATCTATGGTGCCAGAGAGGTCAGACAGTCCTGAGGCGTTTTGGAGAGTCTCTATAGAGTGATTCTTCCTAAAGCCAGACAGCAAACCATTTATATCTAGATAAACAATAGCAACAATACATTCCACAACCTTAGAAGGAAATGTCACATTTGCTATGAGGCGGTAATTTGCCTTAATCACTTGAATCCAGCCCATCCAGCTTCAAGACTGGGTACAGAATCGAGCACGCACGCTTTTTGGCGCGATTAAATTGAGCATTCGTAGCTCAGCACTCGTGACCTCTATTTTGAATAGTAACATTCGAACACTATTGCCACTACAATAAATCGATTCCATGACCTTGAAAATATTATATTCGAGACTTCATTTGCTATTGTAGCTTACCTCCGACCTGATAATTATATACATATTTTTGTGTCTTGGCGGCCATATTGGACGCTATCTTGGATAGTAACATTCGGACACTATTGCCACTACGATAAATCGATTCCTTGACCTTGATAATGTTAAATTTTATACTTCGTTTGTTTTTGTAGCTTACCTATGACCTGATATATACTGCTTTCTGCGTTGGCGCCATTATTGGCCGCCATCTTGGTTAAAATGCATTTTTGAGGGGTGACCCCGTGGTCGGATCGCGTGGATCCTACCAAAAACTATTACCATATGACCAAACCTAAATACACAGAAAGTTTGGTGCTTTTGTCCAACCGGTCCCCATCCGCTTAAATTTTCGGTCTAACAGCCCTCACTTGGTCGCATTGAACGGCACTTTTCCTGCAAACCATGAAGACAAGGCCTGACCCTCCAGACAAATTTCCTGCTCCTTATAGCAATTTTTCCTAAATCCTGAGGGATCCTTGATACCTCGGGTAAAAAAATAATAATAATTATAATAATAATAATAGTAATAATAATAATATTTATTCTTGAATGAAGCGTCTGACAAAGGTACTGTGCTGTACATGTACATGTTATGCCGATTAAACAGTTTACAAGAACACAAATTACAGAAGACATAAATCAACAAAGTTGCAGCCATGCAAGGCACAAGCTCATTGTCCTTTTTACTGCCACCTAGGGAATGAAGGCTGAGCTAAACCCACGGGCCTTACGGGAGTCGAACTGAGTCTGTGAGCACTTCAGGCAGGAAGGCTATCCTTTTTACTATCTCCAGGATAACATGAGTCAAATGTAACAGTTTGGCAGCCTACTGCTCATTCTACCAATGCCATCTGGCGAATGAAAGGCTGAGTCGACCTTTTGGAGGGTAGGGGTAAGCGATCCCGCGTTCGTGCGGTAACACTATGGCTCTTCGTGCCATAGTGTTACCTTTATCCTACCCCTACTCCCTGTAGATCCGGGTGGTTGGATAGTGAATAGCTGGCGAATGTAGGAACTCTTTGAAGGGTGGGTAACAGATACAATTTTTTAATAAATGCACTGAAGAACCATTATCCAAGGTATTTATTTGAGGACCGGAGTTATGTGGTGGTCTTTGGGAGTTTTGGTTACTGTGAGCGAGGTGTTCTGGACGTTTCATTTGAGAAGAGTCGATGTTGTAGGGAATTACAGTAGTCTAGTTTGGACACTATAGGCGCCTAACTGGCTGCCACACGTACTGCACTAGTTGCGATGTTAGTGCGTTTTAGTAGACTTTTTCGGTGAGGTTCAGCGTTGAGCTTGCAGCTGTCGAGTCGGCTTACCTGCCAGTACGAGGAAAACCTAACGTTTGGAACCACTTTTTACTTTTTCGTCAACTTTTCGACAGTTTTTGTTCAGAATTCTACGGCCGGCGTCACGCTCCATCGGAGCGTATCGCTTCACTCGACTGCATGCCTGGCCTGTATCGTTATGGCCATGGACGATTGCAGACCGGTAGCCCAGACTCGAGCTTCCCCGGCTCCGCCTACTGGGTGTTCCTGGTCTATGACGTCATGGAGTCACCGTCCGAGCTACTTTGGCTGAGCAGTGGCGCTGAGAGATGTCGGCGGCTAGATCACCTGACCGTCAACCTCGTCAATCTCGGAACTCGATGGCCTTGGAGCATCGGTCACCGGTTTCCAGCCAATCTATGGAGCCGCATGGTCACCGCCTCCTCGCTCCAGCGGGTCGAGACAAAAGACCAGTCCAACACCCGAGCGTCCAGCCGTTGTCGCAGTATGCCGAGACCGAATCGCCCTAGACGTCAACAGTATCGTCGGCGGGTGCTTCATGATGCACCTGGCTTCTTCCCTTCGTCAGTGTCTCGGGTTCGTCGAACCTCGAACATTCTTCAACCTTTCTTCATCGCCTTATTTAAACGTCCTCTTCGTACAAGGGACCTTGAGTGGCCCAATCTCCGACCACACACTGTCCTTCGATTTACTCGGAAATAGATTACTATGCCTTGAATTTACTTGGATAGTCAGTAATATTTTAAAATATAGTTTAAACGATAAACTGCTGTGTAAGTCTAATAGTGTCTAAGTAAGTCTTGATGTCATTCGATATTGCCTACTTGGACAGTCTATCATACTTTTAAATGATGTTCTCACGGTAATCTCCTATATAGTATGTCTGATAGTCTTGTAATTGTTCGGTTCGGCAGCTGTTTGCTTATTGACTATTATCACTGTTATCATCAATGATTGTAACCTGATGCGGTTTGACATCGGGAGGATCTATTAAACGAATATACAATTAACAATCCAGGTACCCCAAGTATTGGCCACAGTCGACGTAGGTCGCGAATGTGCATGTATTTGGTGCGATATAGCTGTGTGATGTGGCTGGCAATGGTTAGGTTTTTATCGAAGATGATTCCAACATTGCAGACAGGAGAGGAGTAAGACATGGGAGAAGTTAAATTTGTTGGAAACGGTTTGAAGTATAGGAATTATGTTTTTTAAAGGGTTTAGGCATTGCAGGTTGGCAGTCATCCAGGCCGATATCTTTGTTATGGTATTATGTATATGATTTAGTGCATCTGGAAGGTTGTGAGTGGAGAAAGACGTTAACTTTTATGTATTGTCACCGTAGAGGTGACAATCATCAGAGGATGAGGAAATGAATTTGCTGAGTAGGGAGATGTAAAGAATTAACAGTAAAGGACCGAGAACAGAACCTTGAGAAATACTGCAGGTGATGGTGTGTAGATTAGATGAGTGACCAATGGCACTGACAGTGAAAGAGCATGAGGAAAGGTACAAGTACAAGAGGTTCCAAATACAAAGGAAATGTAAGGATAGCATAGCCTATTGTGTCAAGAACGGCAGATATGTATAAAAAACACAAATAAGAGACTTGTTGACGACCTATCACCATGACAAGTTTGTTTTATAGTGAGGTGAGGAGTGTCCCAGTGGAGTGATCTTTGGTGTTGGCAGATTGATTTGGGTTTAGGAGATTGTTTGAGGTGAGTTGGTTTTTGAGAAATGGTTTAATGACTGAGTTTTTTAAATGCATGGAGACATGCCGTTCGATAGCGCACTGCAGTCTTTGAGTAAGGAGGTTGGAATAGGGTCAAGGTTGCATTGTTTGTTTTAAGAGCGCTGAATGGGGTTAGTGATTTCTGCTTCAGTAGCAGGCTCAAACAGGCTGAAAGATGCAGTAGATGGCAAAGTTGTGTCATTGTGGTCACCTGATGGGGACAGGGCTTTTTTAAGGAATTTTTAGAACTGCATAACCTCTTTAAAAAGTTGACGACCGGGGGGGTAGTCACGAAAAAGTTGACGACCGGGGGGGTGGTCACGACACTTTTCCTCAATTTTTCACTGCACAAAATTGCTTTTACAGTTGCACTAATTGATTTCCAACTGCACATTTTGTGTAGAACTGCACGCTAAAAAAAGCCCTGGATGGGGAGGAGTTGGATTGTGTAGGGTCTGTAATGAGAGTTGTCATTAAAGGATGCGAAGATGCAATGGTTAGGTTTTTATCGAAGATGATTCCAAGATTGTAAACAGGAGAGGAGTAGGCCTAAGACATGGGAGAAGTTAAATTTGTTGGAAACAAAATCACCTTTCTCTTTTCTCTGGACTGTCACGCTGAGAGTGCTTCTGAATAGCTCTGCTGTGAGAAGCGCTTTACAAATGTTCAGGTTAGATTAGAAGGAGTCGGCCATGGATGCATGTGGGATAAAGTTTGAGTGGGGGTGAGAGGAGCCACGGTGAAGAAGATTATTTACTGTTTTCCAGATATTTCAAGGGTTGGGTGAATTTAAATGAACAAGTGATGATAGGTAATGTTTTCTGGCTGAAGAAAAGTCTATTAAGAATTGAGAGGTCGCCTGAACGTCTCTGCTTGTACCAGGTAGTCTCCGGAGTCGCTAACAGAAGCTTTAGTGACTGACTTGGAGAGTTAGCGACTGACATAGCGACTCAGTCGACCGAGTCACATGCTTATCGACTGACTTAACGACTTTATGTCGACTTATCAGGTAATCAGATACCTAACAATAAAATGCGTTTTACTAAGTCAATTTCGCTGCACGCCATGGCATTTGGCCAAATAAGGCGGTGGAAAATTAATAGTAAATACTGGCCTATACACCAACCAAGTAAAAAATCATCAAATCATTATTGCGTTGCATTCAAATCAGATAAGAAACCAAAGCATCAACATTGAAGTCTTCCTATAGTAGGTATGTCTCACCCAGGCATGTCTCACCGGTAGCATAGTTCACCAAAATAGTCCCAAACACCGGGTTTATCTAGGCAAGTGCAAATGGCCCAAGTTTCTCAAACATACATTTTCCGGCTTCATCATTAGTTATATCGATTTTTAAAGACGCTGAAACCAGTGTATTTTCAGGGCAACGTTTGAATCGAAATATCGAATAGACGCCATTTTCAATTAAAGAAGTGCATGACATCAGATAATTGGACAGAAAATCTGATTGCTGGAGGTCTAAATATACACTGTGTCCGGAAAAAAAGGGACCTCTTATGGTAATACGAAAAAAAACTAGTAAATGTTCATCGATTTTTAAAATTCCAAGACCATTTTAATCCTGACATAATTATCAACAAAACTGTAATTTATGAACGGCCCAGTTAAAAAAATTACGTCATAATGACGTCTTGAAATACCAAATTGTAAAAACAACACGGTTAGAAAATGCTGCTATTGGCCAATGGCGCGCTCGTCTTGAAGCTTGTGTTGAGGCCGAAGGCGGACACTTTGAGCACGCCTTGTAGTCTAATATTATTCAGATATAAAAATTAAATTAAACTAAACTTTATAATTGATAAATGACATTTTAAAATAATATTGAAACTTTTAGATGATTTTTTGTGCCGTCCTTGACGCTTGAATTTTGATGAAAATGACGTCATTATGACGTCATTATTAAATAACAAAAACTTTCATACTTTAACCAGTATTTAGCAAATTATATCAGGATTAAAATGGTCTTGGAATTTTAAAAATCGATGAACATTTACTAGTTTATTTTCATATTACGAAAAGGGTCCCTTTTTTCCGGACACAGTGTAGATTTCTTGGAAGTAGGTATATCTTGTAAAGTAAGTAGTATAACTTTTTGTGCCGTCCTTCAAGACAAATAATTAAATCATGCTTTTTTGTGTGAGTAAGGTAGTAGATAAATAACTGCTGATATATTAAGTGGACAAAGTCGATAGCAGTCGATAGCTTAGCAACTGACTTCAACTTGAGGGCTTATCGCGGCGGCGGCGAAGACTATCTTTCACGCAGATCGTTTATAATAAGAATGTTATACTCTGTATAAATGTATGTACACCAAAGTGCGGATATGCAGTTGGTTGAATCAAGAATATACTTACTTACTTACTTACTTACTTACTTACTTACTAGGTCGCAGTCGAAAGTTTAGCGACTGACTTCGACTTGAGGGCTTAGCAACTGGCGGGCGCGATGATTTGAAGGCTTGAAGCAAATAATTAAATCATGCTTTTTTGTGTGAGTTTCAGGTTTAGTGACGATTGGGGGTGTTTGTTGAGGAGTTCTGACACATTGTGAGAGGAAATAGAAACACGTTGGATCAGGTTGAAAGCACATAGGGAGGAAAGAAGCTGGGATGCAGATTGTATTGTATTAAAAGATGTATAAAGCGCCTCTCACAGTGCACACCAATCAGAGGCTCTCCCAGTGTGAAAGTCCCCAAGGATAGAGACAAGTTTGAGGTAACGAAAAGATGTAGCAGGACCACCACATCATGGTTCACATGCGAACAAAGGGGGATGTTAATTCCATAGCGAAGGGCCAATGCAGGCAAAGGCACGGGACTGGGTCGTTCTCACACGATGAACAAAAAGTTGAAGACGATCCGAATAGCAGAGCGGGCGAAGGGAAACAGCCGAGGTAGGCCGACGTATTGAGTCACAGAGGTACCGTACGTATTTAGGAGCAAGACCTAGGTAGGATGGGCAAATGAGGACAACTACCTTTAACTGGATGCGTGTAGTAAGAGGAAGCCAATGTACTGGATCAAACATGAATGTAGAGATATGGGAGCATCACGGCAGATGGGCAATAATTCTGGCAGCTGCATTAAGAACCGATTGCAGAGGGGAGAGACATGCTTTAGAGAGACCAACAAAGATGGAATTACAGCAGTCAATGCGAGAGCAAATAAAGGCATGAACTATTGAAGTAAAACGCAAAGAAGAAAAAGATCATCGGATTGCCTTCGGGCAGAGTTGTATTGTCTCGAGACACTGTCTCGGTCTCGAGACGTCTCGAGACAGGTTTTTGATGTCTCGGTCTCGGTTTCGGACCCCACTGTCTCAGTATCGGTCTCGGTCTCGAGATCATTTCTTAACTTTTTGGAAACTGTCTCGAAGTGAAAGTCTTGTTCTCTTGTAGAAGTGGTCTCCAAAGTTCTCGTACAAACTGTATTTTGTTCGGAACTTCGAATTGCGCTATAAAATTGTCTTGTGCCGAACGGATAACTAGTTAATCGGAAGTGCCAAACAGACAGGAAGTTTAAAAAGCGGTGTTTCTGGTATTAAGATTTAAGAGTATCGAAAAAAGCAGTCTTAAGTTTGCACTTTCAGTCCAAAATTTCCATATATCTTAAAATGTCTCATAAAGAGCCTGAAATCGTGAAATTTGCACGCAGTTTGAAATCAATGAAAAACAAAATAAATGGCATGCCGTTTGTCGTTTGTGTAAAGTCAACATAAGCGAAACGCTTGGAACAACATCTAGTTTCTCAAGGTGAGTGATGTGACTTATGTCGCTGAATCGCTAATAGGCCTAGGGCCTATATGGAATTTTGTTGGTTTAAATTTTAGAATCATTTAGAACAGTGCTGTCCAACCTTTTTGACCCCGCGGGCCACCGAAGAAGTTATTCTTGAAGCCGAGGGCCGCACCATTAAACTCAAACAGCAACGACTAAAATTTATTGAAAATTATTTACTGTATAAAAATTAATTATGGAATAATAATAGTGAATAATTGTATGTTTGGAATGTATGGTATGCTTTTCAGGAACAAAATAAATGCTCAAGCACCTTTTTAGTGAGATATTTGGCTTTGAATTGCGCTTGCAAATGTTTTTATTCTATATATACATTATATTAGTATAGATCTAATTATTAAATTTTGATTTTTGTTGGTTCCCGCTCATGTTGAGAACCGTAGACTACGTTTTAAAAATGTAAACAAGCTTAATGCGTCGTAGGAACTGGATTCTGTGTTCACATTGTTAAATGATAAACCAAGTTACGAACGAATAGCAATGCAATTAGGCCAGCGACTTTGTGTTTTACTTTATTTTTACAGAAATTTCAAATATTTAGTGAGCTCGGGCGGGCCACTTAGAACCAGCCCGCGGGCCGCGGGTTGGACAGCACTGATTTAATAGAAGATTTCAGAATGGCTGAAATATTTAATTTCTTTATAGTTTATACAATTCAGGTGATCGGCTGATTTAAGTGACTTGACCCTTGTATTAGACTTCAAAAGTTGAGAAAAATTGTTTCGGGACTTGCATTCACTCGTTTTGAACTGTCTCGAACTGTCTCGGACCTGGTGTCTCGTCTTGGTCTCGGTCTCGGACCCCACTGTCTCGGTCTCGGTCTCGGACCCCACTGTCTCGGTCTCAAGTTTTATGTCTCGTATAAAAGTCTGCCTTCAGGTGTCAGAGATGGTAATAACAGGAGCAGGTGATATTAGTAATGTGGTCAGAGAAGGAGAGCGAGCTATTAAGAGTGCCACCTACGTTATGAACAAAGGTTGAAGTATAGGAAGGAAAACTTTCGTCCAAAAAGGAATGGTCAATCTTAGCAAGTAACTGGCGGGTGCCAAAACAGATCAATTTGGTCTTACTTGCGTTTAAGGAGAGCCGGTTTGAAGACATCCATGGGTGAAGGTAATGAGAATGAGCATCAATGCGAGCAATGAGGGAGAACTGAGCAGTTGGGGAGCCATGAACGTATGCCTGAACATTATCAGCATAGAGTAGCTAGGTGTTTTGCTAAAAGAGAGATGTCTGATGTCTGCTGTATACAGAGGAGGAGAGGGCCAATTTTGACTGAAATAGAAACATGCTAGATCAGGTTGAAAGCACTTAACTGGGATGCATATGGATTGGAAGGATTGTCAACGTGGATTTAAAGTCGCCAGTGTGTACAAATTCATGGCGTATGGTAACAGCAACAAAATAGAAATGAGATAAATTCTGCAAGGGAAGCATTAGGTTTTGCAGAGTATTATGCAAGAGGTCAGTAGATATTGTACATCGTTAGTTTAGACGTGGGCAGTTTGAATCTATGATGTTATCAAATCTGTAAGTGTAGGTGAACCACTCAAGGACATTAGCTGGTTTACGGATTATGAAGGCAATTCTGACTCGGAGATTAGAGGTTCGACATTTGGATGAAGTTTCAGCTGCCAGGGTGAGCTCATGTCTACACTGTGCCGGGAAAAAGGGACCCCTTACTCGTTATAAAAACTCGATGAATAACCCGCGGCCCGCGGGCTGGTTCTAAGTGGCCCGCCCAAGCTCACTAAATATTTAAAATTTCTGTAAAAATATAAAAGTTCCTGCCTTTCAACCTGTCGCCCGGTTTCCGACTTAGCCTCTCGTCGAGCTCTGCGCTCTTCGACTAAGGGGGAGCTATTGGTCCCTCGGGCCCGCTCCTCAGTCAGACAGCGTCGAGCCTTTTCGGTTGTTGGCCCCTCCACTTGGAATGGGCTGTCGCTTGCGTTACGCTTACTGCCCCGGAATGATTTGCCTGCTTTCTACCAACTTCTAAAGTCCTTTCTGTTTGGCCATGGCTGGGCTGGGAGCGCCTCTGAGTAGGTTTCTTGAAGAGGCGCTATATAAATATCCGGAATGAATGAATGAATGAATGAATGAATGAAAATAGCTAGTAAATATTCATCGAGTTTTAAAATTCAAAAGATCCTTCTAATCCTGACATAATTGGCTAATAGTAGCTAAAATATAAAAGTTCCTGTCATTCAATGATGACGTCATAATGACGTCATTTGCATCAACATTCAAGTGTTGAGGATGGAACAAAAACTTTTATTAAAATTTCAATATTATTTTAAAGCGTTATTTATTAATCATAAATTTTGGTTTGAGTTTATTTTTATATTTGAATAATATTAGACCGTAAGCTGTGTTCAAATTGTCTGCATTCGGCCTCAACACAGGCTTCAGGAGGCGCTCGTCATTTGCTACTGGCAGCATCGATAACAGGCTGATCAAAGTCCTTCTAGGCATTAACGATTCGTTCACGTTATTATGACGTCATTATTAAATGAAAAGAACTTTTATATTTTAACCAGTATTAGCCAATTATGTCAGGATTAAAACAGTTTTTGAATTTTAAAAATTGATTAATATTTACTAGTTATTTTCATATGTCCAATAAGGGGTCCATTTTTTCCCTGACACAGTGTACATCTACAAAGTTGACAGTGAGTGGCAGATGAAGTGATGCAAGTTTTGGTTAAGGCGATTGAGTCAGGGTGGTGGTTAGATGAAACGAGGTCATGCAGTTCAGCAGCGCAGTGTAATGTTTGTTGTTAAGAAGTGAACGGGTATTAAGCTTGCATCTATAGGTTGAAGTGGGATGCAGAATTTGGTCACCTCATTAAAACTTATGTCGCTGCATTGCATAATTGTCAGACTTGGAGTATTTTTCATTAACCTGAGATTCATTGCAGTGAAGCGGTGGAATTATAAGAAGTAACTATTCAATGAGGACTTGACCAATTCATATGCGGTACATAATATTCGGTCAACAGTTAAACTGGAAGTAGAGCGGCATGATCATCATCAGAAGTACCCAGGAACTGGTGACGAGATGATTTACTGTGGATCTTAATCTTTGAGAGTCAGGGGTGGAACTGCTGCATTAGTTACCATCCAATATCTTAGTGTCACTACAGTGAGAAACTTGAACTGAATTATTGATTACAGGAAAGGTAATAGATAGGTCAGAAATACTGTGCACAATGATTTTAGACATGTTGAATGGTGACCATATGTTACATAACAATTATTTTTTAGTTTGCAAAGGGCACCGCCATCATTAAGCAGTTTGTCCCTGAGGGCGACATATACACAAGGAGATTGAATGCGACAAAGGAGGAAAAGAAGTTTAAAAGGAAGGAGCTACAGCTCCTTCCTTTTGAATGGAAGAACTAATTAGATAGCTCATGAAAGACAAGGAACGGGGAATCAATCTCTCAATTTGCAGACTAAACCCTGAAAAATGCTATCCAGAAACCTTGAAAAATACTTTCCAGAAACTTCCTCCAGAAGGTGGAGGGTCCCCGCTTATAACCATAGGTCGTCACTAGAAAGCCCTGTAGAACAGGGAAGTGGTTGGAGGGAGAATATCAGATGTATCTTTTGTCCTGCCTCAGGATTCGATCCCTTGAATGCCAGGGTGGTCACTAGGACTTGGTCAGTGGTTATGCTAACATCCCGGGGTAGAAACCCGGGATGCAGTGTCTGTTGGCACCAGATGAGAGTGGCAACTTGTCTGCCTTGCAATTCAAAGGTCAGGGTGGCTCCTACTGCCTTGCTTACACCTAGCCCTAGGGCACCAATTGGAGAAGGTTGTCATCATTCCAATTGGAGAAGGTTGTCATTATTAGCTGTCTCTTTTCTATCAGAGACGTTTTTCACTCTTGATTTCCATTTATCTGTGGACCGGCTCCAGTATCAGGACTTCCACATTTTCCAGTCATTTGATCAACTCTTGCTTCCTACCGCTTTGGCACTCCTTAAATTCTTGTGTCTCAATGTAAGAATTATTTAGTAATAGACTTAATTCAATCAATTAAGCACAAACACACATAAGACAGCAAATTATAGAAATTTCAACATTTAAAGAGGAAACTCCCATGAAAATTTAAAATTTCTTTCCTTTCTGCTAAAATCTGGTGCCAACCCACACTGCTAGTTTGCATCGCATACACTGGCTTGGCATCACAATGCTCTTTTTCAAGAAATCTTTTCTATGAGAAAGCGATCCTGGCTGTACTCCCCACTGAAATTTGCCAAAAGAAACCAGGTGACTACATCAAATATCGCGACCTTTGCCTCTTACTACTTGAAACTGGCAAAATCAGCTCAGTTCAGCTAGGAAAATAGCTGCCTGCCTGTCTGTGTCTCTGGTGTCTGTGTCTGTCTGTCTGTCTCTCTCTCTCTTCCAATCAGTGATGTTTGTCATAGTTTCCAAATCCCTGCAAGTCTAAGCTCAAAGCAGCAAAAATTTGGTCACCTCATTAGGTGAGGAGACTCACCAACCAAAACTGGTATCCGGACAATTCCCTCTGGACATTTCCCCGCCATTTCGCCCTGGATTTCCCCCCGGGTGTTTCAATAGGATAACACTCCCGGATACTTCCCCCTACATGAAAAGCAATTTTGTATGAAAAACGAATTTAATTGATATAAGGTAAAACAAAATAACAGAAAATGACTACTTGTGTTTATTAAAAGCAATTTTATATGAAAAACGAAGTTAATTGATACCAAAATAACAGAAAATTACTACTTGTGTTTATAGCAAAGGTTTTTAGTTCTAAGTTTAAGCTCGCTTTATTAGTTACACACAGTGTTCACAGACTAATGTTGAAAGCAATTGCTTTCAATTAGTCTTTGATTTCATGGTTATCTAAGTCTGCAACGATATTTGCGATTCTTGCTGAAGAATCTTTGTACTTTTTCTTTGGTTACATAACATATAACATAACATATTTTATTCAGCAACCAACTTAAAATACAGGTCGTAAGTACATGAAACTGTTTTCGAGATTAGTCGGTATGCCCAGGAGACCCAAAAGGGGCCGAAGGTCCCGCAAGCCAGGGCCACCTGAGACAAATTAGTTAACAGAAAGCATTACGGCCGACTATGATAATTCACAAACTAGGCAATATATTCTTAACTATCTTAACTAAACAAATTAGAAATTAAAGAAAATTAAAGAAAACTAAGAAAAATTAGACATTATGGACATATGATGACATAGCCCGCACAGTGCACACTCCCCTTACGGTGACAATGCAGGTCATCCCCTCTTATGAGTGTGTTAGGTTCCTCGTTGGATGTGGGTAGAAAGTTTACATTTAAACAGCTGGAGGGAAGGTAGTGAACGAATATCGGGAGGAATACTGTTCCATGCTCTTGGACCTGCACATTTTATTGATACTAGTCTATTATTGGTACGAGCAAACGGGATGTAATATGGCTTGAAGTTTCTCGAGTGATCATGATTATCAGTGTTAGATTGAAAATAATTCCTATAGGTTGAGGGTAATTGGTTATGAGTATATCTATACATGAATATGCCAATTTGGACCTGCCTTATCTGGTCAGGTTTTAATATCTTCAGTCTCAGGAATTCAGTCATCGTATGGGCTCCATATGGGAGTTTTGCAATAAATCTGACTGCCCGTTTTTGGAGGACAACTAGTCTAGAGAGGTTGGACTTATATGCTGATGCCCAGACTATATTACAGTAAGTTATGTATGGATGTATAAGAGTGTAGTAGAGAGTGATTCGAGTCTGCGATGGGAGGATTCTGGATATACGTGTAAGTATTCCCAGGTTTTTAGCAATTTTTATAGAGATATTAAATATGTGATCTTTCCAGGATAGGTGCTGATCCACATACACCCCAAGAAACTTAGAGGACTGAACTTGAGTAATATGGGTGCCCATAATACATAAGTTTGTATATGAGTTAGGAAGCGATTTTTTATATGATCTAAAAATAATAAAGTTAGTTTTATCTAAGTTGAGGGTTAGCTTATTCAGTTGGAACCAATCAGCTACTTTACTCAGTTCAGAGTTGGTATGATTAATTATTGCTTCTATTGAGGGGTGAGAGTTAAAAATATTAGTATCGTCAGCAAATAATATAAAAAATAGATCAGGAGAGACATTAGGTAGGTCATTTATGTATAAAATAAATAATAAAGGACCAAGGATGGAGCCTTGAGGTACACCATATTTAATTAGTTTCAAAGGAGACTTAGTACCGTTGCAGCTCACTAATTGCATTCGATTATCAAGGTAACTTTTGAACCAGTTTAGCTGGGTGTTGCGAATTCCATAAAGAGATAATTTTTAAGTAAAATACCATGATCAATAGTATCAAAGGCTTTGGCCAGGTCTAGGAATATACCTATGGAGAATTCATTTTTATCCATTGCAGCAGAAATTTTGTCTTGCATACTTAGAAGTGGCATGAATGTTGAATGGCCTGATTGGAATCCATGTTGGGAGGTAAAGAGAATATCGAATTTGGTTATATAATTATTAAGTCTTACGTGCATGGCCTTTTCAAAAAATTTTGAGAAGAAAGGAAGGACAGATATGGGTCGGTAGTTAGAAGCCTCATCTCTTGGTCCTTTTTTAAAGATTGGTACCACCTTTGCTATTTTTAGAGCTTGAGGAAATAGGCCAGTTTTAAAAGAGCAGTTAATAATTTCAGTTAGTGGTTGTATTATATTAGGAAGGCTTGTTAAGGCTATAGTTGGATCAATGTCATCAACTCCTTTTGCATGGGAAGGATGGATTGTATAACTTAGTTGCATTAATTCATCATTAGTTATTTCAGTAAGGCCAAAGGAGTCTACTTTCGAGGGAGGCATATATTTTTCAATGTTAGAAGTTGAGTTTGGGATATTTATTGCTAGGGAATGGGCAATATTAGTAAAGTAGTTATTGAATTCGGTCGCAATTTTTATTGGGTCTGTGGAGGCAAGACCATTTATCTTTAATGATTTAATATCCCTATCTTCCTCATTGGATTTACCAATTAAATGTTTCAAGATTTTCCAAGTTTCCTTAAGGTTGTTGCTCTGTCTACAAAATTCTGCTGCATAATAATTCTTTTCAGCCTGTATCCTAATTGCTTTGAATTTGTTCCTATATGAAATAAAAGCCTTCTTGTTCTGGATATTTGGGTTTTTGATAAATTTTTGGTATAATTTCGATTTTTTCGTACAGGACTTAAGTAAGCCTTGGGACATCCAGGGATTTTTTGGCGAGTTTCTTCTAGAAGGTTTCTTTTGGCAAATTGGGAATGCTAATTCATATTTCTGTTTATATTCATGGAGAAAAGTATCGTATGCCCTGTTTGTATCTAAGCTATGGCAGGCATCAAGTACTGGTGACCAATTTATTTTTGAGATAGAATTTTGGAAAGCAGTAATGGATTCTGGGGTGGTTTTCCTAAATGAACGGGGTAGTGGTTTGTTAGAGTGCACTATCTCCTGTTCAAATTGGGCTAAAATAGGAAGGTGGTCTGATATGTCAGTAATAATAATTGTGGATTCAATCAATTTATGCCAGGCATTAGTATAGATGTTATCTATTAGAGTTGAGGAGTACTCCGTTATTCTAGTTGGTTTGGTAATTATTGGGAGAAGATTGTGAGCTAACATACAATTGTACAGGCCCTCAGTTGGTTTGTGGTGATTAACTTTTAACAGGTCCGAATTGAAGTCACCTATTAAAAATAACTCTTTTGATTTATTCTTTATTTTGGATAATATGTGGTCTATTTCTACCGTAAAATCGTCTAGGTTGTGACCAGGGGGTCTGTATATGACACCCATTATTGATGAACCTTGCTTATGGGGTAAACGAATAAATAGACCTTCAAATGAGCAGAGGGAGGAGGCTTCGACTACATTCCCAAGGACTTCAAATGGCGTTTCATGCTTTATTAGAAATGCTATACCGCCACCCCTACTTTTACATCTAGGTTTGCTCAAGAAATGATAGCCTGGTATATTGATTAGATCATCTTGGTTATCCGTTAGCCACGTCTCCGTAAGGGCCAGGACAGTTACAGGTATGAGTGTCAGCAGATCTTTGATTTCATTCAATTTATTTAGTATACTGCGGCAATTCAGGTGCATTACTGATAGTGTAGGTGATTGAGTGAATTGGGTCGAGTCAGAAGGTAAGGTGGAGTAAGTGGTATTATAGGTTAGGTCATTGAAATAGTTGCAGTCTGGGTCTATGTCTGGACAATTTAAGAGAGGGCGGTTGACATCTTCATCAGTTAGCACTTCAAGGAAACTAGCTGGAGAGTTATTGAGGCGTTCAACATTATATAAGTCGTTAGTCACCCTATCTAGCACCTCATTAGAATTACTACTTATGTTTAGGACAGGCATGTTATTAGGAGTATTTAGTTGGTCACGAGGTCTGAGGATAGGGGCCATACATTGATCTGTTACATCTGCAGTGTGGAAATCGGTCTGTTCTGACCCTACCTTGGTAATTTGGGGAGTGGGTTTGTCATCATAATTCATGTAAACAGAGTGTGCACCAAAGAAACTATACAATCAAAACGGTACAAAGAAAAAAAAACTTATCTAACCAGATTATGGCGTGGTCCATTCAGTGACCGAGCGCATCAATTAAACACAAGAAGTAGTCATTAGCAAACAGGAACAATTAACTTAGAGGCTAGGTAATCCTTTCGTGGACACCAAACATCAGCATGTTGCGCCAACCTCCTCAGAAAACCAGGTCCACGGCACCCTGGTCCACCAGTACCATCAGGTATAGTGCAAACATAATCAAACTAGTAATGTTGATCAATGATTCCAAGTATCTAATAGTCATAATCTTTTTGGAACAACAACTCAATATGTATGCAACCTTAACTGAATCAATCAATCATTGTAGCTGATATCAGTGTTTCTCCATGGATCAAATATACATGATCTTTTATTTTTTTTTAAATAACAACTTAATATGAATGCTACTTTAACTAATCTACCGTTCAGAAGATGTGTCAGATCATTGCAGCCAAGAATAGAACAACAGGATCTATCAGGAATATCACAGGAACTCAGTCAGACCAAATTGTAATCAAGTACGTAATAACTGGCAAACAGGTTGCCTGCCTAGCTCCTCTTTCGGCACAATGACCATTAACACACAACAACTCTATAAAAAAATAGTTCATTGCCATGAACATAGATAGGCTAGTACAATAGAAGCAAAGGCCAATAGACTAGCATGACTTCTTATAGGGTTAAAGTCAGCCAAGGTTATATGGCTTATGGGTCAAAATGGATTCATAGGACATCTGGTCGACCGTACAACAGACACACTGTATCAATTCCTCAGGTTTAGTGTGGTTAGTTATTCATCAAAATCAGGTACGATATGAGAAGACACAACTTGTTACCAGCAGATGAGGAGGGTTAACGGAAACTCTGGTTGGTTCCAGTTGAGGATTGAGCGTCTGAGCAATGGTTAGTTCCAGTTGAGGATTGAGCATCTGAGCACTTGTTAATTCCAGTTGAGGATTGAGCATCTGAGCACTGGTTAGTTCCATTTGAGGATTGAGCGTCTGAGTACTGGTTAGTTCCATTTGAGGATTGAGCGGATCAGCACTGGTTAGTTCCAGTGGCAAACAGGTTGCTGTGGCATATGTCCGCCAAAGAGCTGGTTCAAGTTGACGTTGTTAAGAAGCTTGGAAACACCCAATCTGTTGCTATATTAACATAGAAGTTGTTGATTTACTAAATATATAAACTTTATTAAACCTTAATTTCATCAAAGTGACTAATCAGTAATTAATTAAGACTCAACGCATTTGAAGCTTGGTTGTTTACCCAATCTGTTGCTATGAAGCTTTATAAATCTGTTGTTGGGGGGAAATATCCGGGGGTGTTATCCTATTGAAACGCCGGGGAAATGGTGGGGGAAATGTCCGGGATAAATGTCCAGGGGGGAATTCTCCTATACCCACCAAAACTGGGGCAAAAAACACAGCACTTCATATTCTGACCACATCGAGAACTTGTTTAAAGAGTATAAGAATAATGATGGCACCATCTGTTCTGTGCCAATTAATAATCAATTAGATATTCCCCATATAACAAAACTTAACAGTGATATCGTGATGATAATTCAAGAAATGTCTTTGAGGAGGCTTGTTACCGAATCAGAGAATATGGTACAGAGATTTTTATATATATTCGTTTAATTGAGAAAAACAATCTGACAAAAATGCAGCAATGCTAACGTGTGTGAAAATGGATAATTAAAGTTCATTAGAAGATTCAAGGACGTAGTACACCGGACGGAGTGGTCCTGAATTTCTAGATGTTAAGAAACCAAATTTCTTCATTTAAACTGCTCTTCTGTACCAACGTGATGCCAATGTAAAACTGTAACCTGAGTCTCGCATTCATATCATTGTTTAAATTGGTCATGAGGCTCCTTTTGCAGGTCTTATGGCTGTTAAGCCTACCCGTTGTTGTATAAATCTACGGTATTCTCCTGGTTTTCTAAAATGGATGAACGAATACATTCATACTGTATGCTTGTTCTGTTTGTCAGTTGAGAGCCCCAGTTAAGGTTTTTGATAATATTGTGATTATTCCTAGAGATTATGAAGTACAGTTTACATTGGTGTATGTTTCAACAGTGCCTCATAGGCTGCCACACATGTACTTCTTTCAATATCTGTTTGTGCGTTTTTCTCAGACATATTCTGTCGGGAAGTAGCTAAGTCTGAGCCTACAGTTCGGCGGGACCCTGCAGCTGGAGGCTCTACCTCCAGTTTATTGATTACAACAACAATCTGCAGATACTTTTGACTTAATGTCCATCAGTTTGGTCTAAAGGTTCGTCACGGATGAGTGGAGTGCGACCTCTTTTTGTCAACCTCGTGATGAGTGTGTACATCCACAGCCGCTGCACGACGAGTCAGCCGTCGACCAGGTCAGAGCCTGACCTCAACAACTGTAGTCCGACGACGTGCACACTTACACCTCCTCCACTACGGAGGTACCCGGGCGGGCCAGAGGAAATGACGAGTGATCAAGGTCGTTCCATCATCGACCAACTGTTAGGCGAATTCCCACGTGATAGCCCACAGCCGATGTCTGGGAACAGTTCCGCGTCACCCCCTATGTGCTCCTGTTGTCCTGACAAACTCGCCCCTGCATCATTAATGCTTGGTCCTTTGCCAAAACACTTGCCACAGATCAGCTGCAAGCCGAGCTAATCAGCTACGATCATGGGCTGGCCATCGTTATGGAAATGCACTTCAAAATGCACCATCAGCAACCGACGTGCCGGGTGGAAGGATGTCACCTCTTCCATCGCGATCAGATAGGATGGCATTCTGGCGGAGTCGTGGTCAATTGAGACACAGCTACCACGCAGCCGAGCACGTCCTCGGGGGATACAAGATCGCTCGAGCTCCTCTGGATATGGATCACTGTCCCTGAGGGTGTGGTGTATGTCGGAACCTTACATCATTGACCAAAGCCAGTCGACGAGGTCTCCACCCTTCTTGCCAAGTTGGAGTGGACGATGGACTCTCTCATTCTCAGTGAACCAGGGGCACAGATAGTAATTGGTGGTGACTTTAATAGGCTGGACGAGTACCATGTAGTTGAACAAATGGGTCTGATCCCTCTGGTTAACCAACCAACTAGAGACAACAAGACTCTTGACAGACTTTTCGTCTTAGAGCTATGTTATACAAAGATTAAAATTCTCGCCTCCACAATTAAGACTGACAACAAGACCATAACTGCCTCCATAGTGGTTAGCCAAAACACGCGTCCTACAAATGTCACATCCTGTAAAAGGATCTTCTGCGGGGTCTCACTGGAATCGACCTATCGTACATCCTGACCACAGACGATACACAGCGAGCTTGGGACAAATTCTACCAAGATGATCCTGAACGAGTGGAGCACCCCATGCGTTCTGTAACGATGACCTCAGCCGATCCTCACTTCCACACGCCAGAAACCAAGCTCCTACCGTGATTAATGAATCTGCTGATGGGGACTGGTTGAATCCAGAAGGCATTGTCATCTGTCGTCGCTCTACTCTATCGATGCAACTTGGCTCAGAGACTCTGAACATCCATGCCATCTTCAGTTATCGAGGGGAATCCGTTGGTCAGTTCCACGCGTGTGCATGGGCCTGCCAGTGGTGACTCTTCTAGCTTGCTGTGCATTGTTTTGCAAACTGATATTCGCTCGTAATGACACTTAATAGGCTAGTGCAGAGAGCACCTCTTAGTAGATATCTTGAAGAGACGCTATATAAATTCTTGGAATAAATGGGTTTGTGCCAATTGAGTGGACTGTTGTATCAAGCGGGCCACACGAGCACATCTCGGGGTGGACTTGAGGACATATGGCACCGGGTAAACAAGCAGTGTTGTGCAGGAGACCAAAATTCCAAGACCGAGACCAAGACCGCGTAGTTCAAGACCGAGACCAAGACCGCGTGGTCCAAGACCGAGACCAAGACCACATTGTCCAGGACCAAGACCTAATTAATTAAAAATTTCAAGACCATTAACGCCATTCTCAATTGTAGTGTTGCATATTCTCATAATTCAAATCAGATGCTTATTATATTTATAGTTATAGTTTTTGTCCCCAAGTCCGCGAGGTCTCATAAAGAGCACACTACAGCTAAACTCACTCTCAACAGGCGCAGCTGTTGCGGAATAAAGAAAATTTTGCCAGTAGACAAATTCCCAACCAAATACAGGATTCCCAACGCTTGCCCGACTACTGATTTTGCCTTGAGAAACTGCATCAGTGTAAGCCTAATTACTAGTTATTAAAGCACCAGAAGTCAGGGTTTACTGTGTCTCAACGTTTTCTTGTTGAGAGTTCCTCTCTCGCTTTGTCCTTGGCGGATAGTCGCATGAATTCGATGCAATCTCAGAAATCCCTGAATTAACGGAAATATCGACAACATTTAACAAATTACTCCACTCTCGTTCCCAACAAAGGCCAAACCAAAGGTGCAAGGACAAGACCAAAGGCGAATGACTGAGACCAGACGCCCAAGACCAAGACCACACCCTTAAGACCAAGACCGAGACCAAGACCGCACCTTTCAAGACCAAGACCGAGACCGGTACATTAAAGACCAAGACCCCTTTTTTTCGGTCTTGAGACGGTCTCGAGACCACATCACTGTAAACAAGCTTATGATGAGGAGTGCCAACGCTCACCTGGGGTGCTCGTTAGATTGACAAACAGCCATTATGGGCCCCAACCCAGCAAAGGACAGCTGCTCATAATCTATAATTCACCTCGCAATTCAGAATCTTCCATCTGCTGGCTGGATGCACCATATCACTGATGGAGCAGACGGTCTTCCAGGCTGTTTCTTGCGGTTGACAGCGCCCGCTACTCTGTTTTCAGCGCCCGCTACTCTGTTTTCAACCTTTTGACTGCCTGCTTTTTAGAAAGCTCAACTGAGAGGGGTTTTGCCGTCCGATACCCATACATTTGACATGTTGTGTTCTAAGGCAGATGAAACCCTCTTTGCTGCTATCCACAGTGACATGTCCTCCATCTACTCCTGCCAGAATGGGCAACCAGTGACATGTCCTCCATCTACTCCTGCCAGAATGGGCAACCGGATACTTTCTTAGGATGAAAGTTCCTTTTTTTATTTAAAGTAGTTAACTTTTTGGTGAAGACTTGTGTATGTTTCCGAAGTAGTTAAGTTATTATCGAGTGTTTGACCGTCTTGTTGGTGTTGAAGACAACGTTTTGGACCTCTGGGTGCGACATGTCATTTCAGAGGTGAGACAAAGAGGGAAAGTATGAATCATAAAAATGCATTGGTAATACATTATAAATTTTTCAGCTGTCATAGGATAAGTATGGGTAAGATTAGAAGTTTATTTCCATGTAACATTAAAAAATAATAATAATAATATCTTTTCTTTAATAAGCGCCTGACAAACGCACTGCGCTGTACATTTACATGTTATGCAATTCAAATCTTAACTACTAACAGTACTAACAGAACAGACAGCCTGCAATACAATGGCGCTTATAGCAGCCTACAAAGCATATCCGCCCAACGGGCGGATATGCTTCTATTATAAGCCTGTACGGCTAGCCTAAGGCTTGCAAGCACAAGTTTCAGTAGTAACAATTTCATGTATCCGTCTTCAAATGTGATAATACTTTTGTATGGGGTCATTGCATAATTACGTAATGCCGAAAATGACCGTTTTAGACCCACCAACCCACCCTGTAATGCTTCGTAACGTTTCCCTAGACCCACCCACCCCAGCGTTACGTAATTATTGGTACGAAAAATCATTTTAGATTTACTATGTGAAAACGCAAATAATTCATATTTTATAGCGAATTTTATATGGTATGCGAATTTGACAGTAGGCGTAAAATATACAGAATGCTTTATTTATATAAATGACAGTCATGTTTGAAATGCAATGTTTTTTTTCAAAGTTTTACGCTAAGAGTAAAAAGTTTTACACACTGCTGAAAAGTGTCATGGATTAAATTGCTTACTAATAATTAATCACAAGTAAGATTAACTAATTATTTGCTTAGTCTTAGCATTTGGATAATTATTAATACAAATATCACCCAGTTTTTGTCGGACATCAATTTTAAATGTTTGAAACTCGTGTCCACAAAGTAAACTATACTTTAAAGTGGTTGTTCGAGGTCAGGAATCCAAGGAGAATTACCACGTTGTTCCGACGGTAAAACTATGAAAGATCCAAACAATTCAAACAGCGGTTTCCAGTTTACACAAACGGGAGAACAGATATGTTGATCTGAACTTTCGCTGGTGTCTGCTACCGGATCTTCTTCGGCTACTTCAGCAACTGTCGGTATTGGATCCTTCGGCGGCAGTGTATTAAACACTAACTTGGTGTTGATTTATACTATTGCATGTTTTAGTTAAGTTTTAAATCAATGGCACGAAGTTTGAACTTCGATCACATCGTGTCTAAAGTGTCATTTGATGTTAATTTAAAATTTCTTTATAACTAAACTTTGGTAAAAGGGTTACGTAACGTTCAGCTCGACCCACCCACCCACGTAACGTTTCGTAACGTTTTCAAGGACCCCACCCACCCACCCTGGAGCGTTACGTAATTATGCAATGACCCCTATGGGGTGCGAACATTGGTCAAACATTTCCAAGGGTGCGGGGCATAGAAAAGATTGGGAACCTGGTTTAGGGGAGACCTGTAGCAATGTATAAGCAAAGATGTTAGAGCCTACGGCTCTAACATCTTTGGTATAAGTATGTTGCATATAAGTATGAGCTTGTACATGTATTCCTCCTTCTGTGCTCCTCCGATGTCACACCTCCTTATGGATGACGGTCTCAACAACAGCGGCTCATATCTTTTCTCCACCAGGTCACTTCTCTGTCACAACAAACTCCTATGTGACCCTAATCTTCCTTGACTTCCCACTATATGGCATTCCAACCTCGTACTCGAGCTATCTCAGCTTGACCTGCCAGAGAACATCTTTCGCTGACTGGTCGACTTCCTTCAAGACCAGAGACATACAACTCAAATCATGGGACTGTTGTCATTGACAACATAGCATTTGTCGGTGTCAGTGTGGTGCAGGCTGTGGAATCGGTCCATCGGCCATTGTAATTTGTTGTCAATATATATATATGTGACCCGCTATCCCAAAACTAGGCTTTTGTCGGCAACGTTAATTCACGAGAAACGAGCCAAAAACCGCTAATTTTGACTCTTTTGCGCAAATTTTGTTTTCATCAAATTCAAGCGTTAAAATATCTTTAAAACATTATTAGTATCCAGAAAAGCCTAACAATTGTTTCTCTAGAAAAACCGAGAGCTTTAATGAACATTGCGTCTAACAATCGCGAAAATAAACATCATTTTGACCGTTTTTCAAAGGGCAGCATTTAAATTTGACTTATGCGAAACCATCAAAGTTACATTTCGTTAGAAAGGTCAGGGTCTGATCTACATAATGAATCGATCATCATGATTGGTAGAAATTAAATTAACCTACAAAAGATGAATAATTAATGTGCACAAAACCCCCAACTCGTTGCCATGGGCGTCACGTGACAGCCTATTCCAGCCGTGATTGGCTAGTTGGGTATTTTCGTAGGCAATTAACCGCGCGATCGGAGATTTAAAAATGGTTGTTGTGCTTTTGGGTTCAATCGTAAGCGGTTAAGTGGCATTATTTCAAAGTTTATAATTATTTGTGAAGAATAGAACGCAAACTTGCCCAATTCCTGAACGATGTAAACAGGCACGACGCCAAAGACGACTATTTTGCTGATGTTATTGAGAATATGTCATCGATTCTAAGGACTTTTGGGTGTAAACTTTGATCGCGTTTTTCTCCAAATTAAGTTTGCGTCACTGCTGGTCTTTAAAAGCGCACAACTCCGGTTAGGAACATCATAAATAAATAAATAATATGTCACTTGAAAGGTCTTACATAGTAGAATCTCATGGGAGAATAAAGTAAATTTTGATTTTTGGCGACAAAAGCCTACTTTTGCCGTGGTGGGTCACAATTATATGTATATATATGTATATATGTGACCCACCACGGCAAAAGTAGGCTTTTGTCCCAAAATCAAATTTACTTTATTCTCCCATGAGATTCTACTATGTAAGACCTTTCAACACATATTAAATTTATTTATGATGTTCCTAACCGGAGTTTGCGCTTTTAAAGACCAGCAGTGACGCAAACTTAATTTGGAGAAAACGCGATCAAAGTTTACACCCAAAAGTCCTTAGAATCGATGACATATTCTCAATAACATCAGCAAAATAGTCGTCTTTGGCGTCGTGCCTGTTTACATCGTTCAGGAATTGGGCAAGTTTGCGTTCTATTCTTCACAAATAATTATAAACTTTGAAATAATGCCACTTAACCGCTTACGATTGAACCCAAAAGCACAACAACCATTTTTAAATCTCCGATCGCGCGGTTAATTGCCTACGAAAAAACCCAACTAGCCAATCACGGCTGGAATAGGCTGTCACATGACGCCCATGGCAACGAGTTGGGGGTTTTGTGCACATTAATTATTCATCTTTTGTAGGTTAATTTAATTTCTACCAATCATGATGATCGATTCATTATGTAGATCAGACCCTGACCTTTCTAACGAAATGTAACTTTGATGGTTTCGCATAAGTCAAATTTAAATGCTGCCCTTTGAAAAACGGTCAAAATGATGTTTATTTTCGCGATTGTTAGACGCAATGTTCATTAAAGCTCTCGGTTTTTCTAGAGAAACAATTAATTGTTAGGCTTTTCTGGATACTAATAATGTTTTAAAGATATTTTAACGCTTGAATTTGATGAAAACAAAATTTGCGCAAAAGAGTCAAAATTAGCGGTTTTTGGCTCGTTTCTCGTGAATTAACGTTGCCGACAAAAGCCTAGTTTTGGGATAGCGGGTCACATATATATATATAATTTATATATATATGTATATATATATATATATAAGGCTGATAAAATGGTCAAGCATTCTAAAGGAATCTTGGACTTGAGATGTAGAGCTACCTTAGTATTGGCAGAAAACGTGAACAGTATTTGCAGACTAAAAGAAAATCTACAACTGGCCAAGGGTTGGACCTTCAGGAAGCTACCATCCTGGATGTTTTTTCAAGGTTGTTTTGCATGCTCATCACAACCTTTGCTTTACCATCTTAAATGTACCACGTTGTCTCCATCTGCACTCATGCTATAAGAGCTCAGTGTGGAATATCAGTATTGCATTGTCTTAAATATGCAGGGGCCAATTTCTTATCCTGAATTTGAAAGGTGAAGAAGGGTTGACCTAGTCATGGGGTCTGATCTTGCAATGCTTGTTGTAGTAACAATTTGTGTGTTTGCTTTACTCTGGGCCCAGAGTTATGCCAATGTAGACAATCAGTGACAACTAGGTTGTCAACACACAAGATGTCATTGTGAACTGCAAGAAGTGCAGTGTATGATAATGAAACAAGTTTATGGTTTGCAGATTGAAACGAGAAGTTGGAAGATGGATGGTTTTGCGTACAATTCATAGCTATACCTCCAAGAACTTTAGATATAAAATTCTAAGTTGAGATGGTCTTGTATTTGACAGGTCATGAGAGTTGAGAGAAGGTTTCTTAAACAGCAGATGAACCATGGCATGAGCAAATGCAGATGGGAAGGATCCATTATACAATGAAAAATGATCGACTTGTGCATCATGTGGACGGATTATTTCGTCCAAAATCAGAATTTTATAAATAATTTTGAACATCTAGGAGTTTTGCTATTGCTAAGTTGTTATTTGTCGTTTCTTCCAAGGATTGTGTACTTTTAGAGGTATTTTCTTCACACGGCGGCCTATGTGACTGCATCATGCCCATCCCCTATTGTTTCAGGTGTCACTGACATCTTTTCCCATTCATGACTCCAAGGCATGGATGGGAAAGGTGTAAATGGGAAGAAACTGAACGTTGTAGCAATCAGGCTGGAAGCAGTTGCTTTGACTCGGTATGCAAGTGAACATAGTTGGAGCATATGCACTAAGATAATGAATATAATCAGTTTTGTCAAATCATAAAAAACTAGTGTGTGAAATGTGATCAAACTTTAAGTGAGACATGTCCATAATGTCAATGTAACAGTGCTAAACAAAAAAAGAAAACACTTATTTTGCCTAACTACACCTTACTTTATCTTACTTAACCTTATATACTTTATGAGCTTTCTCTGACCTCACTTTTGCACTTGTGTTGCCAACCAAGATTTCCAAGGTTCAAGTTATTATTTTTAATGCATTATTTGTAAAAATTGCTGTTTTAAATTTTTGTAGCAAGACAGTAATGATTGCTTCATTATCCCCTGCGGATATAAATTATGATGAGACATTATCCACTTTACGTTATGCTGATCGGGCTAAAAGAATCAAGAACAAGGCCTTCATCAATGAAAATCCAGTAGACAAACTTATTCGTGAACTTCAGGTTTCGATTTCATATATTTTTGCATCAGCTGTTGTAAATTTTTGTGTGAAATCACTTATTGTGACAGGGTTTGACATAATGAGTTTTACATTTTCAGATCTTTATTTAATTTACTGAAATTATGCTACAAACAGTGCATGATAACTGTCAATAATCTATAAAGTTCTGTGAATAATATAAAACTGTAAATAATCTCCTTCACTGTGGCTCCTCTCACCCCCTCCAAAATTCTATCCCACATGCATCCATTGCCGACTCCTTTGCATCCTTCTTCAATGACAAAGTCTCCTACCTTTGTCTCTCATTACAGACTCTCTTACCAATATCAACATCTACGCAGTCCGACTCCTCCCCTTCAGATGACCACAATGACACAACTTTGCCACCTACTGCATCTCTCAACCTGTTTGAGCCTGCTGCTAAAGCAGAAATCACTTACCTCATTCAACCCTCTCAAATAATGTGACCTCGACCCAATCCTTACCTCATTAATCAAAGACTGTCGTTCCTACTATAATAAATATCATCAATCTGTCTTTATCGACCGGCACGTTTCCCATGCTAAACCCAACTCAATCTGCCTACCCCAAACATCACTCTGTTGGAACACTCCTGACCTCGATACACAACAAACTTGTCGTAGCGATAGGTTGTCAGCAAGTCTCTTGCTATCTTGTTATATAACGCTGAACTGCTGATCTCCAAAATAGAGGCGGCCCTTGGCGAGATTGAGTCACTGAAAGAGGATTCGTGTGTGGTCCTTGCCGGGGACTTCAACCAGTTACCATCGTCAAATGTGCTCGTCATGGGACTGCGAGCAGAGTTCGAGGGGCCATCGCACAAGGGACACTCTTTGGACTGTATTTACACTTCTTAACAATTTTACACTACGTGCATGACAGTCAAGTCAATCATTAAAACCAAACACTCCGGGGTGGTTGCATAATCTGCTCCTGTCACTAACAATGCATCGGTGCCGGCGATCTCTGGGAGAAGAACCGGGCAGTTTAGAATTCCGGATCAATTTGCGGTGCTACAAACATGCCATATGAACCTCCTGTTTCATTACTAGATGCTATGTGTGATGCGTTCTTTCTAGTTAAAACTATCACTATCAAAGACAAATACCCTCTCTTTATGACGCCTGTCATGAAGCACCTTCTGAGAAGACGAAAACACAAACTGTTCCGTCAGGGGCGTGTTATATAACACTGAACTGCTGATCTCCAAAATGGAGGCGCTACTGCTTTATCTGTAAGGATAAACAGCCTTATAACAATCAGAAACACTCGTATGTTTGAAGGGACCAAGCGAGGTCCTGGGAATTATGGAACTGTGTAAACAAATAGCAACATTAGCGCTGATTCACTTAACCTGCACTACGGAAAGATTTCATCAGATTCGGATTATTCCCTGTCGCCTAGAAATCTTACAACTGCTGATAATACCAAACTGTTTCTGACAGACTATGAAACATTCCGGTTATTAGAAAGAATTGGGCACACTGCATCTGGCCTGAATGGGATAGACCCATAGATTCTTAGAGAAGTGGTCTTCAGGGACATCATATCAGTTTTTTTCAGGGGGGGGGGGGAGGAACTTGGCCAGCTTGTCAAGTTTTATATTTATAGTCTAGGCCTACATGTGCAAAACTGTGGATCTAACCATGTTTTGTTCCTGTTCTTATTTAGGTAATTTACCGTTTTAGCGTTCTTTATTATTTAGGCCTATGCATTATAACATATAATTTCATCGCTTTATATAGGCCTAAATGGTATTTTAAATTAATACCAATGTCTACGACCACTGTCATCTTAGAACGATCATCAATCCAACTTCCATTTACTCGAATATTATTTTCATCAATCAAATTTCTAGTTTCACAAGAAACTAATTTCATCAATCCAACTTCTACTTTCACGAAAAATTATTTTCATCAATCCAGCTTCTATGTAAGCAAGAATTATTTTCACCAATCCAACTCCTATTTAAGGAAGAATTATTTTCATCAATCCAACTCCTATTTAAGCAAGAATTATTTTCATTAATCCAACTTCTATTTAAGCAAGAATTGCAATGGGTGAATAATTTTGAATGCTAGAACGATAAATTACCCTTATTTATTTCTTACTATGTTTCATTTTCTGCAGTCCTAGACTTCTAGTGATGAATAATGATATATTATTTAATCAACTGCACTGACATACGTAGCCTATAAATAATAGACTTTGTTAATCAAATTCAGAGGTGGCAAATGACCCCCTGCCCCCAAATGACGTCTCTGCTGAGGAGAGTTGGAAGCATAACAGCTTCGTCCTTAGCTAGCAAAAAACTATAAGCACTTTTCTAATGATGTCCTTACTTGCAAGTCCTGAGCAATTTCGTCTATTTGCCTCATGGTCGTGATGCATGCAAGGGCAATGTTAGTCGCCATTGCTTCATCTGAGCCTTTTGCAAACATTTACAAAGTCGGCTTCAGCAATTCCTCGCCATCAGAATAACTTCAATAAGGCTTTTTTTCTTTTGTGCTAATAACAGACTTAACTCGTATGGAGATTGAACATCGATTTCAATTCATCATTTTTTGACAAAAATGACTGTTTTGCCAACAAAGATGCTTTTTCTGCTTGATAAAACCAGTCCTGATAGCTGACCCAGGTGGGTTGTTTTCGAGCTCTACTGAATGGCCTCGGCTGTGAGCGGCGCTATATAAATTACTAATTACATTACATTAAAGTACCTATGCAGCTTGTTGAAGTGACGTTCAAGGTTGAATTGTTTACATACCGCAACTGTTGTGTTACACAGCAGACAAACAGGCTTGGATAACTTTCCCAAAGTAAACAAATACTGTTTTTCTAAACTATCGCAAGGCAGTGTCATCTTAATATTAATTGTTTTCGTAGCCATCATACAGACGCACCCAATAAAAATACATTTAAGAAGATAATGCATTTTGTTTCTTTGTTTGATCCTATGACTCTACAATGGGAAGTTGTTCGGCTTCTAAGTTCTTTCCTCTGCAGAAATTTAATATGCTGTGGAGAAAGTGAACTTTGACTGCTTGCCGACTGATGAGCCGGCCGCTTCCCTCTTCAAGGGCCTGTGCTGCGTCCGTCTGCAGCCACCAAGCCGATTAACCACACCCTTGGTCACTGCAGCTATAGGGCCTACTACGGATCTGCGGAGGCGACTAAGATTCTATATATATATATTATAGATAAAATTTTAAACTAAGAAACCCAGCATAATAGAATTCCAAGGTCCTGCTTGCCACTCCATAGGCTGGCAAATGGCAGGCATGCTGCAGGTTGGCCACGACTAGCATAGACTGCCCTCTACGCGGCCATACATCTTCATCATCTGTCGCTTTCATCACCTGCCATGGTGTGGGCTACGACTTAGTTTCGTCCGTAGGCGTGACCTGAAGTGATGAGAGGTCAACCCGAGTCGGTCTGTATCACCACCGATGTCGCTCTGAGTTGGCACGGACTGTATTAAATATCTTACTTCAAGCGAACTTTGGGTACGTTTGTATAAGGGCTTCTATAGGCCTATAGGCCTAAGTAGGCCTATTATCCAGAGGTCCTTAGTTTGTCCGAGATAACATGTGTCTTTGATAACGTACATGATACGTAAATATAGCCTACTGGAAATCAACAACCCTCTAGTTTATGTGCAATATCACTAAACCCCCACTTCTGGCAACCGTGGGAGAAAGAAACTATATAGATGGAAAGCTCAAAGTCCATGTATGTAATATGAGACAATGTGCACTGTTACTCAATGAATAAGAAGTTAAGAACATGAAATATTATATATCTGACTTCTAGTGACGAATAAAGATATATTATTTCATCAAATGCACTGACTTAAATGTTTGATTTTCAGGGGGGCAAATGCCCCCCCTTCCCCCCCCAAATGACGTCCCTGGTGGCCCTTGGTTTTGCTCAGCCAATTGCGTATCTCTTTAACCAGTCACTTTGCTATGCGTATGTTCCCCGGCAGTGGAAGAAAGGCAGGATAACCCCAGTCCAGAAAGTTGCTAAGCCTCTCTCTGATTTGCAAAGGCAGCAGTTTGAAATTCAATTAGAACAGCAAAGAAAAGATAAAGAAGAAGACTGGAGCAGATGATTGAATTTCAAAAGGCACCGAAGATTGACAAATTGAAGAGAAGAGAAAACGTGAAAAAGACAAAGAAAACTGCAAATTTTAGAGTTGGAATTTGCAGAACAAATCTAGACAACAAGAATTGAGACTTCACAAAGAAAGTTTGGAGTGGGCTGAAACAGAAAGACAAGCATGTTTAAAAATAGAACAAAAAAAATGAAAGGATGGCATGAAAGTGGAGCAGATGGGAAAAGTGAACTGTGGTAGGAGATGCCATTCCTGCAAAACTGGTGAAAGTTGATGTAAGGTTGTGTTTTAATGATGTGGAAGAAGAGGAATTCCCACATAAAGTCAAGTGTTCATTGAGTATTGCGAGTATTGCAAAGGTGGGAGGCACAGAAAGATGCTAATTGCATCCAGAAATCATTGCAGAACTGAAAGCCGTACTTAAGTTAAAATGATAAAATGATGCAAGTGAATATAATGATGAGAACACAAAGTCAGCAAAAGGAAGTGGTTGATGTTGAAGATTAAAGTCAAATATTCAAGTGATCAAGAAAACTAAAGCGATGATCAACAAAGTATAATGCAAGATGGTGTAACATTGGAGATTAATGAACAAGAGAGCATGCAAGAATGACAATTTAAGTGAAACAGAAGAAGATAATCCATGTGATGTGAAGATATGACATTTGTTTGAGAGGGCTGATAAAGAGATGCAGACCACAGATGCAAAGAAATTTGAAGAACAGCAGAGAAGGGACGAATCATTGAAATCTTTGTGGAAGTTAGCACCAGACAAAGAATCTGAATTCTGTGTGGTCAATATAAAAGATATTGAATATTAGATCAAACTGATCAGCTGATGTTACCAAATGAGAGGTGAATTGAAGTGATGCAGTTGTCACATGAAAAAGTGTTTGGGGGAGAAGAGAAGACTAGAGAACAAATTAAGTTACCTTTTGTGTGGCCAAAGATGAGAGGAGACATAGTTAAATTCTATAATGTTGTGAGAAGTGTCAACTAAAGGCAAGAAGTTTGGTGATTGATACAGTTCCTGTTGTAATTGTAATTGAACACTTATATAGCGCCACTAAGAGATTCAGAGGTGCTCCCGACCCAAGTCAGTGCTGTCACTAACAAATAAAATAGTCTGTAGGCATTTCCGAAACAGGGGAAGAGAAAGGCTGAGGAGCTCAAGGCGCAATTCATGCGTAAGACGGTTCGAACAAGAGGGGCCAACATAAGCAAAGCTTCTGGATTGATCAGTATTGTATTGCAGGGGTCTCAAAAGTGCGGGCCATGTCCGGCCCGCTAAGGCCTTTAATCTGGCCCGCGGAAGAAACAAACTAAATTGGGAAAATTGAAAATTTTAACGTCGCTGTACTCTGACATGCATATTGCCAAAATCCATGTCGCTGTTTGTAAGGCACTGTGCCTGATATGCAATGACACCATTGCAGTGCTTAAAAAGTACAATATTCGGAGACATTATGAATCCAAGCATTCATAGCATTACTCACAATTCACTGGACAGCTGCGCACAGAGAAATTATTTTCTTCTGAGTTTTGGCCCGTGGAGCTTTAGAAAGTCGGCAATGTGGCCCCCGCTATAAACTTTGGAGACCCCTGTTGTATTGTAGTATTGTATCTAAAAGATTTATATAGCGCCTCTCTCAGAATAACTATTCAGAAGCGCTCTCAGCACGAAAACCCCGGGGAAAAGAAACGTCTTTAAAGAACGAGAGACCAAAGAGGAAAAACTAGTAATTAGTTTAGCCCTTAATGAGGGGAATGTCATTCCAAGTAGAGGGACCAACCACAGCAAATGCCCGGTGTTGAGCCAAGGCAGTCGTAGTCCTAGGAACAAAAAGATCTAGCCAATCAGCAGAGCGCAAGGAACGAGATGAGGTCGCAGATAACGGCTTTCGCATATAGTCAGAAAGATACTTTGGGGCACTGCTCAGTAGCACGGTGCATGCACAGTGCATCCACTCTGCCTCCGGAAGGTCTCTGGCAGCAGAGTGGATGGCAGAGCGACCAGGAAGTGTAGACATCGTGGTTCATAGGGTTTGAAGGTATGAAGGAGCTACCCTGAGCAGAGAGTTGTGTACATGTTAGAATTTTGAACTGAGTGCGCAGGAAGCCAGTGGAGAGTTTCCCGAATGAAGGCAGGTATGTGAGCATACTTCGGGAGACCACCAATAACCACCATTACTCCACTTTCAAGAGAAGATGTAGCTTTCAGAAGAATCACTATGGACGTTGTAGGACCAATTGATCTGCTGCAGGTCACAAATATTGTCTATATATTGTTGATTCGTGCACCAGATGGTCTACAGTCTTTCTGTTGAAGTCATTGACTGCAAAAGCTGTATGTGATGCTTTGATAGCGTTGTTCATGAATGTTGGTGTACCTACTGTGATCACAAGTGACCAAGGAACGAATTTTACAGCCAACTTCACAAGAGAATTCTGAATTTAATGGGTTGTAATCCGAGATTTGACATGCCAGGACATCCAGAGGTAGCTGGATTGGTAGAAAGGTGGAATAAGATGTTTAAGAAAATGATCCATTGTGTGATTGTGGACAACCCGGCATAAAATGGCATAAAATAATTCTGCTTACAATTTGGGCATCAACTAGTGGAATAGCATCATATATGTTGGTGTATGGACAAATTCTATGTGAACCATTAGCAATTCTACAAGAAAGTTGGACGATAGAAATTAATTTACCGCCTCATATTGGAGTTGAGCCAGAAAATTACTTAAAAGACATTAAAGCAAATATGGATAAACACTATTATTTACAGAATCATACTCACGGGAAAAACAACTACGAATCAGTACACCTTGTCACCTTGTGCCGTTGATTCGTTGAATCCTAGCGACCGTCATCGTCAACGTTCTCCACGTGTTCCGATCTCTCGTCGGCTCTCTCAGCTCCAAAAGCTTCATTTTCATTGTCTCATGTATCTCTCATCCATCCATCTTCTTCTTGGTTGTCCTCTTCCCCTCCTCCCCGCACGCCAGCATCATCTCCTTTTCCAGTCCATCCGCGCACATCACTTGTCCAAATACGTCATTTTCTGTCTTGCTGCTCTTTGTCTCAATGTCATATCTCCTCTCTGGTGTCCTATCTCTTATAGTATGTATTCATTTCTATTCTATTCTATTCTATTTACGGACTTATAAAGCGCCTCTCGCAGTACAACCTAATCAGAGGCGCTTCCAGTGCGAAGGGCCCCTTGAAAAAAGAAAAGTTTTAAGAGAACGAGCAGAAACAGTGGTGCTCCCAGATAGCATCACAGCACGCGTTAAAGCAGGGAGGTCATTCCATAGCAAGTCCAACAGAGGCGTAGGCACGATGCTGTGCTGTGGCAGTCCGAGACCGAGGAACTAGAAGGTCATGATGGTCAAAAGAGCGGAGAGGACGTCCAGAGGTAGCTGAGATAGGCCGTCTCATAAGATCACAGAGGTAGCGTGGAGCTTGACCCAAAAACGTTTTACAAGTAAGAAAGAGAATTTTAAAACTGAATCCGAGCAGTTAGAGGAAGCCAATGAAGGTCTTGAGTCATGAAAGTCGAAATATGGGAGAAACGAGGTAGGCGGGCAATCAAACGAGCAGCAGCATTAAGTACTGATTGGAGTGGAGCCAGACGGAGTTTTGGTAATGAGTTACAGTAGTCAATGCGTGAACAGACAAAGGCATGAACCATGGAAGAAAAAATCGGCGAGGGGACAGATCGTCGAATGGCACGTAGACGCCGCAAGTGATAAAAACTGGACCGAGAGAGATTAGAGATATGTGCAGAGAAAGAAAGAGTACTGTCAAGAGTAACACCCAGGTTACGGACATTTGTCGAGAAAGTAAACTGAGGGAATTGCTTGGCAAGCAAATCGTAATTAAGTTTAATTAGCTGTTGGCCAGATCAATTGAGTCTTAGAAGAGTTGAGTGAAAGACGATTAGAGGACATCCAACAATTGAGATCAGCAGAAAGATTGGGAAAGAGCAAGCTGGTGAGAAGAGGGGCCATGAACAAAGGCCTGGACATCATCAGCATAGAGGTGACCAGAGGCCGAGTGATTAGCAAAGAGAAGAGGAATATCGGCTGTAAACAAGGTATAAAGAAGTGGACCCAGCACAGATTCTTGAGGGACTCCAACTTTAACAGGTACCCATGAGGTGCGAGAGTCTCCTAGAATAACCATTTGAGTACGATCAGTAAGATAGGAGCGAAACCAAAGAAGAGGAAGGCCACTAAGACCAAAGGAAATTTCAAGGCGATGTAATAGAATATCATGATCTACCATATCAAATGCTGAATATGCATCAAAAAGTGCTAAGAGAGTAACATGGGATTTATCCATAGCAGAATAATTCTGCTATGGATAAATCCCATGTTACTCTCTTATCACTTTTTGATGAGAAGAGCAGTTTCAGTCGAGTGGTGAGCTCATTTGTTCTTTTCTCAGTCCATGGGACCCTCAGCATTCTCCTCCAAATCCACATTTCACATGCTTCGATCTTCTTCTCCAGTGCCTTGGTTTTTGTCCGTCCATGTTTCGCACCCATACAGCACCACTGGTAGTATCATTGCTTTTACGATTCTTGTTTTCATCTCCAGGCTCACAGATTTGTCCTTCCATATTTTCTCCAATCCCTGCATTGCTCCTTTTCCCAGTGTAATTCTTCGTCGTATCTCTCTTTCGCATCCTCCCTCCATATCTATCATAGCTCCCAAGAAGCAGAAATTCGAAACCACCTCAATCTCTTCACCGTCCACCTCGAAGCTTTTCCAGCTCTCTGTGGTCATGACTTTAGTCTTTTTTATGTTAAAATATAGTCCTGCTTTCTCACTTTCGAGCCTTAACTTTCTAATGTTGTTTTTCAATGCTTCTTTTTTCCCCGCCAGCAGTGTTGTATCGTCTGTATACCTTAAGTTGTTTACAACCTTTCCAGCTATCCTCACTTTTTCCGCTTCATCATCAAATCCCGCTTCTCTCATTATCCTTTCAGCATAAAGAGTGAATAAGTACGATGAACCAACCCTGTCTTACACCCTTCTTTATTTGGAAACTTGCTGTTTCTCTATGTTCTGTCCTTACCACTGCTATCTGATTGGTATATAGGTTCCTGGGGAGAGTTATCAGGTGCATAGGTATACCCATTTATCTCAAAGTTTTCCACATCAGGTCGTGGTTTACACAGTCGAATGCCTTGCTGTAGTCTATAAAGCATAAGTGAACCTCTTGGCCATATTCCCTCTGTCTTTCCATTATCCACCTCAGGTTTGCTATATGAGATGCAAGAGAATTTAGCGAAAAGCTAAAACCAACTCCCCCTCTCAAAATACTGACTTCTGTCAAATTTCCATCCTCCCTGTTCTCTCCAGAATAGTTGAAAAGCAAATAGTTCAGAGATTTATATACCCTACCCTTACTCAAGCTCCCCTTTAATCCCTAGTTTCAGATCAATTTGCTTTCAGACCCACTGGTTCCACCTCTGCAGCCATAATATCTATCATACACAACTCCTCTTGAAAACCAACGAATATGTCTCAATAATCTCCATTGACTTCTCCAAAGCATTTGACTCTGTTAAGCACTCTGGCCTATTTGACAAAATCTCCACTCTTGATATCCCAGACCAAATCTATAACTGGCTAGTTAAATATCATCTTAAACGCTCACACCTCACTATATTCAAAGGTCATTCTTCATCTCTGCTCAAAATCAATGCTAGTATAGTTCAAGGCTCGGTCTTAGGACCTACAAATTTCTCCATTACTGGTTCAGACCTGCACCCTTTTCAGCCCCTTAATCTTATGTTCAAATTTGCAGATGACACTTACCTCCTTACTGGATCCTCTCAAGCTCATACTATTCCATCTGAACTGCATTTAATCTCTGCACTCTAAACCCGAACCTTATCAGATGGTAAGCTTAAGGTTACTTCGACTTGTCCGCCAGGTAGATACCTTTAGGCCACCTTTATAGTAACCTGCACAGGTTACTTTGAAAGTAAGCTGTCTAGGTTACCACATGGTAAGCTCTTGATACTTAAAAAGTAAGCTGTCTAGGTTACCATATGGCAAGCTCTTAATACTTTGAAAGTATGCTGGCTAGGTTACTAATTGGCAAGCTCTTGATACTTCAAAAGTAAGCTGTCTAGGTTACTACTTGGCAAGGTCATGATACTTTGAAAGTATGCCGTCTATGATACTACTTGGCAAGCTGAGGACACTTTGAAAGTAACCTGTCTAGGTTACTATATGGAGCTTTCAGTGTTACTTCCATTGACTCTTTAGTAGGATTCTATAGATGGAACATTGACATTTACTTCAGTAGTGGTAATTAGTGAAATATTCAATACTGTACAATACTAGAACAGTACAATTTCAATAATAAATTTACTAGTACAATCTTCAGCCTGTTAATAATTATGTACAAGTAAGGTCTACATTTATGTAATTTGGTAATTGCCACATCTATGGTGTTGCAGTAATTATCTCACAGGCTTTAATACAGTTGTTAACTTGTATAACCTCTTTAACAATGGTTTAGTTTTGTATCGACTTATATCCAACAATAATGTCTGCCTGTTCATTAGACTGAATGGCAACTTTAATTGCAACGAAAGGACTATAACACTTGGCATAAAGAACAGTTTAAAGGAACAAAGTATCAAGCACTCATAAAGATAAACAATCAATCAATAGTTCAAATATGGATTGTATAAATCTGAAGGTATCTGCATTTTTCATTTGATATTTGTTAACCCTGTAGGAATTGGTACAACAGGTAATCAATAACTGCAATATAATCTAGACTCGACAGTTACAACTGATTTCTACAGGATAACAAATAGGACATGAAAAATGGAGCAATCTTTATATTGTACCAACGATGAAATAACAATAATCATATATTATATTCATATTTATTACACATTCATAATCAGAGACCAATACAAAACTTAAAATGTAACACTTCTTATCAAGTTCACACTAGACTACACAATGTCCATCGATAGAGCATTTGTGAGACAGAATGTTTTGGGAATGTTGTGGATTTTCTCCTCACGAGCTTTGCCACCTTGTTACGGATTGATGTCACAGGAAAAATCTGAAAACATAACCCAAAGGTTTTATTAACAGTATTACTAACAATTAACGTACAAATTAATTTTGAACAGCTCTGGTTAATTATGTGACATCACATTTACTGGGGTATTGCGTGAGGTCTAGTGTAGGGTTCGCAAACGTTTTCAAGGGTGCATGACAAAAGTGCCATTAAGTCATGTTAAAATAACCCTTTGTGCCCCTTGGAATTTTGCATATTATTTTTCTCAAAAGCCTAGGTTGTAATTGACAAGGATATAAAAATAGAAAAGACATAATTTCAAAAATGCTTTTAGAAAGGTGTGAAATAAAATCCTTCATAACAGAAAATGTGGATTCCTAGAGTGATTGTGTATATAAAAGTTTGAAAATTTCTTGATGCTCTGAGGTGCTACATACAAAACATTTATGCTTGCCACATTGGGCACATGTGCTATGGGTTCATCACTCCAGGTCTAGTGGTTAGTGTGTTGGATTCTCAACAAAGATGCCAGGTTTCAAATCCAGTCCATAGCAGACATTTGTTTGAGTTTTCAGCCCAACATGCACCAAGCCAACTACGAGTACACTGACCATACACAGTGGTGGAAGATCAGGCAACAAAGGAAAGGACCGGCCATCCACCATATCACACAGGATAAGATAATGAAATCGCTAACACTTCATACAGAATCTGACACCAGTCACCAAGTTCCTAAATAAATTTAAAAAAATTGTCAAGACTGAGAAAAAAATAAAAATTGAAGATTTGGAAATTTTGTAGGACTTACAAAAAAGGTATGCTAAATTAAAGCAAACAGCTCACAGGTGCATATGATAGCAGTGTTGCCTGTCATTGCCAAGGACTTAACTTCGAGACTGCTTGGATTGTTATGCAATCTAATTTGCATTAAAAAGGCATCTAATTGCTGTAAATGAACCTTCCAATCATCAGAATATACAGCAATATCGTCTACATATGGGAGGAATGATACGATTATGAGTATGGGGGTGAAGGGAATAATTTGTGGACCATGCAGGCCATGGGTGACCAAGGTTTGTAAAGCATAAAAGGATTGGCAGGCCTGACAGCATAGTTGTTGGATATGGATTATTAAATCTTAAGTCATCAGAAATGGTTACTCCCAAGATCACCATATTGGTAACCCTGGAGTAGTGCCTGGGGCGGTAAAGTGCGGTGAATTATCATTTTGCTGGATTTCTTTTGGTTCAACTTCAGGTTACAGTCAGCAACCAGTGTTGTATCAATTACATTGCAAATGTAATTCAATTATAATTGCAATTACATGCTTGTAAATGTAATTGAATTACAATTACTTGATTGTGAAAGTAATTGAATTACAATTACATTTTGATTGTAATTCAATTACCAATTACTTTTCAATTATTCCTGTAAAATTGGCAAATGATTTAGAATATTTTTGCAATAATTTTTAATTTACTCTATTATTAAACTAAAACATCCAATGGGCCAATAGACTCTAAATTGTAATCTAAACTTGTATTATAAGTGTGTCAAGTATCCGATATACGATTTACAATTATGATCCATTACAACAAGTTAGAGTTTATTTGATTTTACGAGTAGAAGTTTTTCAAAATGAAAGTCTGTTAGAGAAATTGCGCCTGGGTGGGTGAGTCAATTTGTCCAGCAGTGCTGAAAAGATGCTCAACTGGAGATGAAAATGCAAGCTCTGTTAATCTGTAGGCAACAGCAGTAAGCTAGCTAAGAATGAGTGCATGACTGCACGGATAGTCTGATAGTGATAGTTAGCCTTTGCACTTGGGGTCTATCAAAGTGTGCTGTAAGATTGTAAGAGGGGTGTAAGGATAGAATAATATTGTCAATTATGTTGCCATGCAAACATAATGCAGAACAGTCAAATGGGTGGCCCGGTCAACCCAGCAGGCTGGCATCTTTGCTGACTTTATGAAAGTAATTCGTAATTGATACTTCATTCAATTACAAATTACATGCAATATTGTAATTGAAATACAATTACTTGACTTAAAATGTAATTCAATTACAATTACAATTACTGAAATTGTAATTCAATTACGTAATTCAATTACATGTATTTAAATTACTAAACAACACTGTCAGCAACCCATTGGGAGATATAGTCCAAATCTAAAGTCACAGAAGCACTATTTGAGGAAGGGATCAAAAGGTAGCAGTCATCTACATATTTGAGGAGTCTGTTTGCAGGGTCAGCTGTGTTTAGACTGAGTTATGAAGTTCATGGGTCCAAAGCCCAATCCCTGAACCATACTGGCAGTTTTGTCAATGTAAGTTGATATTTCCCCAAAGAATTTTGTATAATGCTGGTGACTATTAAGGAAAGCAATGATCCAGTTAATGACATTGTCGGTTATCCCGTAGTTTAGGTTGCTAAATTATTCTAATGTCTTCAATGCCGTACTTGACGTTGGTAAGTAAGCACTCTACATATGTCTATCATAACTATAATCAATCCCACTTCCATTTCATCGAGAATTTTTTTTAATCAATCCAGCTTCCATTTAATGACAAAAATGACCCAACTTCTATTTAACCAGAAAAATGTTTTTCATCAATGGAACTTTTATATAAAGCAAAGAACTTTTCCCATGGGTCCAGCTTCGACTTACGGAAACAATTATTTTCATTATTCCAGCTTCTATTGCATCAAAAACTAAGTTTCATCAATCCAGCTTCTATTTACGGTAAAAATTATTTCCATCAATCCAACTTCTATTTAAAGACAGAAATAGTTTCATCAATCCCACTTCGAGTTAGTGAAACAATTTCTTTCCTCAATCCAGCTTCCATTTCAATTTGACGATATAAAATAATTTAGCAACCTGAACTACGGGTTTACCGACATTGTCTGGAATTGGCAATTTCGTTAGTACGCTAGCCAGGTGTGCATGCCTGAAGTGTCAAAGACTTTGAAAAAATCTAATTATCAAATGGACGTAATGTTGGAATTAAACATCTCTAATATATATTATGGATAATCAAGATAAGGGCAGCCGTGGTGGATCCAGAAGTGTACTTATCAGTATAAAATATGTGGTTTTGCAGGAAGTCAGCCAGGAATGGGTAAAAGAACCTGTGACAATCTGCTTTCAACTATGCAGCATAGAATTGGAGTGATGGATATTGGTCGAAAATCTGCTTTAGAGAAGGGTTTAGGAACTTTGGGGACAGGAGCAATCATGCTTTTTCTTCACTGCCGGGAGACATAAGCAAACTTAATGGACTGATCGAGGAGATAAGTGAGCTGTGAGCACTGCCATATCAATTGCTATCAAAATAAACCTAATCCAAGATTTATGACACATATTCAGTGAAATCCATTGCCAGCCTTGAAAATGGTTAAGAAATTACCGGCATATTTCTTGACGGATCACATGATTTGTTTGACCTTTTCCTATCCTCTGACATATGTGGCAGGAATGGCAATGTTACTTGTGCCAAGTCACAGAAGATTTGTGCCATCCCAAAGCCCACAAGAATTACCATAGCCCTTCAATGTCCAGTAAGCTTTCCTTAAACATACAGTAAGAATTTTCTTATAAGTTGTAGCCCTCTTCAGACATAGCCAGTTTATACAATGGTAACAATCATGATTCAGAATGTAGTACTCTCATGAGAAAGCTGCACTGTCTGGAAGTGCACTGGCAGTATCAACCCATCCCATAACTAGAACATTCTCGTCAATTATCTAAGTGCACACAGCTTAAGTCACATTCTACATCTTAGCACTAATCTTACCTGTGTGTATGTTATCTGGGTAATTTACTAACTTTGACTGGGCTCTATATACCGTGGCATTTCCTGCAACCCAAGGTCATTGCGTATCAGAATGTGTATATGACCTGGTAACTTATTTGAACAACAAAGAATGGTCCTATTACCAAATTTGTTTTCCTTGCAAATTTCGACCACTGGCACTTAAAGCATGAACCCAGTAATGCCCTTGATGAGTTGTTTTCACCTGTGTAGTGGTGCTCATTCTGTTTACCTGTACTGAAAAAACTTGGAAACACCTAGACTCTTGCAGGAAAACAACACATGATGCTTGCCACTAAAGGGAAAAAAAGGACAAGTACATAACCACTTTAGAACCAAGACATTAAGTTGATACAACAGTTGTCTGGGCTTCAGTCTTAGTAATCAAAAGTGTTGGGAGTGGTTTTTTGGGTTGGTGCCTTTGCATTTCCATTTCTTCTTTAATTGAAAAGAGGATGAGATAGTGTAACCAATCCATTTTGAATAGAAACATCTGCTTTCTTTGGCGACAGTAAGGTTGCGACTATTTCTGCATTTGGTATCCTGACACAGTTTCAACTTCTCAGCCAACTTAGCAAAGACATCATCAAACCATAGATAATTTCAACAACCTATATTTTGTCATTACCCCAATAGTTTCATAGTCAGAAACAAGTGTTGAAACTCGGTACAACAGATTTAGGTGAACCCCTGCATGTTGTTTAAGGTACGGAATAATACACCGGTGTCAGATTCAAAATTTATTTCCTAAGCTATGTACATTTGATATGCTATTTGACTGCTTGGGAGCCTTGGAATGTTTTGCCCACGACAGTGCTACATTGTGGCTCAACCAAAGATTTATACCCTCGGGAAGGGTTGCAGGAAATACTAGCTGTTGAAGGAGTGCTCTTTATAGAGTTTTGTAGGTCAGAAAGAGCAGTTTAAATCTTAGCGTATTCTGATTTTAACAAGAAGCCGATGCAGCTGTCTGAGCAGTATTAAGGACTTTGTACAAGTACGTATACGTATCACCAAGTGGGCTGGAGCATTTTGTTGACTTCAAGATCTTAGGTACCTGTAAACGCAGAGTGGGCATTATCGAGGCGAGAGCAAACAAGAGCCCTCAGTTTGCTCCTTTGGGTTGGGAGTGCCACTGATGAGTTTATTCTTGAAGTGGCACTTTATAGATGTCAGATTACAATTACAATTACAGTCTGTGACATTGTCCCGATATCCTAGAATCCCATATTTCGCAACTTGCCTGCATGGCACCCAAAGGGCACAAGTTGAGCCCAGTGGAAAACAGAGGGGGAGTATTTCTTTTAAATTGTTATCACACTTTCTAAAAGTTACAGAGTCTTCATTCACAGTCCTGTGAAAGACCCACTTTCTTATATAGATTAGTGTGAACCGCTGACATCGTCCGATTAAGTCGCCCAATATAATTATGTCGATGGTCGAAAGATTCACGCCTTCAAGTTTACCAGGCTAGCGACTTAACGGTACTGGTACCATGGCGTACGGTCCGTAACCAACTAACTGTAACCTTTACTTGAACTTTATGATCCTTATCGCATTGCAAGGGCTTGCGTCTCTGACGTGTTAACACCGGCCAGGCTAGGCATACTAAAGTTTGTTCGTTTTCTCTGGCGGTTTTTCGCGTCGTCAGTCTGTCTTCTCATGGATTAATCGGACTAATACTGAGCACTTACTGTTGGATTATTTACGCTGCAAAACGCGTGGTTGGCTTATGGTTAAGTTTGTTGTTTTACGGTCACTTCAACAAGCGAAGTTTTGACGTACACACTACCACTGGTGTACACAATAGGCTGACTGTACTGGGTCGAAATGGCCCCGCTTTCAGCGTTAGCGTACACAACGGACTTACTTTGGTCGCTCAGCTTCGGGGAGCGCCCGCCGAATCGCGAGATGCGCAAATTACTTTTCCGTCTCCGTCTCTGGCGCTCTGAGCGCTGTCGCCGCTCAGACTCGGAGCGTCGTCGTGCTGCGTGGGCAGCTCGCAGTGGACAGCCGCAATCTTCTTCTAGTCCTCAGCCACACCCGGGGGGAGCCCGGGTGGCGGCATGGAACATCCGATCTCTGACGTCTAAGTATCTTGCAGTATCGGATGTCATTACCTCTTACAACCTAGATATACTTGCATTAACTGAAACCTGGCACTCTTCCTCGTCGGATGTCGCTGTTCGCCGCTCGGCTCCGCCAGGCTACTCTTTTCTCGACTGCCCGAGAATCGACTCACTGAAACTGGATCGTCGGGGAGGCGGGATCACCGCGCCACACTCCGGGTCGGAAAGATCGAACTACACTCAACCCCGGAGACATTCGAAGTGCTGGCTGTCTCGGTACCATTCCCATGTGACACTGCTGACAGTCTACCGCTCAGGTTCGTCGCCACCATCACAGGCCTTCTTCACCGAACTCACGACGATGCTGGAGCAGTTTGCTTTGTACAACACGCAAGTTGTGCTCGTCGGAGATCTCAATCTCCACCTAGAAGACCTGGCCCGCCCGGAAACGCACGAGCTTGGGGCGGTGCTACAGCAGTTTGGTCTGATTCAGCACGTGGCCGTGCCGACTCACCAGCACGGGGGCTGGCTAGATGTCATCGTGACCCGCGACGACGTTTCTCCGATCGACATAGAGGTCTGCCCACCTACCATCTCAGACCACGGCCTCGTTGTGGCGACGGTTCCCTTCCTCCGGGCCAAACCAGTACGAGAGATCCGCCACGCTCGGGCGTGGCGCGATCTGGACCGGAAAGCATTCGGCGCTGCCCTACGGTCTGCACTAGCGCTGGGTGAGACGATTGCCACAATGACGGTTACCGAGCTATTTGCGTACTACGAACGGGTCACGAACGATCTGATTGCCACCTTTCTACCATCTCGTGCTTTCACTGAACGCCGCAGCATGCTTTCACCTTGGTTCGACGCAGAATGCCGGAGACTACGCCGACAGGCACGACGCCTCGAGCGCATCTACCGTCGCACAAAGTCCCCTCGTGATCGGGAGGACTGGATCCGGTTCGTCTGTTGAATGCACGCGCACTACAGGGAAAGAGAGCGCGAGTATTGGGAGGCGAAGATCGCCCGCCATGCAAAGGATCCGAAGCGTCTCTGGGCCACCTTCAACGGTCTTCTGGGTCGACACGGTTCCGGTTCCAACTCGAAAACACCAGCGTTTTCCGCCAACGATTTCGCAGCGTACTGTGAAAGTAAGATCGGCTCCGTCCGCGCTGACACCGTCGGCTCCTCCCCTCCGGAGTTCCCGCCGACCGCGCATCGTCTGGCCGAGTTGAGGGAGATCTCCTCCGTCGAGCTCCGTTCTTGTCATCTGCTCCGAAGTCATGTGAGCTGGACTCTCGCCCTGCCACCCTGATCCAGGATTACGTGGACGATCTACTTCCTTTTCTCACCATCCTCTGCAACCGGTCTCTTCAAGAAGGAGTTCTTCCTGACTCGCAAAACAGATCCATCGTCTACCCTGCTCTCAAACGTGACGGACTTGACCTCAAAGACCCTTCTAACTTTCGAACCATATCTAACGTCTCATTTCTTTCAAAAACAATAGAGAAGATTGTGTCGGAACAGATCACCAGTTACTTAAGCACTAACAACTTGCTTCCAAAATTTCAGTCGGGCTTTCGTAGGGGCCACTCCACGGAAACATTGCTGCTCCGCTTGTTATCTGACTGCTATGGGGCCATGGACGGGAGGCGGGTGACCCTACTGGCCCTCTTCGACGTAAGTGCAGCTTTCAACACAGTCGACCATGAAATCCTTATCAAACGCCTCTCTATTGCTTTTGGACTCGCTGACCGTCCGCTTGATTGGATCACATCTTTCTTGGCTGGGCGGTCCAGTAGTGTGGTTGTGGGAGCAAGCAGGTCCCCCTGCGCCCTGGCTCCATTTGGGCTCCCGCAAGGCTCTGTCTTAGCTCCTTTACTATATCTACTCTACACTTCTGACATTGGGACTCTCTTATCTTCCTATGGTGTGCTAAGCCAGCTGTATGCAGATGACACACAGGCATATCTGCATTGCGCTCCCCTCGCCGCGATCGGGGCTGCCCGCACCATGCAGCAGGCAATGGGGGCCCTCGCAGATTGGATGTCCTCTAACCGGCTCCGCCTCAACGCCCAAAAAACCCATTTCATCTGGTTGTGCACCAGGCAACAGCTGGCCAAGCTAGACCGAAGCGCTCTCTCAGCTGAATTCCCCACTATGTCCTTTTCTCTGGTGGTGCGTGACCTCGGGGTGCTATTGGACCAAGAGCTCACCTTTGCACTTCATATAAATCAAGTTTGCCGCAGCTGTTACTACCAGTTGCGGCAGCTCAGGGTCATTGTTCGCTCCCTGACTTTTAAAGCAGCAGTCTCCTTAGTTCACGCGTTTGTGCTGAGCCGCCTAGACTATTGCGCCTCCATCTACGCTGGTCTCCCGCGGGTTCGAATCGAGAGGCTGGAGCGGGTTCACCGGGCTGCGGCTCGACTCATTGGCGGATTTGGTAAGACCGACCGCATATCTCAGTATATGCGTGAGGTACTGCACTGGCTTCCTTTCCCTCAACGCATCTCATACAGGATCGCGTTCTTGGTGTGGCGGTGCTTAGCAGGCTGGGCATCCTGTTACCTGCGTGAGCTATGCCGCCCTCTTTCTACTTGCACGGACCGCCGAGCACTGCGCTCCTCTGTCCACGGTGACTTGGCGGTCCCATTCGCCCGCTCTGCAACAATGCAGAGCCGTTCCTTCTCTGTGGTTGGTCCAACAACCTGGAACGGGCTAACACTAGATTTACGACACCTTTCAAACTGTTCTCAGTTTCACCAACTGTTGAAGACTGCATTCTTCCGTATGGCCTGGGTCGGGAGCGCCTCTGAGTAGGGATCTTGAAGGGGCGCTATATAAATTCTGATTGATTGATTGATTGATTGATTGTGAGCAACTCTCCTCTCCCTGCCCTACTGCATTAATGCTTGACTCAAGTTGAGTAGATTGATGAATTTGTTGCATTTCGGCGATTGCGAATGCGAGATTTTAATCTACTTAGGCTAATTCACACCCGTTGACTCTCATGCTTAAAAATGGAACAACTTTACTGGTAATCCTCCATTTAGGTGCTTTCATTATTTTGCATACGTATCCATTCAATTTCCATTGTATACATATGGTCAATTTAAAATGGAAACTGGATCCATGAAAGAAATCTTCGCATAAATAGAAGTTGGATTGATGATATTTTAGCAGACGAAACCTATGAATTACAGACACATTTGTCTAATTATAAATGAACTAAAACTTTGTCGGCAATATGGAATCTGGGAGAGAGGGGAGGCCCGGCCTGGGGAAGGATTGAGCCCGGTTGTTTAGGAGGGAATAGAAGCCACTGCCCAAGGGTGCTATGAACCTGCCCTGGGGTGCCATGGGCAGGTTCATATTTGTGCAGCCTTCTCTGTCACAAACTGTGAAAACCTACTGATTTTCAGTATTAACTTGGGCCTAAAAAGTACTTTTGTTTATCTTAAAGTTGTGTAGAAATAGTCGCAACACTGTGGCTGAATGCAAGGAACTTTGCTTGTAATTACAATAAATAACTGAATGACTTTTAGTAATAAGGGTGCCTTGGTCTGAAAAAGGTCGGAAACCGCTGTCAGAAAGAAGATTAGCAACGGTTTCTTATGTGGGGTTTAAAAATTAGATTACTGTCCAGATTGGATTGGATCCACAGTTTAACGGCAGCTTATGACAACATAGGCCGTTGCCGCCGACAAAGATTATTTTTGGCATATTACAGCTCGTTGACTGTCCAGAGAGACCCCAACTGTTTTAATAGGTAGGCCTATAATAGGAGAACAAGTGTCAGCAAGGTCAATTCTGAAATAAGAAGATACAGAGCATTCTGTAAATATGTTCTGAATACCTACGAAATTCTAGCTTATCATAAGCTAATGTCCTGTCAAAATGTTTTGTTAAAATTAATGCTTGTAGCAAGAAAATGAGAAATTAAAGAAAATGATTGAATCTGGAAATATTGCTCAGCCAACTGATAACTCTGAAAGAACGACAGCAGAAGGTCAGTTTCAAATGGATTTCTGATGCTTATTACAGACAAAGTCTGGTAACACGTGGATGTCAGTAGTCAAGCTGCCAGGACCGTGCATACCGGTAATTGAGTCACTTTCGGAATATAATAATTTTTTTTATAAGTACCAGGGTCATCCATTATTATTATGCGAACAAAATTGGAGGAGGGGTTTGGAAAAGTTTGACTTCAATACAAATTTAATTTAAATTTTGTTTGCAATGAATCAACACAGACCCTTCAGAATGGTCAGTAATAATAGTCCCAGCTTAAACATTATACAATAATATGGCTAAACACATTCAAGTTCGTATCTGAATCCGATATTAATAGCGGAATTCGTGACGCAATGCTCCATGGGACTGAAACCTCGTCTGCTAATTATGGCATACCATACGAAATTACTAATGGCGGATTTCATAAACCAATTAGTTATCTTGTATTAAAACCAGAGTCACAATCATTCTCAGTTTTAAAAACGGTTTATCATTTGGAGATCCTCAATTCTCCACTCCCCGAAGTTTTGCGTCGTCTTAGAGCCACAGTCGAAGGAGAGCGCTCTCCTCCGAGCTATCGTAAGTAGGGTTGTCACCTTTTTCAACGAGGAAGTCGGGACGCAATTTTCTCGTAAAGGACCTCACAAGTTACGATCATGTGGTGGCGGACGCGCACGTCGTGCAACCGAGTAATTTTGTGTTTAAAAGTCGTTATTAAAGATTTGTGTTAGGTACCGTAGAAATATCTATCTATCTATGAAATTTATATAGCGCCCCTTCAAGATGACCACTCAGAGGCACTCCCGAGTGGTCAAAAGGGAAAGTCTTAAGTAGGCCTAGTTTATAAAAAGAGCTAGAGAGGTCTCGCGGGAGAGAACGCAGGTTAGAGGGGAGGGTATTCTAATTCCTATTCTCTTACCACTCTTCTGGAGTGGTAAGAGAAGTAAGAGAACAGGATGCTAGTAGAGACTCCACATTGGCTGTAAACAGGGGTGTCACGACAATTCGTCTATTGACATTTCATCTACGACACTTCGTCTACAGACATTTCGTCTACCGACATTTCGTCTACACAGTTATTTGATATTCTCACTTTAAAATGGAAGATGGATTGATGAAAAAATCTGTTTCCCTAAATGAAAGTGGGATTGATAAAAACATTCCTGTGTTGAACTAAAAGCTGGATTGATTGAAATAATTTTGTTCAGTAGGCCTAAATAGAAGCTGGATACCAAGCTCGATGCATAGATGGAACTAAGTTTCCATTCAATAGAAGCTGGATTGATGAAAATAATCTTTTCAGTAATTATAAGCTGGATTCCTGAGAATATTTAGCACGTTTTAGCGAAACTATAAGAAAGCGTCCTCTGTTGATTAGCCGTAGTGGATACAGATAAACTTGTAGACGATATGTCGGTAGACGAAGGGTCGGTAGACGAAGTGTCTGTAGACGAAGTGTCGTAGATGAAAAGTCTGTAGACGAGTTGTCGCGGAACCGTAAAGAGGATGTAGAAAAGGGTCCAAGAACAGAACCCTGGGGAGACGAAAAGGAGCAGGGCGCCAAGTCGAGCAAGATGAGTGAAAAAATGGTAGAGGTAGGGCGTTTCAAAAGATAGGAAGTGATCCAGAGGAGTGACAATCGCCATTAGCTTCTATATCGTCGTTAATTTCCAACATTGATTTATGCAATTTTGTGAAATTGTGACTGAGATTTTATCAAATAGTTTAACTTTAAGTTTAAGAACACATTCAGATTCTGTCCATCAGATCAAGTTTTCAAGCTGCTTTCTTATGTGATAATCATGATTTTGATTTAAAGCCGTGTTTTACATTAGGCCTACTTCGTACAACTTTCTGTCCCAAAACAAAGTTGTAGAACTCCGCACATGTCAATCTATAGCCTAAATTATTTTCACAAGCAATTCAAGTTCGACAAGTTCAAAACGCATTCTGTTAAGCTGGTCAGTCCATAGGTTCTTCATTATAGAAAGAGTCTTTCAACTGGCACCGACAACACAGACTCAATAAGTTTGTGCAAATTTAAACAGATCGTTGCTGTAAAAAATTCAACCCATTTAAGATCTGCACCTCTGTCTGACATGATTATAGGCGTCTACTAACTGCTCAAAGGTAAGTAAACTCGTAAAGTTCATCTCTGTCACCAATCTAAGAACAATTAGCAGTAGTTAGTATGGGTATTGTGATTTAAGCCTTAACATTTTTTTCGTTTGGTCACAAATTTGAAAGTTGGGACATTTGGCCGTCCCGACTAGGTCAAGTCGGGACACGGGACATTTGGTTCGACATCGGGACTGTCCCGACAAAGTCGGGACGGGTGGCAACCCTAATTGTAAGGGAAGCCAGAGTAAGGATCGACGTTATAGAAGATGGAGGCCCTGGGTCAAATCCCAGGCTCCCTGGGTCGAATCCCAGGCTCCCTGTAGTCCAGTCTCTATTTCTTACTTAACCTCTGACTTTGCTGAAGGTCGCTAGGTGGCACCAGAACCTCTTGGATAGTTCTGATGTGACCAGGTGGTTTGGTAGGTCCGAGGGAAGGTCTGGTCATGGGACGCATGACGACCAAGTCTAATTCGTAACCTGGATTCGAAATAGGCTCCAAAACACATTTTCTTCATTCCCGGGTTACTCTAGGGGAGATTTCTAATCTATGCAACCTTCCGTCTATTCGTTCCATAAAGTCCGTCTGAGTCTCTATTAGGTCAGTCTGACTCTTTCTGAGTTCAAAGTCTCTCTCTACCAACTCAGGCTGGCATTCTATTAATTTAATGGACCGCAACCTAATGCAATCACAGCGTCGGAGACCGCCATAAACATTACGTAAGTTGCGGGCCATTAAACTAATAGAATGCCCTCAGTCTGTCTGACCATTGCCTTGTAGATAGTCAGTATCTAGAAGGCAATGGTCTGACACCATTCCCAATTTTTGTCTCATTTCAGTCTGTCCATCTACCAATTCAATCTGTCGGTCTTAAGGAATGCAAACCCGGGTTTATGGTACCCGGGTTACCCGGCTTTTTTCCAAACCTGAAACCTGGGTTTGAACGTGATTGAAACCCGGGTTCGACGGGTTTCAAATATTGTCGTTCACGCTGTGAAACTCACAAATGCAGAGTAATGAAAATATAGTGATAACATTGGTTGATAACGGGTTACGTAATACTGCTTCTAACTACTTATTTATCGGCTCATTTCATATCTTTATTGGTTAATTGGTTTATTGCAATTTTTCTTCAGTGCTATTTAGGTCCCCTCCTAGCGGGACTTGTCCCTTTGGGGTGCCTGTTGCTCCCATGTCATCTTACTTATGTTAGTTTTTGTAATTTATGTATACCTACTGACCAATTGGTTATATTCTATGTTGATCATTTACCTCCTTCACTACTTAAATTTGATGTACCTTTTAGTCATGATAGAATTGTATCAATCGTTTATGCTTGTTATGTTGTTTATGTTGGATCATTGAATTGAATTGAATTGAATTGAATAATTCGTATGAGTGTGGCTTCACATTCACACACCAGTGACTAATGCCCAGTTTATTGACTTATCCGCGTCGTAGCATTAAAATCGTAAATAATAGCGGTAAACTGTTTTTATTTAAATTTAGTGACATAAGACACAAATCCAAACAAAATCTAAATCAGCAAATGTTAAGAGTGGTGTTTGGGAACATTTCGTTCGCGATTCTGTGGGCCAGACGTCTCAGTGATGTAAATCGCATGCAGCTGAAAATTGCCGGCGGTGCAACCAGAAGTATGCATAGGCTATTCATCTCCAATCCAAGCATATGATAAACCTGCTCAAGCACAAGGACGTTGGTGACCCTTGTCGTTCTGAGGAAGAAAAAGATGGTAGGCCTTCTACCATGTCTGGCTTGTCCAAGCACAATCGCAGGCAGCGATGGCTCTTATGCAGCATCTACTTCAGTATACAAGTTCTGGTTCTGCCAAATTGGGTTGCAGAGTAATGATGACTAATTATCTTCTGAAAAAAATGGGCTGGCACTGGCAGGGCTTGAAGCTGCGATGTAGATTATTTTAAGGTGCCATTTGACAATTCTTCTTATAGGCCCAAGCTGTTACAAATAATTTAATTCATTAAAATTTTTAATAAAAAATATTTAGTTACTTTAATTTAATTTCAGCATTTTCTGTGTTTATTTATATTTAGGATGCTATAAAATAAGAGGTTCAGGCTTCGGAACCTTTGCAATGTCTTCCATAATTGTTCTGAATTGTTCAGTTCCAGAACCTTTTTCTAGAAAAAACACTGCTTATATGAAACCACTTCTATCACGATTTTCCCTAAAGTTTTCTTTTTATGCAAATTCTTGACTGTTGGAGATCTTTGGATTTGTACCTGCATACGACGACATTGTTCTTATCGCAAGAAATAGTGCAGTAATAATATTTATCATGTAAAATTTGTAAACCCGACCAAACCCGGTTTACCCGGGTAACCCGGGTTTTTACGGCCGTCAAACCCGAAACCCGGGTTTTGAAAAAAGGTCTCAGGTTTGCATTCCCTAGTCGGTCTGTCATTTCCATCTGTCTTTTGGCCACTTCGCCTAGACGATCCAAAATTGCCGCTAGAGCTGAATTGGGCCTACTACTCACAGAACTGGACCTACTACTGTGATTGGAACTGGATCGACTGCGGCTTCACCTAAGCCTAAGTTTACCTTCACTTTAATTTCCGGACGTTTCTTCTTGAACTGTAAGTTTATCCAAATACTGAGACATTTTTGTATTTTTGATTATATTCAAATGGGAAATAAGCAGCAGACAGTTTCACGAGCAATTGACAGAAATATTTATAATCAATTTTGTCTCTACTCTTAAAGTCTATCTATTTAAAAAGGAATGCAATCATTCTCTTTGTTTACAAAAACGAAGTTCTACAATACAATGTTTAAAAGTCAATTGCTTACATGGGTCTTCTCTTAGGACTTTACATTCCAGCAAGGATTCCTTAGTCGTAATCCATAAAACAAAAGATTTATCCAAAAGAACTCCATAGCCTTTCTTCACACTCGAAGTATACGACAGAAAGAACTCAAATAGTCGAGTAAATTCCTAACTCAAATATTAAAGTGACATTACGATCTACCAGTGTATCCGTGGCTGTTCAAATACCTTTAACTCCTAAGTGACATTGCGACCGCTCAGATCCAGATACACCTCGCAAGTGAAATCTTTCCAGCAGGCCCATAAAGAAACTTGGTCTCCTTCTGCACAGGCGCTGATCACGCACCAGTCATTTGTCAACAGCGATCAATATCTTGGCCATAGTTCTAGTAAACAGTCAGTTCAGGTGCACTTGCTAACGTCAACGTGAACTATGAAGTCGGCCGTTGATCACGTCATCAATTGATTATTAAACTAGGCCACAGACCATTCTCAGAAACCCTTGTTGCTGGGTCTCTATGAACTGTCAAAAGTGAACCACTTGACCGTGCTTACTCACAACACAGTAAGTGGACCTCTGACTCACTCACTGTTTTAAATGGACCATGGCATGAAACTAGCAGTCAAAACAGGCAGTATATGAATGTAACTTTATTATATATTTATTATATATGCATCAATTGTAATAATATTTACAGGGTATAGATAGAATAGACTGAAGTTGATGTGCCCCAAATTTAGTACCTATAATACTACAATTGACTAAGATATTTCACAAAGTCTAGTGTTCTACTTTATCGTGGACCAGGGGCGGATCTAGACTTTTTCTTTACGGGGGGCGATTTCTGTGAGTTCCCATGAGCGACTTTGTAATTATATCAAACGCAATAATTATAACTTTAAACAATTTTATACCAAGATATTTGCAAGTAGGCCTAATTGCCAACTGCAAAAGTAAGTGTAAGTTTCACTTCGGCAGATGATCGAGCTAGAGTTGAAAGATTTCTGAGAAGATTACGAAGAACGGGGTACCTTAAGGATGATTCTCCTACGGCAGAGGATATGGCCAAACAGGCTGACGAACGTCTCTTGGCTGCCGTCATCAGATGTGACCACCACGTTCTTCGAGGACTATTTCCTCCTGTTGTTACCATCAAATATCATCTACGACCCCGTCCACATAACTACACATTGCCTCCGAAAGACGATAGACAGTTTATCCCCAGAGCCCTATATAGAAGCTCTCTTGGTGATATAGGCTAATCTGACATTGTATGACTAAAAACACCATACTCATTTTAAACTTTTCTATTAGGCTACTATTATGTATCAGATAGCGGTGTGTCTACCTGTTTCTTTCCAATAAACGAATATATTATGTAATACCTATCAAGTAGGCCTATAATTATGGCTCTTTACGACAATTGTTTGAACAATTAATAGTTCATTTTCATTGACGGTTTAATCTAAAATAGTTTCCAAGATCAAAGGAATTATTATTAAAATGACTTATAAAATTAATAGTTTCTCAACTTTATAACATGCTACAAAACAAATTCCAATCTTTTGTTTCCAATCTTTGTGATCAATCACTTTCTGCGCATCTACTTAAATTTCTCGATGTACGTTCAGGAGGGCTAAACCGGTGAACCATTCCTGACCCATTTGGTCTCTCAACCATGTTTTTAGTAGACGTAGGCCTAATGAAGAGAAGCTCCTCTCAGCCGATGCAATGCTGACCGACACCGTTAGAATAATTCTTTTAGGCTTGCAAACATTTCGGAAGAAATTTCAACTAATGTTACATTGAGAAAAAACAAATTCTGGTAAAATAATGGCTACATGTTTACCGATTGTGATTCATGAAACGGTAAA